>VWZF01005177.1:462611-502611 GCA_013396755.1 Sclerurus mexicanus | reverse complement strand
AATTCAAAGGCTATATATATATATATATAAATTCCATTGTTAGAGAAGTTTAAACTAAATTTGACTCTCTTGCCAACATTAATTTTCTGCTATTATCATTCCACCTCTAACACCATATTCTTCCTTCTACTTTCCTCCATCCCATCACACACGTTGGAGAATAATCAGGACATTTGAAGCACTGCACTGGATGGCTCACTGCACTGTCAAGAGTTGAATAACTCCTCCCAATGTAATATCTGTAACTCAAGAGCCTGTTTTCCCACCAATATGAGATTAAATAGAGAGTTCAGTTTAAAACTAAATGCTTAATCTTTCCAAAGGCCGTTTGATAAGACTAATATTTCAAGAGTGAAAACAGTATAGCTGTGCTTTTAGGAGAAAAATAGTATTAAAAATCCACTGCATTAGTTCAAATCTATTGAACTTAAAAGTTTTTAAGAACAAACATCAACTAAAAAAATTCTTCCATTCCACTTTTCCAGCAGCTTGCTGCTAGCAACAGGAATGTCACTGAATGCAATTGTCCTTGGAGTTCTTAGGGTTACAAAGATATTACATCACCTAGCAACAGTAGCATCTATTTAGGATACAAGGCTCAAATGCATTCTTTTAATGTGTTGTAGATCCCCCAGGATATACACAAATAAACTCCCATAGAAATCCACATAGTTTGCAAGGCAGTCTGTTTGTTTGTCCTTGATGCATCAGTGCTTTTCATTTGGAAGACTTTGACCTTTTGCTAGCAAAATGGGTAACAGTCTCCTTATTTAATTTATGTGTTAGTTTGTTTATTTATTTATTTCAAGGCCCAAAATATGTGCTTAGAGATTCATTTGCTGTTCTTTGTAGATCCTTCCATCCAGCCCATTGTTTCATCTTCAAAATGAGATATTAATGAATTTTGGAACCTTGTATATTTAATAACTAAAGTAGGGCGAACAACAAGCTTACTGTCTTTCAGGAAACTTTTTTTTTTTTTTTTTAAATTTTAAAATAGTGTTTAAATTCTCAGCAAACAGAAGTTTTCAGTCCAGAGTCCTCAAAGACACTGGCATGTTGTGGGTTTTTCAGTCAACATAAGGATGACATATCACAGAATGGCCTTAAGACCTTCTCAGGGTTCCTGCAATCAGGTGCTTCATCCTCATCTGCCCTGTTTCCATGGATCTTGTAACTCTGTAGGCTTAGGTCAGACTCCCCAGGAATGAAGAGTTCTTCACAGGATCAGTCAGAACAATGAAATTGTTATGCAAAGAAATACTGATAAATCTGGGCTAACTTTGAAAATCCATGAAAAAATCTCTTTCTGGGTGTTAAATAACTAAATTCAATACTTTATTCTGTTTTTTCTCTACAATCCTTTGTAGTCTGCAGCTAGCTGTAGCTCACAGAATACCACAATGAGTGGTAAGTTCTGCTCTTCTTACACTGTCTGAGTACATACTAGGCTTTTATTAATCTCATTGAGCTTGAAAATATGTGCTCGGGACAGAGCAACCTGCCTTATCCTTAAGATCTTATGACTCAGAAGTGATCTCCAACTTTTCTGTGTGATTCTCTAAGTGTGTCTCTTCTCTCTGTGCTCTGTGCTTGGGTTTCCAGTCTGCTTCTTTACTTTAAGAAAAGATTTTCAAAGGTGTTAAACATCTTTGGAAATCTTCCCATAAGCCTGTGAAGTTTTAAGAGCAAAATTGTTTCCCAGAGACTAGCCTAAATTTCTTTTTACTCTTCCTTAATTGATAACTGTATCATCAAAAGCTTAAGCGTAGGTAAAGACAGGCATGGACTGAACCGGGCTTTGAAAACCTATGCAGATGCATAGTGACCCATCAAGATGGTGGATGTGACCATGAATCCTAAATCATTCTAGTCCTCCTAGAAATCCACGTGAAAATGCAGTTGTAGTATCAACAGAATCCAGTGGGCCAGGGATCTCACACTGCAGAATTCTGGTCTTTAGAGCAGCTTCTAATGGAGTTTCTATACAATATGAAGAACAGAATCTAGCCTAAGAAATTCCTATAGTTTATGCTGTCGTTGTTACTTTAAAAAGTGATCCGTGTATACATGGCATATCCAAATACTTTACACCTAAAGGCTATCATAAAGGAGCAAGAGTTTTGTTGGTCAGGTAATTGACAGACTTTTTCTCTCAGATATCCAAAGTTTTAGTCACTCTGGAAAGTCTGATTACTCTACCCTGTTCACATCACATAGTAATAAAAATAACAATACTTTCAATTTACTTTATATGGAGCATTAGGATATAGTCTAGACACATAGCAAATATATCAAAAAATAGAACTAGTTCTCTAAGACAAGCACACAAATGTTACTACAGGCTAACATACTTACAAGGTTTATATACAGAAGTCTCTGGGAGATAACTAGCTGATATATCAGGGAATTATCGAAGACTGATTATTAATGCACCAAAGCCATATAAATACAGTGAAACAATCAGAAGACATTAAAGAAAGGCAGTTTTATGTCTACTTCTGGCCTGTTCTTCATATGATATAAGTCAAGACAAATCCCTGTCACATCATATTTTCTTGCTGTGGGATGATATGAGGGAAATAAGGGGCCCACTTAGCTCTTTGTGCAGCTCATTTAAAATAACCCAGATTAATGGGACCCTGTCTATTTTACCCTTGTAGGGAATGATAAATACTAAGAATTATTATTGAAGCCATTCAGCTGCCCATTAATAATACATTAGTAAATACCATATGATCAAATTCCATTGAAGTATGTTTTTTTTTACAGCAGCTTGCAGCTGAGCCAAGTGTTAGCTTAAATACCAGCAATATTTCATTCATGAAGGGTCCTTCTAGAATCTGCAAGTATACAGGATGCAGAAGGGAGAAAAAACAGGTCTCAAAATACCTGAAATGCTGTTGTATCAAAGCTGAGGAAGCATGAAGAATATTTTCCAAATGGGCAAAGCACAGAACATCACAGAAAGTGTAATGGTTCTTCTCTTATGGTTCTTTATCTTATCCAAAGCCTAATGGTCCAGTGTTTTACTCTGCTTGTAGAGCCCAGTTCAATCCTGAATTGTGCAGAAAGAATTCTTCAGATTGCAAGGATTTCTTTCCTTTATATTCTTTAGCAAGTTTAAAAGATAATAATTTAAACCCCTTGGTAATGACTACTATTTTTGTTCTCACTTTCTGTCACTGATTGGCCCATAAATCTGAAAAGTTCACATTCTTCCCTGGATTTGCTTAGCTTTTTGAATGATCTGTGTTCTTTTTATAATTTCTTAGAAGATTAAACCTTTTTCTTTCCTGAAAATAGCCAATATTCTATTTTGTAAGTAATGACTGTGCTTCTTTAGGTGTAAATTTTCTGTTTATGAGCAATAGTTGTTTTTTGGTGGTATTTTTTTTGTTGTTTTGTTTGTTTTTTAAATATTCTTCCAGTTAATTTAGTGTCTATATATGTGTCATTCTTTTTGATTGGACTGACATCTTACTGGGTCATTCCATGCCAGAAGAAATCCTGCAGTAACTGTTCACTAATTTGTTTTATTTGTGTAATTAATTCAGTCTCTGAAATTGTGATTCCTTAAAAATTAATAAGGAAAACAACCTGGAATTTACAAACAATGCTGCAGTTTGCCTATTTTTCCGTTGATTATAAAATTCCATTATATTTTCAAGTCTGTATTGTTTTAATTTTCTTCTGCTAAGGAAACCTCTGGTTTTACATATGTCTGTGTATCTGTGCGTGTATGGGTGTGCATACTGTAGGTAACACACATTTTCACTGGGGCATTTTTGGAAACTCCCAAGGGAATTTTTTTTTTAGAACTGCTGATATAAAGTCCATGATGTCCAGATTTTAAATAACTTTCTATTAGGGATTAAAAAAAATAAAAATTATATTTGGGTTGATTAAGTAACACATTAGAAAATTTGGTATATAAAATTAGACCAATAAAATTTTGTGGAAGAATAACTGATGCAAAAACATACAGCAGAATTAAAATGCTCTCCAAAGGAATTATTTTCTGGTTTTCAGTTTTGCTTGTTTCCTTGCTTGTCTGTTTTCCAGTTTAATACTCTGGCCTACAGAGCAGAAAGGAAAATCCAGCCAGCAGTCATATAACTTGACATTAATTGACCCTCTACATTATGTGACCTTTATGTAAATAAAATACTTCCAGTTTCAGATTCTTGGGGTTTTTTATCTCAAAATGCAAAATTCTATTCAAAACCTGCATACTTTTTAGCATAGATACTAAGTGCTAAATCTTCCCTGCCTTACTCTTCCTATCAAACCATTCCCCTTGGATGCCATAAACAAATTCTTGACAGAGAGGTTCCTAAGTGTCTTTTCACCTACCTCGAGGAGCAAGCATTTGTAAGGTAATAAATAGAAACACAAACCTTAGCACTGGAAGGAATCCTGAAACAGGGGGTTCTCCCTCCAAAGTAAGAAAAAATTTTATATTTCACCTGCAGATTGTGGAGAGAGAGAATATAATTGGTTTATTTACTTTAAATACCTGGTCCTGGGACAAGTGAACACATTGTGTCAAGTGTGGAATTTACTTTTTTCTTTTCCAAACCAAAAGCAAATGGTGAAAGAAATTGTGATGATCTCTTTTAAATTTTGGGGTGGTACTTGGTCAGAGAAGGTACCCTCTGCTTCTTTGCATGTATAAAGTTTGTAGTAAACTCAACTCCTGACGTGGGGAATAAAGGTATAATTATTTATCGTTAATTAAAAAAAATGTCAAAATAACAATTATGTTTCTTTTCACACTCAAAACTAAGGCTTCATTATGAAGACAACACAAATAGATATTTAAAACTGAAAAAAAAATCCCACAGTGTTTTAAAATTTCTGTGCTTAAAGAAGGAAATAAATACATCAAATAATAAAGCATTTAACTCATTAGTTAACAATTTTACCATAAAAAAATCGCTTGCCATTAAAGATAAAACATTTACAATATGGCTGATTGTTTTCCAAACATTGAATTAACTATGAATCTGTCAAAATTGTTTATACATTATAACACTTCAGCAAAATAAATTCAGAACTTTACAAAGTTTACAGATTTTATATAAATCATAAGGTTGGGTGATATAAAATCAACAGAATAAATTATGCCAGATTGCAGAACAGGGGAAAATATGTTCTCCTAACCTGAATTTTAGGATGTCAGAGGTACCTAAGTAGCCTGTCTCCTGGAAGAAACCTTTTAAAATGTTCTAAATACACACTTTCTGGAGTTCTCTTATGTCTTTTTGTATACAAAGTGTACAAAGTATACAAATACATTTATATTTATATTTATCTAGAGATGGCTATAATTTTTCTGAAGGATTAACTCCAAATTTTGCTTCTTAACTCTTTCTGAAGCCAGAATAGGTGATTCACTCTTCCTTTGATACTTAATGAAATGATAACTTGGCAACCATAGCTGTTTCTAAAACATTACTCATCTTAAGTGACAGAATCTTAGTATGTTGGCATAAACTCCTGGATTAATTCACACTGATTGACTAGAAACTTTTATTTTATCTGTTGTCCTTAAATATTCTTTCATTCCAGGATAAACAGCAGCTAATAGACAGGGTACCTCACTGCTCTGTGATCGAAGATTAGCTTTTAGGACAAGAAATAAATGGAGGTCTAATCTTTCTAGTACCTTTTAGAGGTACTTAACATTGGCCTACAAAGAGCTTTGAATAAGAAGAATTAGTAATGGAAGAGACCTACTAAGTCATTTGTCCAGTCCTCTGACAAAGCAAGATTGCTTGTCTATGATATACTATGTTTTTAAGTGTGATGTCCAGTCCAACTCTAAATTATTCAGCTGATCTGTTACTGTTTCTATTATATCCTTAAACATACCAGATCTATTTTATAATGTAGCTCAGGTTTTACTGTGCTTTATTTAATTTTATTCCTATAATAACATACTTTGCAACAACTTACACAGTCTTCTTTCTTGTTTTACATGTAATTCTCAGATGTTTGCTGAGTTAGCCAAGTTACACCAGTGTAATTATTTTTCTTGACCATTCAGGCTGTGAAACAACTCTGCCTTGCATACAAAATCACAGGCTTTTACATTGCAGTGCACTTGAAGAGCAAATCTAATTTACCATCTACAAAATTCATCAAATGTTATTATGTTCTTACATGTTTCTAATGGTATTGAGATCCTCTAAGCAGCATTATTTTCATATGCATTATCCAAGTCATACTTGAAAACCTGTGCATTTAATGCAGGAAACATGTGCCAAGGGAGCAACCTCCTCCACACATAGTGAGTGAAGTTCTGCTTCATTTTTTTGAATTATGCATACCAAGCAACAAAATCTTCTTAGCTCCATAAGTCACATATAAACTTTGCTATGATACTCACTATAATGTCTCTGCCTAATGTATCTGTAGATTTTATTGTCCCTCTCTTCCACTGTACCTCTTAGCAGATATTTCTATTTAAAAAAAAAAATAATAATTCTAACCTAGATAACCTAACTATGATGTGGAAAAAGCAGTGAACAGAGGACTCATTTATACTGTAGTTTAGGAGAACCCATTGCAAATCCTATCTGTGGTATCATTAGAGTTGCCCACACAAATGTAATTGAAACGAAATATCGAGGGAAATTTCATTTTCCGGGATGGTTATTGGAAGCAGGGTAAGAGAAGAAGAGCTTTTATCTTTCCTGAACCATTCTGGACAGTGTCATGGGGTAATATAACTTGAAGGACTTTAACCCCTTATCCTGGCACTGTATCTGAGAAGTCTGCTGAGAAGAGGGAGGGAAGGCAAGGGGGATAAGAGGCAGCATGCTAGATTTCTTTCAGATGTCACTGCCCAGAAGAGGTGTCATCTCATTGTTAGTGGGAGAAGGTGCTGTGTAAAATGCCAGTACAAGAAAGGAATCATTGTGGGGGGTGGTGGGGTGGTGGTGGAAAGTAAACACAAAAAGCCCCAAACAAACAAAAAATTGATTCCATTAATAAACTACAGCATTCCCAGTTGCCAGAATCAATAATGTTTAACAGGTACATGCTAGTGAAAACTAATAGCTATGTATTTTTCTCTTCTAGGATCACTGCGCAGGGTTTAGTAGAGTGCGAACTCTTCCCAGAATTGAAAATATCACCATAAATCATGATGGGCAACATATGTGCAATATTATGGAATATCAAAGCATAAAAAAGCACAGAAATCTTTCTTTAAAAGCCCCCTTCCGTTATAGGAACATAGTCTCCACTCATTGCAGTGAATAGTCGTGTATCTGTATATGCTGGCCACAGCTAATTAATAAGAAGTTCTCAGAATATTCTGAGTTAGAAGGGACCCACAAGGATCATCAAGTCCAGCTCTTAAGTGAATGGCCCATAGAGGGATTGAATCCACAACCTTGGCTTTATTAGCACCATGCTAATTACTAGCACAAATGAAGCCAATCTTAGGGCTAAGTCACATAAGACAGTATATTATGTAATAGTTAAAAGTAAAATATTTACATTTATTTACATTATCCAAAATTCTGATCCAATGTCTCCATATATAAACTGGGGCAAGGGGAGAAGATGAAAACAGGAAATGGTTGCTATCTATCTTTAATTATGTGGCACTGATAACACTAAATGTAACAAAACAATAGTTGTGTATTTGACAACACCAGCAGCAGCACTCTACCAGCCTTAAAAAGAGATAGGAAAAATTATCTTAGTGACCTTAAGGATGGTGAATGGAAGTGCAGAAAGAGTATTTCTTTAGGAATAGCTAGACTGTGGAGGACATTGTTTTCCTACTCCTTTGTCTTTGAAGGTCCATCTTCCTCCAACCCAGAAGGAGATTTTATAGCCTGTAACTGATCATCCCTGTAGCCAAGTTACTGGTGAAGATCTATTTTTTTCTTGCTCAGGAAAGAGTGTCCCATATCCTTGGTTTTATTATATTTCCCAGGTATATACATGCAGCAGCTGCAAATGTTTCACTTACTTCCTATAATGGCCTGTTGCTGGAAATTTGCTTTTCTTATGATTTATTTTGACCTTTAAATAATTCCTTGATAGTTCTGACTATTACCAGATAGCAGAAATCAGACTAAATGACCACATGGTTAAGTAAAGCAAGTATTATTTTCAGCATATGCTTCTAGTGATTAGCTTTCAAAATACTGCAGTTATGGGAATTTTTAAATGGTTAAATAAACCAGAACAGAATAAACAAAGCAAAAGAGAATATATCAAAAGCAGAAAACAAGCTTGCTTTGAATTATGACTATCACAAAGATACTTGAATATAATCTGGTTTGAGGAGTCTGAACTTCAATCAGTTTATGTAGTGGTGTGGTAAAAAAGTGAACAAGGAACTGTCATTTCTAAAGTAATATATTGTTCCCTTCCTGAACAAAACAGACACCATCACAGAGATTGTTTTGATCAATTATTAATCCTACTTGTGTCATTCTACTTTGGCAGCTCTGTTAAGACCCCAAACCTTGATGGCAGCAAAATGTTCTAGTAATGAATTACTGTACATGAACTTCTGAAATTGTATCTAGGAGTATCTGTGTTTGAGAAGAATGAAGGAGAATAGATTACAACTGGAATTAAAAGACCTTATAATACCCACCTTCTGTGAAAACTGGCAAGCCCACAACACAAGCTTTGTTCCATTTTGTTTTACTTTTCTATGTATCCCAACACCTTTTCAGCAGGAATAATTCAGTGCTGAGATGTGTACCGCAAAGAGAAGTGTGGCTGAAATTCTGATCCTAACTCAGTGCTCTGCCTTACATGATGCCAAGCACTTTTGAAATCTAAATTAGCTCAGCTGATAACAAATGTAGAAAAGGTGAGGAAAATGTTGTCTGTAGCAGATAGGAAATAGAAAACAGACAGGTGATGGATGCAGTAGGATTCGGTGACAGGGCAATGTGCTTTGAGGAATGTGATTGCAGAGCAAAGAGGAATGAAACAATGTAAAAACAGCAGCAGTGTAAAGACGAGTGAAGCAGAACATAACATTATTAAGCTAATGGTTTGAAGAGTTAGAATACTGAATTCACTGTGAATGGAAACAGTACAAATATACACAGTATGAAACAGAACCTTATGACAAAGGAAAAAGTTAGAATGCATCTCCCTGAAGAATTAGGTATTTTGTTTGGATGAATGTATTCTGGCCTTTTGGGCTATGTTTTCAAGCATAGAATTGTCATTTGTCTAAAGAGTTATCTGCTACATACAGAATGCATAAATGCATCTATTTATTTATGCACATATGTATAGATACAAACAGTGACTTTAGTAATTTTTGACATCAGAATGAAGAGATCGTGACTATATTTTTAGCAGAGAGATACAATGAAGACTATTTTCAGGAAATAATAAATTCTCAAAAACACTGAACACAGTTCCCACAGTGAGACACTCTGCTTGTTTGAATTAATGTTCTGAGTGCTCCCTTGTTAGTGCTAAGCATATACTTTAAATAAAGAAATCACATTCCAGGCTCCAAATACAATTTGTCAGCTTTGCTTCTGGGAAGTGTGAAAGCAGCAAAAGTGAGAGTCATTTATTCACCATCTGTTCAGCAACTCACCTCTTTATCACACAGAGATGCAGAAGATGCAAAGTTTAGTAAGTTTTCAGACATGAGACTGGTAGAAGTGAAGACAGGGCATTTTTTATTAACCTTATGAGCAGAGATTCACTGAGTTTCCATATGTCCCGGAACTTTATGAGATCAATAGAAATATTATTCATATAACCCATTGCATCTTATTTTTACAGTCAAATCTGTATAACTAATATCTTAATATTTACAGGGGTTAACTGCAAAATATCACTATTTGGAGTAATATTTTTTTAAGGTTTAAGCGAGACAGAAAGGAGATCATCAGAGAAAGGGTGTAGTTCAGAAAGGAGACTGAATAGCAGTTAGTTGTTCACAGCTTTCTTGCCATATAAATTAGGTTGCACTAATTGTTTATCCAGTTGTTAATACCACTCATCTGTATATGTAAACCTAGATACATACAGTGAGGGAGGTTTACACTAGATATAGTGTGTATCTACAGGTATTTATTGTGGAGTCCTGATTACTGGCTGACATTTCTACATATTATCATAATAAAAAAATTATAATTTCAATCCTTTGTAAAAGTGGGTTTCTTTGTATTGGGAAAAAAAATCTTGGTTTGCAGTAGTTCTGGTTTTTAATACTATATTCAGGTCAAATAAAAAGTAAAAATGTGTATACAAGTCTCACCAAATCTTATAAAAACATGAAAAATGCCTTCTTAAAAATTTAGTGTCATTGTGGTATGAAAGAACTTGCTGCAGATAGAGGAAATACCATTTTTCCCCATCCAGAGTACCAAAACAGATATTTTATCAGACAAATAAAGCAGCAAGCATCTTATATATATATATAAATTAGTGACACTCTTCTTGTGGCATCACACTATCTCTCCAGGCTGTGCAATGCAGAATAAGATCTTGCACACCCCTGTACTCAGAATTAATCTGCAGTAACTTGAGTGTTTCCACAGGAGACGATGAAATCCAAAAGTGGTTCATTAGCTCACAGTAATGTGAAGGTTAATGGGTGTCATCACTCTACGTGTAGGATGTTCAGGTTTAAGGATCAGTTTGAGCGCAAACCAGACATCACAGTCAATAGGAAGTGCCCTTTTTTGCCCCATCTACCTGGTTACATTGTCCATGATTGCCATTTTCACACTGCTAGGGCTTTTACACTGCTCCTTGTTCTTATGATTAATGCGACAACTTCTCTTTTTGCTGGGAATGCTGACTTCTACATCAGTTCTTAGCTGATCATCTTTGTTGCCTGCTTTCCGATGAATGTCAAAAATGAACTGGCAGGGTTGAGCAGTGCCCCAGTGAGAGTCAGACACAATGCCGGGGGGTGGAGGGCAAAGAAAAGACAACAGGAGTCACAGAGTCAGGTGTGTTCAGCAGTTCTTGGACTCCCACACAAGCAATCTCACAGTCTTTGTTGGGCTTTCTTGTGATGGATAATCAGGAACTGGAATTTGTCACAGAGATAAAAACTATAACATATAGTGCAATTTGAATCCTTAATGAGACTACAGGGCAGCAGAGCTGTACTGACCTGCAGGTGGGTTGTGTAGAGCTCTTCCATAGCCATATCTAATGTACCAAACAGCACATTTACCCAAGTACTCCAGAGTAGTTCCCAACAGAAAATATTGTGCTGCTTGAGTTATTGTTCATCTCGGCCTACCTCCAGTACATGAAAGGAGAGAGTAAATCATGTTTAGCCTCTGTACCTGCCAAACAGTACTACCGCTTTGGGAAGCTGCCTGTCACATCTCCTAGTAATGAGCACAGAACTCAGAGCTCCCAAGCAGGGAGCAGCAGTATCAGCACATCCCCTGATGCTCCTCCTAGTGTGATAGACAGCAAAGTACCTGCTAAGTCTTGTGGCTGCATGCCAGCATCCTAACACAGCAAGTTTATAATCTTTCAGAATATACGTCTGACCAGAAAAAAAAAAAAAGTAATTGCATGCCTTTTGAGAAATGAAAGAATGAAGGTGATGATATCAGCAATTTTCAGTACATTGAAAATAATAGAATTCTCTGGAAAATGAGTAGGTTACCCTCCTGATGAAGTCCTTTCTGCAATGTCTAGCAAAGAACTGTGGCAATGATCCTTGATTCTGACAAACCAAGCCATGCAGACCTTCTTGCCCCTTGCAGCAGAGAAGCATCCTGGGTTCTAATACAAGGATCTTAGCCAGCAGACTGGGAATAAATCACAAACTTTCACTCAGTGCTTTGAGTAAATTAAAAATAGATCCTAAAATCTAAAACATCTCAAGAGAACTGGAAGTCCAAAGAGAGGTCTAGTGGGGAGAAACCAAAGTTCCTAAATGAAGGTCTGAGATCAGAGGAGATATGAATACTTGTTTCATTGCTGAATGCATGACACTTGCAAGTCATTTCTAAAAGGACTCGATGTGTCTCCTCTAAGTGCATTCCTTCACTCTGCATTTATTTGTGGTAGTTTGAGGTTGATGTACGTAACCTTATAGGGTGCAAGCTAATGACTCCTCCTCTCTCTTTAGTGGAAAATCACATATCAGGGAAAAAGACAAAACTGTATTAAAGAAGCAAGTTTATTTTTTCCATATGCCTATTATTAAACACTAACTTTTCATTGCTTGAAAGCTTTACTCTAAAGTCTAGTAAATATAATCAAGCTCTAATTAAATGTTAATGTAGAGTCAGTGTGTTAAAAATTCATGAGGAGTGAGCAGATGCTGTGTTTTAGTCAGCATGGTCTAATCGACAGGTTCAAATCCCAGCTGTGGAAATCCTCTCACTTGACACACTGATAGAGAGTCATCTGTTGACTGTACGTTTGGAACCACTTCTATGGGTGGTAGCACACTAGTTTAGGACACATTTGGCCATTTCTGGCCTATAGGCTGTTTTCAGCCCACACTCTAGTAACAGGACCATGCTACCGGCAGCTGATGTGGCAGGGCAAAAAACCAGCTGATGATCTGTGCCTACTGGCACAGAACACAGACACTCGCAATGTGTTTTTAAAAGATTATATTTCGTTTTTACATTTTAACAATAAAGTTTAAGTTCCAGTTTGGAAAATAGGAATATTACACTATAGGTCTATTTGACATAATGACCATTATTTCTAATAACATTTTTAACAAAAAATTATTTCTCATTAAAAAATATAATTTTTAAACTGTTAATAAAAAATGACACTAGGAAAAGGGTCAGATTTTCTCTTTCATAAAAAGTACTGATGAAATACCAATAAGAGTACAAGACTACATTTCCACAAAAGATTTTATTTTTGTATTTGTCAGTTCTAAAAGAACACCAAGTAAAATGAACATATTTCTCACTAATGAAAACTTCTTATTATTTCCTCCACTATTGCTCACTTACCTGTTATCTCAGCCTCATTTTAGTCTAAAAGTTAGGTTAGATGGGAAACTGAATACCTTACTAGCCAAAGCAACCATCTAGTCATAAAATTTCTTCTATGACATCTTTTCTCCCCTTCATATAATTGGGACTTAGAACTGTGCCTGACCCTTTTGTTCATGCTATAAAGATGAAGAAAATTTCCCTACGCCTTGCCATGAAAAGTCTGGCCATGCACAAGAAAAAGCACAACTCTTCTGCGGCCATCACAATTTGAATAATTAATTATCTTGGTGGGAATAACCCTGACAGCTATTTTGCTTGACTCATGACCTTGCACTGTGTCTGCACTCGACAGTGTTACAGTCAAGTCTCCCTTCAAAGTTTTATGTTCTGCAACAGTGCTGAGTCAGGATCTGGTTACTATTGCAAATTTATGCTGTGTGCTCATTTTTTCTACTGTTTAAGTTTGGTTCCATGATGTAAAGAAATCGGCAGAAATTATGAGATAACAATGTTTGTCACTATGGTTTTCATAAAATCATAGAATACTTTGGGTGGAAAGGGACCTTTAAAGGTCATTTTGTCATTACTGATGCTGCATAGAATTGCTGGTAATGTTTTCACAGTCATTATACCTGCCTAAAAAAAAAAAAGGTGAAAGCCATTATTTCTTTTCACTAAATGAGTCAAGTAAGGGATTGTTTCCACAGATGTTTTAAAAATGTGTTATCTCTGAGGGAATCTTACTATATACCTAATTTTGATTAAATATTAAGAAGCTTTTTCTGAGACACCACTCATTATTTATCTGAATTTCCTTTATATTCCTGTATTTTACTGACACAATGTGAAATCTGTCTCAGACAAACTGCTTTGACTTTTCTTGTGCTTCTCCTAGGGCTTTAATTTCATTGCAAATTGAAATTGACTTTCCAGGTATTGTCAAATATCAATACAGTGGAAACAGGAATTGGTTCTGGACAAGTTTTTGTTTGGTTTTTGTTTGTTTTTTGTTTGGGGTTCAGTTTTTTGTTTGTTTATTGTTGTTGTTGTTGGGGTTTTTTCCCCCTGATTGTATTAGCACATTAGACTCAATTTTACTCAGTCCTGGCATTTAATATTCCCTGCACCAGTCATCATTACATGAGTGGGTGTACGGTACAGTATTGCATGTGTGTTTGGCATCTGATGATCTTTCCCTGGAAGGTTGGTTTACTTGCCAGGGAAAAGCCATGGAACAGGACCGTATCTCCAGGGCCACCTCCAAGTGTATATGCTGTTCGGTAAACATGTGAGCTAGAGCTAGAGAGCTAGAGGCAGAAGTAAAATGCATCTGTTGCATAGACAGAGTGACAACATGAGACATTTGTAAGTCTCTGAAAGATAACTGTCTTATAACCCCTTTAAAAATTTGGTGCAGGGTAAAATTGAAGCTCTAAGAGGTGAAAAAAAATTAGGATTCATTAAGTACATGAAAAGTTTATATGAAATTGCGGGTCTTACAGAAATTCTTACGTATTCTCAGAGTTGAAATGCCTCTGGAGGGATTTTCTCAAGACCTGAATTTGTGAGAAAGTGCAACAGCTGATGGGAGATGCTCCCCCTTCAGCTCCCGCCCACGCGGTCCCCAAGATGCCCCGTGAGAGAGCCACACAGAGACCACCGGAGACGGTCCAGAGAGAGAGAGTTTATTCACATGGTCAGGGGTATTTAAGGGAAAGGGTTAACTAAGGGCCAATAAGGGGACTTCACATAGCACTGCAAGAAAGAATTCCTGCATACTAAGGTAGGGGGATAAGGGTAGCGTAGTGTAGGGAGATAACCTCAAAGGGTTTTGGGAAAAGAAAGGTGATTCAGGGAAAAAGACAAGAAACTCCGTTTTATATCACAGTGAAAGGTTCAGCTTTTAAGGCATTTTGGCTGGCTTCTTCATTTTCTTCACAAACCCATTTCTGGCATGACTTCTTCCATTCCTGATACTGTAGGTCCACTCCCACAAGAAAGTGCTTGGTATTACTAGTAAACGTGTTTATCATGGCATTTACTTTCATTCTGTAACTCAAGTGCAATCACCATCACCTCTCAAAAAAACCCCAACACACCAAACCAAGGAAACAAAACATCTTCTCACCCAAACCAACCAACCAAAAAAAACCCATATCTCCCATCTTTCACTGGAGGTAGACAATGTTTCCTTTCCTTTTGAATCATAGTATACTTTACTTCTGGATGAATCTGTAGAAGGTCCCCCTTCCATGTTCTTTAAATGTGAACACTACAAAATAGCTAATGTTCTTACTATTTCTTTACTTTTTTCCTTCTGTAAGGAAATTCCTCTGACCTAAAACACAGGCTCTGTGCCTGTAGATCCCAGGTGTAAGAAAAGCTAGTTTTAAATCAAATTCTGGTGGAAAGAGAAGTCTAGCTCTTATCTAGTATCCACATTTTCCTGGGCACAGATACATCTTCATGATTCTACGCCTGATTTTTGTAGGATGAATTATTGTTGCCAAAACAGAGAAATGGTCTCTGATAAAGGCAGCTACACCTAAGTACTCCTTTAGTCGCCATCTAGCTGGCCCCATCTGAAAACATTTTGAAGTTTGAGACTGGTTTCTAAACAAGATGTCACCCAAGGATTCAGTAGGGCACTGAGTTCACCTTGAAACCCACATTTAGTTATTGCAACGCCAGTGCCTCCCAGTTAAAATTCCAGTCCAAAGATGATACTCTGAGAATACTTTATATTCTATCACCATGTCTTTTGCATAAAAGATTTAACCAATCTTGTGCATGTTGAACATATATCATATTTGTAGTTTTATTTAATATTAATTGTTAATTAAATAACAATATGTTTTTGGTTTTTAAGTCACAATACAGCCCTTTGGGGAAAAACAGGCGCTGAAATGGAACATGTTAACTTGATTTTTTTTTTTTTTTTGACATCTCCTTAAGGGATTATGTAATTAAATGTAAAAAATAATTAAAATCAAAGTAGAAATAAGTGTATGAGAATGACTGAACAAATGAATGAAGAAAATAACTTTCTGAATTAGGTTTTTATGTTCTGAGATACTATGTGCTGATCTTAAAACTTATGCAGCTTTTAAAGAACATAACATTTTTGTTTCTGAAATACATGGTGAAAATAGAGATAATTTCTTTTCTGTGGTCAATTTCAGTTCAAAATCAGTGAAAAAGGATGAAATCTCAGTGCTTTTAAACCAGTGACAAAACTTCTTCAGTGGAGCTGTGATTTAGCTCATCTTTTCTAATGCATCTTGGATGAACAGAGCTACATTCACAATGTAGCAGTTTCACTGTAAGCACATTTTTACAGTAAAGTTAAGCACATTTTAGAGAATTAAATTTTATGTGTGTAGTTTCCATAAAACTGATATCTTACAAACAACTTTGGAAATTCTTTAAGTACTTTTTTTTTAAAAAAAACTCATTCTTTGAGTGCATTTCAGGGCTTATTTACATGGATAGATGCTTTAATGTAGATTTTGTAGAGCTAACTAGTTACAAACATAGGTTTGGGTTACATGGCAGGATATTAAAAGGCAGGAGTGATTTGTTTCTTATTATGTACAATGCTGAATGAAAATTAGTGAAGTCATAGCAAAACAAAGTTGAAGACAGGTTAAAAAGCATTTACTGTCTACTTGGAAGTGAGTGAGTTTCCTTAGCATTTTATTTTCTGCTGCACTGCTTAGTTGAAAGCAAGGAGCATAATCTCTTTTGTCTCTTATTGTTCTTACTTTAACACTCCCCACGGGACACATCTTTTTGCAGGATCAACATAAAAAGAGCAGTTATGTTTTTTCATACAGCACAGCTGGCTGCTATAATAATTAGAACCAATGCAAGCTGGAGCAGAATCTGGTCCATGAAGCTGACTAGGTTTTCTCTTGTGCTTGACTTCAAGCACCAGGAAATAGGATTTGTGTGTAGAAACAAGAGAAAGAAGGAAAGAAAACCTCACAGGCAGGGATTTCACAAAGGAAGAAGAGTCAGATATCCCTGAAGAAGTTAGACATTGACAAAGAGTTTGGAGAGCAAGTTTCCATGAAGAAGGTGGATTCTTGGAGTGTTTGGCTCTGACTACGTGTCAGGAATCACAGCACTGTTGTTTACTCCTTGCAAATATATAGACCATGATGCACAAACATCTGAGTCTGGCCTCTGATTTCTGTTCTATACCAAGATCATCAGCAAAGCCCCACAAACTGATTATATTGTTTATGTGGTTATATTTTTATCAATTTACTAGCAAAAAGGAATGCCAAAGCCCTGGATTTTTGAAGACTGGAGTACAAATTGGTTTGCTTTGTGATGATGCACTAATCCATAGCACTGCTGCTTTGATAATGATGAAAAAAATGGACAGACAAAAAGCACATAGTACAAAACTTGGATTTATGTAAAGCTTTCTGTACAAATAATGATCTTGGAGCACTTTATTTGAGAGTCAGAGGAATACAAACATTGTCTAACTCAGCTCAGGGGAAAAAGGTATGATACCGGCATAGACTTATGAAAATAATTTGCTGCACTTCATTATTTTCAAAGAACAAGCATAAACTGATGATGATTAGCAGCAAGCAATCACAGATAGGCTCCAAGGAATTGGTCATTGCCTAAGCTGTTGGACAAAACATATTTTTGTCTGTGATTACTTGCATCTATTGTACACTATATACTGTTTTCTTTTTTTTTTCTTTTTTTTTCTTTTTTTTTTCCTTACTAGCTTTCCAGATTAAATTTAATTACCAAGCAGCCAGATTTGTACCTAGAGCAGAAGTCAATAGACTGCAACAGCATTGATGAGATTAATGTACTCAGTGAGTTTAAAGTTCAACTTTATGAATGAGGATTTTCATGAAGTTTCTCAAGAAAATTATCAGTCTAATGAATACACAAAAAACAAGGCTGGTTGTGCTCCCGTCATTAAAGGCATCATATGCTCATATGGCACCTAAAAAAATTATTTGTTTGTCATTTTGCTAACTTTTCTACAAATATGAAAATTATGAACTGCATCAAAATCAAAGACCCAGTTCTGAAAGCCACTGTACATGAACACTTCAGAGCTTAAGGGTAGTACTGAACTGATTTAAATATTCCTTACAGATTGTTTTTGGCTCTCCATACCTGGTTAACAAGTGGGAATGAAGCAAATGCATCTCTCTTAACATGACTGAGAGGGAGCTAAATCTAATAACTACAGGGCAATAATGGAAATGACTGACTCACACAATCTCATGTGTAAATATACAACATAGAAAAAACATTTTATACAGTTTAGCATCATTCACAATGAACTGTGAATATTAAGGAAGATCAAACATGTTTTTCTACCAGTCATTATTTTTGAACATATATTTATTGGGTCGAGGCCTCGTTTAAATTACAATTAATCATTATGAGCATGCAAGTGGTGGAATGAATCAACAACACGTCCTTGTGGCCAAGACAGCCAGTGGTATCCTGGGGTGCATTATGAAAGACATTGCCAGCAAACTGAAAGAAGTTATCATGCCACTCTGCTCAGCTCTGGTGAGGCTGCATTTGGAGTACTTTGTCCAGTTCTGGGCTCCTCAGTATGAGAGAGACATAGAACACCCGGAGCAGGTCCAGTGGAGAGTGACAAAAATGATTAGGGGACTGGAGCACCTGTCTTACTAGACATTCTCAGATGCCTAGTCTTCTTCCCTGTAAATAGATTTTGCTGGCAAATTAGGTCTTTCTGGATTAGGATCCCTTCTAGCTGCAAGAATAAGTGATATCTAAATAATAAACTGACGCATGCTATTTTATGGAAATGTTCTCAAAATCTTGATTTATGAATCCCATTTGACCTTTCCAAGAGCCTATCTATGTTTAGCAGTTGAATTTTTTGGGGATTCATCCAATCATAAGACATTTTCAGGTCTATTTTCCTTCCGCTTTATGTAAGGTAAATTTTCCTGAAAGAGCATTTTAATATAATTTTATTTGGGTTTTTTTCACGTCCATGGTGAATCTTCTGCTTCCTTAAATGCAGGTTGCTTTAGAATAGACAGCCTATAGGTTAGTTAGGTAAATGTATGAATTTCCGGTCTTAAGATAGCAGTACTTGGGGCAGCAGTTGTATTTTTCTTAGATATTTTGATTTGAAATTTTCAGGATTGCACAAGGGAGTGCATTGGTTTTCAGAATAATCACTGCAGTGCATTTCATGTTCCTCCCAATCCCTCCCTCTTAAATTGTCCTTACATAGGTGGTTGGATTCTCTATTTCCAAACTCTCAATCACTTTTAGTCTATTTGTCTGCTTAATTGTCATTTTGAGAGCTTAGGCAACTTTCTCAGAGTTTGTCAAATTCTGTTTCTGAAGGTATGTTTATGTGATCTCAACTGAGTTAGTTTGTTTAATGAAAATACCTCCTACGGCTGGAGATTTATATTGCTCAGCTGAGACAGTAACAGCATGTATATGTTCCTTTTCTGTTGTTATGACAGGCACAGTTGGTTAGCTGAGCCTTGTTACATCTTTTGTATGTAAATTCTGAGTTGGTAGGCATTATCTTGTCAGTGTTTTCATTTTCACATCAGGCATGAATGGTGCAGCCTGAACCTGGGTCTTCACATGTGAGCAGTGTGTTTGGCTCACTATGCCACCTAGCCTTCAAACAATAAATATCTCCGCTGAGTGTCAATTGTTTATATCCTTCAGGTTTGCATACACTAAGTGCTTCACTGCTTGATGTTTGCATTAAGTTCTTTTTGACACAGTTGGAAAATTCATCTTCTTCCCAGACCTTGCAAGCATCTGTGAGGAGACAAATGATAGATACGAATGACTGTTATAACCAAATAAAGAGAAAAGGACTGCCACTGTAATCAGGCTGGGGTGTGGAGGGGTGGGTCTTTCATTTTTAATTTTCAGTTTGGTTTTACACAAACTTCTTGGCATGGAAATGGCAATTGGCACTACATCTGTAACCTGATCTGTAACCATTTCTCCAAGGTGTACTCAGTAAAGCATGATACTCACAATAAAATCTGCTCTAACAGTTTTACGGTACAATAGAATCAAGTTGTGATCTCTCTCATGCAATCAAGTCTGTTTCGAACTGACTGGGTTTATTTCAAGAAATTAAATGTAAAAATCTATACTGCTTTGCCAAAGTTTTTGTTCTCCAGTAAAATTTTCAATGTCAAGTATTGAAAAAATATCCAAAAGGCTACAGATCTTAGGAAGTATCAACATTTTAGGAACTCTAAATTAATTCCAGATTAACAAAATTTATATTTAATAACTCCTTTTAAAACTAGATGCATTGAAGCAGGAGGACTATATATTATTATATTTATTTATGTCTAAATAAAACTTACAGCCCTGTAAAAATCCAAAGATTGGAAACAAATGCAACCATCAGGAATGAGATTTTGGTGGCATTTGCAATAGTGTGCTAGACCTACTTAATTAAATGGAATTGTTCTAGACTTGCAGTTCAGAAGCTGTACAATTTGAAAGCATTTCAAAGTGTATACTTTTATAGTTAATATGGGGGGGGTGTTAAGGTAAATGGACTTATATTCAGAGTTTTCCTTAGGTATAGCAAAGGAACACTTGATAGAAGATAAGGATACCAATATTAATAGTAATACTAAAAGAATCTGATGACAAAGCACTGTAATGACCCAATTCACACTTACTGTCTGAAGGTATTGACAGTTATTTCCTCATCAGCTATTGCAACAATTATTTTAAAATACCCACATGTTTTTATTATCATATTTATCTGCTTTGGATTAGGCTTTCCGAAGAGCCTAATGGAGTGGATGTTGCAAGAATTAACACAAATATATCATAGTACTTTGTGCTTGAACTTCAATGGAGTCCACTGGAAGGTAGACTCATATGAGGTCAAGTGGAAGATGTAAAATTGGCCAATGCAAAATAAATCAGTGATAGAACTTTTGACATTCTTTGGAACCAGAGCAGATCTGAAAGAGGTAGCCTGGTAAGGATGTTGGGTTCAGGTTCTAGAAACAAACCCATATGAGTAGCATTAAAAGGCTTCTCACCCAGAAAATTAATACTCTTATGATCACTACATTATTATTGTCATCATCATCATTATAATTACTATAAATACTATTATTGCTATTATTGGTGAAGGTGGTTGATCTCATAACAGACTTCCAGTATCTGAAGGGGGCCTACAAGGAAGCTGGAGAAGGAGTCTTCATCAGGAACTGTAGTCATAGGATAAAGGGGAATGGCTCAAACTGAAAGATTTAGATTAGATGTTAGGAAGAAATTCTTTACGGGAGGGTGATAAAGCATGGGAATAAGTTGCCCAGAGATGTTGTGGATGCCCTATCTCTGGCAGTGCTCAAGGCCAGATTGCATGGGGCTTTGAGCCACCTAATCTAAAGAGAGGTGTCCCTGCCATGGCAAGAGGATTGAAACTAGATGATCTTTGAGGTCTCTTCCAACCCAAACCATGCTACAATTGTATTAATATTATTATTATTGGGTGTGTTGTTGTTATTATTATTAATAATAATGATAATGGTTGTTATTATTATATTATTATTATTTTCCATAGGTAAATGCAATAAAGAGACATCTCGTTCTAGATACAAAATACTTGTTTTGAGAAGATGAATAGCAGGAGTCTAATGCATTTAGCAAGGAGAGCAGATGTTCTTTTCCTCCCACTTTTAAGGAGGCCAGGCAATTGCCCTCTTTTTTATTATCTCAAAAGACTGATTAAGAAACTTTCTACCTAAGTGGTTTTGGCAGTCATTGTCTTAGCTGGCTCAATGTCATAATTATGTTTCTATAAATCTTTATAGCTCACATATTATGTCCTGAGTGAGGTTGCTATCCTCTCCTAATTTGCATCTATCCAAACTTATTGTGAAGTGGAACATAAAAAAATTAATGTTAACTTCACATTAAACAGAACTAGTAAAACGTTGAAAATTTATTATTCCTTTTTTCTAAAATCTATGATTGGCATTCCTTGATATACTTTATTTTAATTACCTTTAAATAAGCTTATATTATATTGGTACAATAATGACATTTAAAGTTTTTTCTAATGTTCTGAGTTACATATTTTCTGCTGTCTAATTATCTTCAGGGTTCATTATGTGCTTATGTTGATATCCAACAGAAGAAGAGATTGGATCAAGCTACTGCTTATGCTGGAGGGACCAATCCAATCTCCACATACGTTTGGAGAGTGTCTGATATGATCAACTCTTGACAGCCAATATCTTCCTGCTGTACATCCAACTAGAAATATTGTCCTTGAGATGGCTTATTAAAAAAGCATATAGATGGGCCATTGAAGTTCTCAAATTTTCCCTGACAGTATCTCTATCCTGTATGATTTTATTATTATCCCTCAGTCAGGATTTCCTGGAATAAATTATTTGGGTCTCAATTCATTGCTGCAACTGAGAATTGAAGCTATTAGCAAGCCTTTGGCAAATAGGTATGGATTAGTATTTATTATGGACACAGATGCATGAGAGGTGCAATCAATTTTGTCTTTGTTGGGTTTTAACTTCAGTGAATTGTTCATTGATTTTGGAATTTGAGATGATTCTAGGAAACTATTAAACAAATGGGCAATTTTGGGAACCATTTTATAACACGTATGACAGCCTAGACAATAGATGTCACACCATTTACAAAAAGGTCCTTTTCTGCCTCACTTGGCCCACACGATCTTACACCTCATTACTTGTTGGCCCATGGTAAATTGTGTTCTTTAGAAAATTTCTCCTTTAGGTATGAATGAGAATAAAAACAAACTTGGAAACATTTCATGTACAGTTTTCATTTGGTCATAATTTTTCTTCCCATTAATATACAATTATTTTCAAATTTTGCTATTCTAATATTGTGGTGACTTACCTGGTGCATTAGAACTTCAGAAATCAAATCAGTTTCAAAATAAATTTTTCCTCCTGACTTCTGAGGATTGAGTTATTTTCCCCTATGTCTCTGAAGTATAGGGAATTATTTGACAAATTTCATGAATTTGCAGAGCTAGTTCACATTCTCGGAGTTTTGCGTGGGATTCATTTGTACAGTTTTGTTAACAATGTGGAGATATACATTTTTACAGCAGCTTGGATTTCCAAATCAGGAAAATCCTAGAGAAAAAACTCCTCAAAACAAAACTACCAAAATGCATTGAAACCAAGCATGAAACATTTACACATATAAACATCTTCTAGAAACTGTCTTTCAAGCACTTTGTAAATCTGACTCTGTCACATTATTATTCATTAAACAATTATTTTTTATAACATTCTATTCAATATTTGTTGCAGTGTATAATTTAGAAGAGCATCAATTTGCTCTTCTGGGACTATTAACAGTTTCATGGACATTAAAGTGTATGTATTGCTTCATAATTCTTTTTTTTTTTTTCAACAAGGTAGATAAATAAGGAGAAGTCTTTTAAAAGAGGATTAGTTTTTCCCTCACAGGATGCAGAATTTTTGATCCCAAACTTTATACTACCTTCTATTGTCAGCCAAGTGTATTAGCCTATTTCAACAGTCTACTATACCTCATCAGAAAAAAAAAAAAAGGTCTTCAAATGCAAATGTATGCATTTCTCCCCAAATAATCGTTCTTTTTTATTACTCTTTTGCTCACTGACATCTCCTGGGCTGTTCTGGTTTGTGGTATCTGCTTGCACAAACCAAGAAAAACACGAGATCATTAGCCCTGACAGGTCATGGGTCAGAACCTGGTGGGAAGTCCAAGACTTACCAGCCACAATTTCAGCAGTCATTTTAACTCCTAGTCTTTAGCAAAAACTAGGACACATCAGTGTTAACACAAGGGGATGTACCAAAGGAGGGCTGTTTTGCTCAGAGCTTCTGTACATCAAGACAAGTTTCAGTGAGTTCACTCAGGGAGAAAATGAGGACTAATCCCTGGCCACACCTAATGCTGTTAGTTAAACAAGTGTGATCATCCCTGAATGAAAGGCTGAAAATTGTTTTGCTTGAGGAAAAACAATATTGAATTCAATTGTGTAATACTACACACCAAATTGACTATAACACTCCCAACAGGTAAGTCTGTAGTTCAGCTGTATAACAGTTGTATTATAGCGCAAGAGGGAATTTAATAAGCCTTTTAAACAAGAAAGAACACAGTATTTTTGATATTGCTACGGTGTTCTTATATAAAATAAAAATACCAATAAATAGAGACTTAAATTCAAAACTTATTTTCTAATCAGCTACCTTCAGGAAAATATAATGGTATTCCTGAGTCTGAACTGGTGCAAGTCCATGTGTTTCCACTTGTGCTCTGTCATTTTATAATGACTGAAAATTTGGTTGAGCATTTTATTCACTTTCCAACAAGGAGGTGAAAAATATCAACAACGCAATTAAATTCAGATGCTGAAATAGTAAGTCAGGCTGATTCAGTCACTCAGAATTTATAACTCTTGAATGACATAGCTAAGTCCAAAAAAGCAAGAAATTTGCACTAGGGCTCCATCAGTGAATACAATGCACTTTTGGAACTTAATACATTTTGGTGTTATAAAGAAGAATATTTAATACATCTACTGAAACTTTCTTTAAAGGTAAAATAAGGTGTTGCATTGTTAAGAAAAAGAAAGAACAAAGGGAATAAAGCATTTATCAACTGATCTGAATCAGACTGAACTGATGAATAGAAACATGCCTTCTCATAAAAAAAATTCTACCTTGGGTCCTGTTAGTTCGTTTAAGAGGACTAACCTCGTGAATATATTATGGCTTAAGTCATGATCTTTAACTTTACTAACAAATTTCAGTATTTAAAACAAACAAACAAAATCTCAAAACCTGACTCAGGACACAGGAACTGTGAAAGTGGCCAAAAGTCATCTTTACATTAAATTAGAAATAATATCTTTTTTTTATTTTGATTTTTCATTCACTTCTATCCCATCACAATGTGAATGTCTGTATCTAAATCTAGTTGCATAATGATGTTTCAAACCCTGTGTTTTCTCAGAGCAACTGCTGCTGGAAGATCCAAAAGAGATTGAAATACCCAGTTTTCAGTAAGGAGCTCCCTCTGGCTTCTCTCCAGTCCCCTAGTTTTAGTTTCTTAACTCTTTCCATCCCATTCACATGTTCATATCTGATCATCCTGTGTTGCTAATTACCTGCCTTGGAGAAGCTTTCCTCAAAGAAGTTCAGGACTTACAGATAGGATTGGTAGCATGTAGGAGATAGGCAGGGACAGCTGTCATTTCCCTGACTTGCAACAAACTGACCTGTGCCACATGGTAATGTTGGTATCCATGACTGTATGTGGTCTTTCTCCTCTCAACACACAGGTGAGGTCTGGCTAGGGATTTGTCAGTAGGGGCATCAAGGGAAGCTGTGGCAGCTGACTATGTAGCTTAACAGTTGAAGTCCTGATTACATGAGATGGAAAAAAGACAGAAAAAAGCAGAGAGAATGGATGTTTGATTACGTGTCAAAAAAACACAAAACTGTAGGAAGATGCATTTAAAGATGTAAGGAGATGAGGGTTTGAGCGATTAAGATTTGTAACTGAAAATTATCCTCAGGTTGCCTTTGTCACAGACTGTGGGTGACTCGCTAGTACATTTTCCTTTTTAAAAAACAAACCAGTTAAACACACACCTCATCTTCCCCCAGACCATCTACTGAACACCTTATTTTACCTTTGAAGATCTTGATCTGTCATTTGTCCTTCAATATTTCTCTTTCTATGGATGTGGAAATTCTTTACACTTGTCCAAGGTTTTTCACAGAAGACATCATAAAAGAATAAATCTCTTGTTGCTCCTCCTTTTCTGGTATCTATTCCTATATGCCCCAGAGAAGATTTGTAGTGGAGAACCTGAGCTTACAAAAAGACCGTGAATTAATGTCCTTCCCCAGAACGCAAGGGAAAAAAAGTCTGTAATAGAACTGCAAGTTGTTAAAGGGCTGGAGTTTCTTTCATCATTAGAAGACTACTTCTAACAAAAGACAGTTGGCCAAACTAGTACTACAGCCACTAATCTACTCTTTCAATTATTATCCTTACAGATAATTATTGAGGAAATAAATTAGACTTTATTCCCTCTATGGGAAATTCTGGAAGGAGGAGGTATTACAGAAAGTGTGACATGGTAGGTATTTCCTTTGTAGTTAGAACCATGATTTCACATGAGACCTAACCTCATTCTCTGACAGGTTCATAAAACTATTCACTCTTCCTGAAGTGGCTATCTGTTGTATGTTGTATGCCAGGTGTCTGTTTTGCTCTCCATGTGAAAGCTGATTTTAAGCCTTTGTTCATTCTTTCAATATTAAACGAAGGATGGAAGTTTAAAAGTCTCCTACTTTAGAAAAGTTTTTGGTAAATGTGAAATATATTTCACTACTTGAATATCTGTATCTCTGCCATCTAAAGAGAAACCTTTTGCTCAATAAAAAATGCTTATTCTTATTCTCAGAAGAGACATGGCTGTAAAAATGTAATATTAATTGGGTCCTTCAAGATTTTCTCTACCAATGATTTCCTCATTACATTACAGAACCAGTTACAGGTGTAATATAATGCAGTGTTTAAATGAGAAACCCCAAATTTAGCAGCTTACCACATTCTACATCACAAACTGTCTTGCAAAACTAGAATATCCACTGAGCAAAACTTAGACAAGAACAAGACACATAAATTTTGTACATCCTAACACCCTTCCCTCCTCCGGATTTGTGAAGAATCCCTTCCCCTCCTGGTGTGAAATACAGCAGTTATTTAACTATGTACACAATGGTTTCAGGGAAGAAATTAACACAATACTAAGAATGAAAGAAAAACTTTCATAAACCTAATGTAAACACTTGACAGGGTTAAAACAATTTGGTTAATGCTCTACTGTTGTGAAAGTCTTTATTGCTTGTTTAATGGAGGAAAAACTATTTCTTTTAATGTAAGTGACCTTCCTGGAACAAGCAAGAAAAAGTTTCTCTAACAGAATTGCAGATAAACTGTGATTTTCCAGTGGTTACTCTTCCTTTCATGTAAACATTGTTTTATTGAATCAATGGTTATCTAGATGGTAAAACTGGTGTACAAGGAAAAATTGATTAAAAAAAATCAGAACTTTTACTCAAGAGAAACATATTGTTTAAGATACCCCTTGCCAAACTTTATCTAGATCAGATCCTCTGTTAAAATAAATTAGCTCTATGGGTTTATTATACAAAAACAACAAATCTATTTCATTTTGCTTAGGGGTTTTTTTTGGGGGGGGGAGGGCTTTTGTGTTTTTGTTGGGTTTTTTTTTATTTTATTTAAATTGTTAAGAGCATAAACTAAGGTGGTCAGGCTGCAGGCACCTAGTAAAGACCATTTAATAAAAATAAACATTCAACATTGTACATAATATATATGCAGGCATCCCCCAAAAAAGCCATAGCAGTGAAAAGAATTCAAAAGGTTTATTTGAAAACCAAAACACTAAAAATCTTACAAAGTAAAAACTGGCTGTGCTTCCAGAGACCAGGGCCTGAGAAAAGGCAAAAACCTCTTTTTGTTCCTGGGCTTTATCATTGCCTTTGGCCTCCCTCCCCCAGGCTCACTGCTGCTCTATAACTCTATAAGGATTCATCTCTCCTCAAACTAGAAGATACTGCATATTTTCTCTGGTATGCAAGAAGAAGGGAAAGAAAAGTACCCAATTATTTGTGAGAATAGTACTCTTAGGCAGGAAAGGCCTCCTAAGCAAAAAAAATTAGTTCTAGCTTCCCATTACAGGTACCCATCCCTAGAAACATGTTTAACACCACTTTCATAGATGTTATTCTGGTATTTAGTAACTTAGCAGTTAATTTATAAAAAAGTTACATGGCAAATTTATATGTGGTTATGTAAGGTTATATGTGAAACTCTTTGTACCTGTACAGAGGTTATTTATATTTCTGTACATCATATATATTTGAAACCACAACATTTTTCCCAAAACACAATGTAATGCATTTTAACCTATAACTGGATGAAGTAACACTTACTGTGATAATACAGATTGCATTATTTAAGGTGAGGGTTTACTGACAATTTTTTGCTGATGTTTGAGAGATTTTGTCTTGTGAAAATCTTATGAACTCGTAACAAGACCCATATATTCATCCAGTTTTATCTGTTAAGAATAATAACAAGATGACTGGAAAATAATTTACTGGTCTGACAGAGACTGAATACCTTGATAAAGAGTTTGCATTCTCTGATGCAGCAAAATAAACTACTGAGGTTTATTTCCACTTTAATATTTTTTCATGACAGCACAAAGAAGGTGACCATTGAAAATAAATAAATAGATAAAACCATTAATTACAAACCACACTCTATCGTGGCTGGATTAGATACTCTCTTGGACCTTTGCCTTTCTATGCTGGCTATGTCATTACAGTTCAGTGCGCGTATCTTACATTTGGGAAGGAGGAGGGAGGTGCACAAAAATGTATTGCTTACTTGCAATGTATCCAAGATTTTTCAAATCCAGCAAAACTGAAAAAAATTCTGCTGTGTCTTCTCGAAAGCAGGAGGATTCTTTGCTGTCTACATTACTATTTGTGTTACTATCCCAATGTTACTATCTTCCTAAATGTTTAGCTAATTAGTGTATTCAAATGTATTTTAAATAAGCAGATCCAGAAGTGCCAGAGTAACCAGCATGCAGCAGGTACAGCCTCTGTAGGAGACTCTATGCTGTGGCTTCCAGGTTTGACTGCAGGAGAACCAGCAGAGCACAAAAAGACCAGCAATCACATTCAGGGACCCCTCTGTTTATGACTCATCTGAGAAAGCATGAACAGCATCCAAAGGTAACCACAAAGTGAACATCTTAGAGTTGTAACAGTCTGGCTTGTGCCATTTTTCCTCTTTGTCACCATCTGTCATGTGTACAGATTAACGTAAGGTTATTTCCTACTCTTGTTGCAGTCTTTTGCTATGATAATAAAGCATGAGAATTTGAACGTCTAGCATGTCCTTGGAGTACAGGAGCATTTGACATTTTCTGTTTTAGTACCTAGCTCTTCCTTCCCCAGAAATAAGTATAGTTGTAAATGTTGATGAGTTGAATGAGTAGCCAACCAAAATTAAGAACATTTTAAAGGTCAAGGTAATTCCCCACTACTATTCTCCCTGTGCCATATTCTAGATACTAAACACTATCACAAAGTCTGCAGTAAAAACAGTGCAAGAACACACAGACTTTAGAGTTAGATTTGGGTTTCAGTTTGTTGTTTGGTTTTTGGTTGGCTTTTTTTGAAAAAGATAGTGGCAATACTAATAAACAGATGAACAACACAGTTAATTTAAAATGCACATATACTAAATGAATGGTCTTTGTGCTACAGAATAGATTCCATCTTCCCTGAATCTGAAATGACTTTCAGAAAAAGAACATAACTGAGTAAGGTCCACAGAAAACAAAAGCCATAAAGCTCAAGACTAATAAACCAAAACTGTTCTTCATAGTGCTTATTTTAATATTGAGTGGTTTTTAACTTTTTTTTTTTTTAAAATCTCATACACATCAAAATTTAAAATCAACAATCAACTGTAATGGCATCATTCTAAAGAGAAATGGAAATATGGCATTTGTCAATCCAGCCCAAAATGGTTGCAAAGAATTTATGCATGTTCTCATAAAACACAGCTGTGATATTGCAGTAATTTGAGCCAAAAACAAACTGTAATTTTAATGAAAAAATGCTTCTGTTGTGTAAAGCTTGCACAAAAACATGATTATGTCTAATATTTTGATCTCATCAAACTGAAGAGAACTGCTCATCAATCCTGGACATATGCTTCTATTATTAAATCTAATCTATTTGCACAGCAGTTGCACTTCCCTTGGTTCACTGAGTATTGCAAAAATATAGGCCCAGAATTATTCGGTACAGAATATGATACAAGAAGAAATAATTAATCCACACATAGGACTGGAGAAAGCCCTTAAGTGAAAGCATTCCATTGCAAATAAAAAGTCCAATCTAGAGAGGACACATCATTACTTCTTCTCCTTTGATATTTTCTTGAACAGAAATTCATAGCCACCTTCTTCAGTGTGGCATGCTGAGCTTTCAAACTGCACAAAAAATAGGAAAACAAAGTCAGCCTATCTATCCTTTTCAATTAGAATGCCAGACCTTTTCCAAAGAATCTGTGCCAAACTGATTTTCTTAAAGAAAAATAACTAGATATAGGAGAGTCTTATGGAAGAAGAAAATGGTGCCATTCTGAGCTGTGCTTACAAATAGTCTTGTTAGTTTTTTCCAATACAGAACTAAAACCTACTCACTTTTATTGAAGAAAAAAAAAACAAAACACAATTGCAGACTATATTATCCTTTAAATTTAGCAAAATACTAATGAGGATATAATAAGTAGTTGGTTTTTCCTGAAACTTGCAGTTGAAATAGTTTATCTTTATTTTGGATTCTTTTTTACTCTTGAAATCATGCAGGTTCAGTCATAACTTTGTAAGGCTTCATTTCATTATGTCAAAATTTGAGTAGAAGAACTAAAAATGTTGCAACACTGTTAAAATAGATTTTATTTTGTTGTGATTTGCTTTGCTATAAATAAAATACAACTTGTGTTGTCTATATAACTTTACTGTTTAAAAAAAAAAAGTGTTATCAAAATAGGTAACAGTTCTGAGTGAGAAAATAAACACAAAAGAAAGCCTAAATCCAATTCAAAGCAGATTGCCCACCAGTCAGACATAAAATAAAATATATTTTTAGAGGCAGTGTTTAGTTTTGTGCTTCATTTTTCCTGTATTAGTCTCTTCTTCCTCTGACTGAAACTTACCCTGCTTTGGGGACAGCTTGACATTCTGTTCTTGGTTAACAGTTGTCATTTTTGCATCACAGATGCAGGATCAAAGCTTCTGAAGGCAGACCCTATAGAACCAGTTAATGACCAAAAAGCAATGTAAGTATTATTAGTATCATTTGTTATTCACTGATTTTAGGATCTGCACTGCCTTTGTATCTAGATCTATTTTTCATTAATTGAATATAATTTCTTAAATGGAAAGATATTTAGGAAAAAAAAATAGGATGAATCATTAAATCAGCATGAAGTTTTAGGTTAACATCATTTCCCCTTGTTCCTCTGGAATTGGCAAGGAAACATATTCTTCTAATGCCCTACTACTTCAGGAATCCTGTCCTATAACTTTAACATTCCTTATATTACCCAGGTAATTTGCAGAGGTGGAGGTTTTCAGAAGTATCTTTAGAAACCTCTAGAAACATGGAAGCATAGAAACCTGCTATCAATCCTTCCTGAAATGTCCATCTGTTCTACTGTCTTCTGGAATATAAACCAAGTTATGCTATGAGGGCAGACGAGCCACATGGAACTAGTCTGGAATTTGTCCTCCACTTAGCCATTGCTTTTCAATTATTTTGGGCACCTTGATCCTGTACAGGTGGCTTAAAGCCATGTAACCAGCAAAGGGAAGACAAAGCCAATCTTGTGCTTCCTGAAGCTCTTGGTCTAGTATCACACAGTGCAGCTGGGTTTTGAGGTAATCAGAACTTTAGCTGAGCTCAGACTTACTGCATTCCAGTACAAAGGTCTTCACAGTGATAGTGGTCAAAATCTGGAAAGACTGTCCAGGGAAGCACTGGAATCTCAATCCTTGAAAATACCTAAAAATCTTGGAGCAGGCCCTGATCAGCCTCATGCAATTTCAAAACTGGTCCTGTACTGAGCAGGCGATCAGACTTACTGGTTTCCTAGAGTTCATCCAAACCTATGCAATCCTGTGAATTGGGTCTTGCAGATCCTTGAGCTCCAGAGAAATCTTAGGTGAGCGTGTGAGGGGAATTAATCAGAAGGGGCCAGTCCTGATTCACTCATACACCAAGATGAGATAGGATACACCTAATAAAGGCTTCAGGATCTACTGACTTGCAAGCTATTATAAAGACATAAAAATATTATTCATTACTATTATTAGCTCAGCTTTCATTACTGAGTAATTGTCTGTTAGTAATTCTTTGTTTAACCTGCTCTTTTTGGGGGCAATCATTGAAGAACTAACATAATTTAAGAGTCTCATGAATTTGAATAGTCACAGGATTTCAGTTAACTTCAGAAAGGATCACTCAGTGGCAGTTCTTTTTTCTCAAAATCCTTTGAGAAATACTGTGCTAGACTGTTTTCTACAAATCTCCTTATTTGCACTGAGTATGGGATGGATGTTTTGCACTTATGACAAGATTGGACTTTGCTGGAGTAGTGAAGAGGTCATATTTCTTTTTCTGAAAGGAGGACAGACCATGGCATAGACTTTTAGTACATATTTTCCTTTTTACACCTTCATAGTCTCAAAACTGGAAGAAAATGTAAAAATATATATTTCTGGTATTTTCATGTAGCTCAGATGTTCAAATATGGTAACTGTATTTCTAAAGTCAGTATATGTCATTTTCTGCTTAAGATGCACAGAGGATCTGGGAGACAAGTATTCATAGGCTGATAGGCTTTCCTCTTTTTTTTTTTCTCTTTTTTTTTTTTGTCTTTTTGACAGAATTACTAATGGCTTTTTGGGTGCTAAACAAGAAAATTCTAACTTTTAATATTATCCATGCTTACTGAAGTTGCCATAATCTGCAGTTTTTCTGCCTGGAATATGCTGTGCTTATCATAATAGCACGGTGATATTTAAGAATGTTATCCTTGCCAACTCGTGGTTGAGCCTAGCTAAAAATGATTTCTTCATTTTGTTGACATGAAAGGAAAAGAGAGGAAATTGCAAATGTCTGGGGAAAGAGTAGGGGAGTCTAGTGAGGGAGGACATGTTTCAGTAACATCTTTACCAATTTAAGAGGATCTCCTTTGTCACTGCAATGTGTGTCCTGGAAGGAGGTAGGGGCAATCTGATTTGGGTGTGTTTCTAAAATATGTGGCTAAAGTAGCCTGGAAAGATTGATGTTCACTGTAAGAGAAGCACATTACACAGAGAGGAAAGACCCCTTATCATCTCAGGAGAATGTGGGAACTGAGGGAGAAGGGGACCCTCCCTGGTACCCCTTTAACTATTTCCTGCTGTCCATGAAAACACCAATTCACAGTATTTCTTTTACTGTCGCACTCCTACAAACTGAGGCACCAAGAATAGGAATAATGTCATCTAATTAGTTGTCTGGAAGTTCACATTTTAATAAAAGTTATTTCTTGCTATCAATGATTGAGAGAGGCTAGACATATAAAAAAGAGGGACCTTCATAGTTCAATTATCCCCATTCTCTAGAGACCAATTGAGACCACATAACACAAACAGCTCACTTGAAATGGGATGAACAGCTCTCCAGATATGCCCCTATTTCTTCCCACTGACTGTAAAGGAAGCAGTAAATACCTAGCACTGATGAGAGGCACTGGGTGCCTAGATAGATTCAGGTAAAATGAATTTCCTTCTGATTTGCTCACATTATTGACCCTTAAAAGTAAAGTAAGGGTAATGAAATGAAATCTGTATATTACATTCATTTACAGGCACAGAAGAAATATTTTTTCCAATACTGCTATTAAAGGTGAAAACACATACCATAGAACTTTGTCTATTAAAAATACAAATGAAGTACAATTATAATAATTATAAGGTAAAAATAACATAATTTAAAATACAATGGAAATTTGTACACTGATGTGGGATTCATGAGAGTTAAAGTAAGTTGTTTTACTTCTCTTTGTCTCAGCTTCCCTTTACTTAATATCAGGTCTTTAGCAGAAATTGTATCAAAAAGAGTAGTAGGAGTGATCATATATTTGGAATAGTTTGCCTACTATAGGAGATTAAAAAGACTACTACTCTCCAAACTGGGGGAGAAATATGATGAAGAATAAACTAATGACAAACATGGAAAAGTACGAACTGAGAAACTGCACGTTGAAATGTGTGTTGAAAAGACTTGGAGGAACAGAATGAGATCATTAGGGAGAAAGTTTGAAATACAAGAAGGGAATACTGTTTAATTCCATCTTGTTTGAAACAGTAGACTTCTCTGCATCAGTATGTTGTGGGTGACAGTAGTTTACATGGACTTAGAAAATAACTTAGGTTTATCAAAATACATCAGATATAGTCTCTTCAACAAGAAGTCCCTGAATGTCTCATTGTCAAAAGCTTCCATGATATTTCAGGCATCACCACAATACAGTTTTTCTATTCATGTGTCCTTTCCTAAGACCCTCTATAGACCCTCTACAGATATCCACAGAGAATTCTAGATTCCCAACTGCACAAGTCCATAACATAAGTACAGACTTAGCAATTGGCTGGCTCACAAGGAAAAATAATATCATTGTTTTCTCTTTAATTTTGTTCATTTTCAAAATCATATACTAAGAAAAGTCTTCAGTTTCTTTCAAATCAGGCAGCCTAGATATGTATCCTAAAAGACAGTACCTTCACTTGTTGTTTTGTCATGAGTGTTTATTCTTTCTTACTGTTCTGTTTTTAATAGGTAATGTCAGTTCAGCTCTCTGTAAACATGTTGCTAAAAACTCAATTTGACAACTATGCTAGTAGCATGCTGGAAGCATGAAAACTCTGATATACTTATTGCCCGACTATGGCCCCATGACAAAAAAAAAGACAATTCTTTTTCAGATTTCTGATATACTGTTGATGTAGAAAAAAGAATCATGAAAGGCATTACTGCAAGGGAATTGCACAACTTTTGTCTTGATCTTTCACAGGTCTCATTGAAAACAAGCTTCCTTCATCTTCAAATTACACATTAATAGTTCAATAATAAATATGTTTTTTATATTGCCTGATATGTGGAAACACTAGCAATAGTAACAAATCACAATTATCATTCAAATTATCATTCCCTTGGGCCTATGACCAAATGATTTTATGCTATTTATTACGTTTGGGGTATTCTTCCTACCACTGTAACCACAAAAAGTGGCAATTTTCAGTTTGGCAATTCAGAACTTATTGGTTGTTTTTCTCCTGTAATTGAATGTGGTCATCCCTAAAACCTTGAACCAATTTCACAAGCTTCGATTTTATGTGGATGTGGCTTGAATTTTTTAACAAAGTTGTTTTAATTTTAAAAATGTACTAAACAAAATTCCAATTTCTTCCATGTTGATGCAAATGGCCTTGGGTAGTATTAACTGTTCTCTCAAAGATTTTCACATGACAAAAAATATTTCGCTTTGATCTCTTAACTGTTGAAAAATGTTTGAATATCATAGGTAGCATAGGCAAACATATTAGAAAATACAACAAAAATATTTTCTATATCAAAATCTACAGTTTGGTCTGTACTAACTCCAGGTTCCCTTTACTGTAACTCAAGGCAAATAGTTGTGCCAGAGTTTGGCTCACCATATCTAAACAAGTCAGTTATTGACTCCAAAGTTTCTCTACTTCTCTCTTTTCTGCAAAGACACTCTCACCTGGATCAGATTTTTGTTTTCAAAGTCCAGTGACACAAATCTCACTTTTAAAAATGCACAACTGAATCAAAATAAACAAACATTCAGATCTCATCGGTTATGTGTATTTACAGGTGCTGCTTTATCTGATATGAGCACTACAATGTGGGAGCACTTTGGTATAAGTCTTCTGAGCACTAGTTTTCAGATGCTTGCTGTACAACACATCCTTTATTTGTAAAAGTGGAAATTCCTCTTGTCCTTCTTCATTGTCTGGAACTCTCCCAAATCCTAAGTGTCATTACCAGTCATACAGTCAACTTTGAAACAATCTGTTCCTTGTCTAACTTACAGTAAACATGTTCTTCACTGACCAGAGACAGTTTTAGTGACTGAAGAGTTGATCTGTTGTTTTGTTTTCTATAATACATAAAGAACTCTAGAATCTGGTCAGTCCTTTCATAATGTTGAAGAATGAGGAGAAACCAGCAAGTCTCAGATGTTTTCCTTTCCCTTTCTGGTCAGATAAGCACACCTAGGATCACACTGACTGCTTCTGTAGGGTGTATGTTAACCTCTAAGATATTCCTGTGAGCTCTTTGTCTTAACTTTTTTTAACATAAGGATAATCAGAAAAAATTGATTTTGTTTCTCAGATTGCTAAAATCCTCCCCACACTTTCCTCAGCACCAGTGCTGAATAAATCATTGTAATGTTCCCCTGAAGTGAATTGAAAATTAATTTACACAGTGAAGATGATCCTCCTAATAACAGGGTACATGGAATGGGGAAATTGGAAATCATTACCCAGCAAACATTATCTGCATTATTTTTGTAGCTGCTTTAGATTGCATTGTAATAGAAAATTAGGAGACTGGCTGTGAAGAAGTTTAAGAGGGTCCCCTGAAGAGCTTCTGCTTTAAAATTGATTCTTTAAAAAAGCATTAAAAAGCTATTGGAATTGATTGCCTGCTAATATAAAGGAAAAACTCTTTGCCACCATTTGTGTTAAAAAAGAGCATCTTCATTCATGCATGTTATTAAAACTACTGGCCTGAAAGCCCCTGTAGAAAGATAAAGGATATGGATGGGATATTAAAACAGCAATCTTTACTTTATCGAGGATTTAAAGTTAATATGTCGCTTTTATTAATTCAGCAGGAACCATTAGTTAGTATGTCAAATAAGGGATTTACAATCAAAATACTATAGAATAGAGGTATCTTCAGTAAACAGTGAATGCGGAATTCTTCATTAATCTTCCAAGCATGAGGTATACCCCTGTAAAGAATAAATTCTGCATTTACAGTTTTCTTTATTGCCTAGTTTGCTATGCAGAAGCAATAAAAGTCAGAGCTGATAACACCCCTGATTAGCTTCAGCAGCTTCCACTGCTGTGGGGTAATGGTGAATCAAATCTTAGCCAGGAGAGAAATGGGTTCCACCATACCTTGTTTACAAAGACTCAATTCAATGACCTTTGGAAGAGGTTGCTGTATGTTACATGTTTGTAATATTTAAAAATTACATGAAAATATAATATCCTTTCTTGACTTTGAATTGCTCAAAGCTTTTCATGGTTCTTCTAACACATTTGAAACAAATTTCCCTTTGTCTTTTAATTCGGAATAACAGGAAACATTAAAGGGCAATGAACATTGAGGAGAAAAAGTCTTGGTAACGATCCTATTAGAAAAACAAATGGTATGAGCTTTACTGCAGCAATTTGCATGGGTGCATTCCTCCATTTTCCGTACCTTTTAAAAGGGAAACAGAGATTGTGCAAAAAGAAAGACCATCTTGGGAACTTTGTCCAACAAAGCAATCAAGGTGAAATCTATTAGGTAAAGTTGCAAAAAAATGCAAGCTGATAAAACCATATTTCAATTTCAGATTCAGAGGGAAAAGGAATGGAAAGAGTGACAAAGCATGCTAGCAGTCAAATGGAGATTTAAAAGAAATAGCCCCATCAGGAAAATGACAAGCCAGACACAGCACAAGGGCACCTAGCTAGTAATAACAGCCAATGTTTATTTATATTGGATTTTAAATTATTTTTAAAAAAAAGTGAAAAAAACAAAAGACAAAAAAAAGTTGTCATAACCCAGGGATGAATTAGCTTAAATGGAAAAGAAGTGTGATGAAAACTGAATAAGGATATTGCCTACTATACAGACATGATACAAGGACAGAAAATCTTTTTCCAACGTTCTATATGGTTATGATGGGAAGGAAGATTATTTTTTAATGCAGCCTAAGAACCAACACTAATTTTTGAACTGAGTAGAGCCAAAGAGGGAAATTTAAAGGCTGCAAAGAACTAAAGGATAGAAGTTTCTGCAAAACAAGGTAATATTTCTATGGATCCCTGGTTCACCCTTTATGTATGTCAGGTCTGGAGCCTGGAAAAGAAAACATAATACAAACCTAAAGGGATTATATTCATGTGGCTCAGAATTCAATGGATAATTTAGCTGGTTAGACAAATAGAAGAATGTGTCTCTCCAAGGAAATTCTGGAATTCTGACCTCTGGCTTTACCAGTCAATCTAGAATGTCCTTAAATTTTGCATGAAACAGTACATTCTGAAAATAATCAAATTAATGTAATGGTGATTGTAATGACTAAACATTATGCATTTTAGAAGTCACAACAAAATTGATTTTTCTGAAATGACAAATATTGATATTAAACCAGTCAAAAATATATCTGTTCTATGTTCATTTTAATTTTTTCACACTACTATTTCCTGGCAAGAAGGACAATTATGCCAATAAGTGTTCCATTTTATGCCAGTAAAAGTCCTTGTAAACTTTTATTTACAAGGAAGAAGCATTGATTCCTGTGTACAAAAGCTATAGTAGAAAGATCAAAAAGGTATACATGCAATTCTGAAGTTCACTCTCAGTTATTTTTAAGTGCTGTGACTGTTAATGATTGAAGGATTTAACTGCTTTGATCCACCATCAATAACTTAACTTCCACTCATGAGCAAACACAAGTTACCCACGATCTTGACCTTGTGGTGTGTTTGCCATTCAGAAATTCGGAGGGTGAGGAGAAGGATGATAAGAAAAATCACTACTAGTCTTCTGAGGGCAATCAGAGGAAAAGCCAATTACAAATTTCTTGGGCAGACAGGATGCTTAAGATGCTTACTGCTTAAGATGCAGGATTTCTCAAAAAAAAAAGAATCCTTAATTTTATGTTTTAAAGCCTGTTGTTGGTAAAGACTTGATAATGTCAGTGTTGTCTTAATTTATCTACATGTTCTGATTATAGCTGAGTTTAAAAAATCCCTGTACAGAAAGGCAGCTACATACATAAATTGTCACAAGGTAATCTGGGATGTAGATTTATAGCACTTTTGCTACTCTCTAACAACAGTCTGAGTGCTTGCTCTCACTCTGCAGTAAAAGTGAGACAGCTCACTCCTCACTGAAGAAAAAAAGTACGGACATTTACCATAGCATAAGTACAGGCAGTTATTACAGAGTAGCTGATATCAACTATAACTTACACCTCATTAACCTGTTGAAAGACTTGAAATCCTGTATGATGAGCACTTTACAAACACATAGGGATAAATATTCTTTGTCAGAAAGAACAAAGAAAATGAACGATGATTTGTATCATAGAAATGAGATGACTTGCTCAAAAACATATGTAATGATGTGAAGTTGCAGACCTGGGACTTGAATATTTACCTTTGAAATTCTGGATATAAGACCATCCTTCTTAACCTTAGTAGTACAAATCTTCTTTGGCAAACAAAGTGTCCATTTAAAATTTGCCCATATTCTTTCACTTCAGCATTTCCATAGTTCACTGAAGTCACGTTCCTACCTAAATCTGAAAAAAGAAGTGTTCAATAAGATCCCATTCACTGTACTAACCACAGGGCACTGTAGTACACTTGTGGGATGTGCTCTTGTCTCCTGCTTGACAAGATCCAAGAGCCTCTTGGTCAGGTCTGATGCCTAAAGATTTCTTAATTTTATAGATTTTAGACGTTATTGTTAATCTAATGTTATAGTAAAATAACTTCAGTAGCTTAATGTCTACACATACCAACCCCATCTTATATCAATCCCTTAAAATTCCAGTAGCTGTTTAGTCTCTATTTCAAGGTAGAATTGCAGAGAAGTGCCACAAAGCCTGCACCACAAGATAAAGACATAGACAGAAAGACCTCCAAATCTGAAGCTTTGGAAGGCTTCCAAGGACCCAACATGCTGTGAAGAAGACAATGATGATAAAAGAAGGGTCCCGAGCCCCCAGACCCAATTCCCAATGAAGTGTGCTGGGAGTGGAACGGGGCAGGACTGGAGGAAATAACAGAATAGGATTGGATGGACATTATTATAAAATCTTGAAACCTGGGTCAAAGGGGGGGATCCTGTGTAAATGTATGCCTGGAGGCTCATTAAAGCTCCTGCTCACTTATCTCCTACTAAAAGTTGCCTGGAGATTTTTTCCTCACTCTTTAGAGGTATCAGGTCCCAGAGGGACAACTTACCTGAGGGAGTGCTTGGGAATGAGAAATTCTTCTCTTTTTTTTTTTTTTTTTCTTT
>VWZF01005177.1:412642-462456 GCA_013396755.1 Sclerurus mexicanus | reverse complement strand
TAATGGTGATTGTAATGACTAAACATTATGCATTTTAGAAGTCACAACAAAATTGATTTTTCTGAAATGACAAATATTGATATTAAACCAGTCAAAAATATATCTGTTCTATGTTCATTTTAATTTTTTCACACTACTATTTCCTGGCAAGAAGGACAATTATGCCAATAAGTGTTCCATTTTATGCCAGTAAAAGTCCTTGTAAACTTTTATTTACAAGGAAGAAGCATTGATTCCTGTGTACAAAAGCTATAGTAGAAAGATCAAAAAGGTATACATGCAATTCTGAAGTTCACTCTCAGTTATTTTTAAGTGCTGTGACTGTTAATGATTGAAGGATTTAACTGCTTTGATCCACCATCAATAACTTAACTTCCACTCATGAGCAAACACAAGTTACCCACGATCTTGACCTTGTGGTGTGTTTGCCATTCAGAAATTCGGAGGGTGAGGAGAAGGATGATAAGAAAAATCACTACTAGTCTTCTGAGGGCAATCAGAGGAAAAGCCAATTACAAATTTCTTGGGCAGACAGGATGCTTAAGATGCTTACTGCTTAAGATGCAGGATTTCTCAAAAAAAAAAGAATCCTTAATTTTATGTTTTAAAGCCTGTTGTTGGTAAAGACTTGATAATGTCAGTGTTGTCTTAATTTATCTACATGTTCTGATTATAGCTGAGTTTAAAAAATCCCTGTACAGAAAGGCAGCTACATACATAAATTGTCACAAGGTAATCTGGGATGTAGATTTATAGCACTTTTGCTACTCTCTAACAACAGTCTGAGTGCTTGCTCTCACTCTGCAGTAAAAGTGAGACAGCTCACTCCTCACTGAAGAAAAAAAGTACGGACATTTACCATAGCATAAGTACAGGCAGTTATTACAGAGTAGCTGATATCAACTATAACTTACACCTCATTAACCTGTTGAAAGACTTGAAATCCTGTATGATGAGCACTTTACAAACACATAGGGATAAATATTCTTTGTCAGAAAGAACAAAGAAAATGAACGATGATTTGTATCATAGAAATGAGATGACTTGCTCAAAAACATATGTAATGATGTGAAGTTGCAGACCTGGGACTTGAATATTTACCTTTGAAATTCTGGATATAAGACCATCCTTCTTAACCTTAGTAGTACAAATCTTCTTTGGCAAACAAAGTGTCCATTTAAAATTTGCCCATATTCTTTCACTTCAGCATTTCCATAGTTCACTGAAGTCACGTTCCTACCTAAATCTGAAAAAAGAAGTGTTCAATAAGATCCCATTCACTGTACTAACCACAGGGCACTGTAGTACACTTGTGGGATGTGCTCTTGTCTCCTGCTTGACAAGATCCAAGAGCCTCTTGGTCAGGTCTGATGCCTAAAGATTTCTTAATTTTATAGATTTTAGACGTTATTGTTAATCTAATGTTATAGTAAAATAACTTCAGTAGCTTAATGTCTACACATACCAACCCCATCTTATATCAATCCCTTAAAATTCCAGTAGCTGTTTAGTCTCTATTTCAAGGTAGAATTGCAGAGAAGTGCCACAAAGCCTGCACCACAAGATAAAGACATAGACAGAAAGACCTCCAAATCTGAAGCTTTGGAAGGCTTCCAAGGACCCAACATGCTGTGAAGAAGACAATGATGATAAAAGAAGGGTCCCGAGCCCCCAGACCCAATTCCCAATGAAGTGTGCTGGGAGTGGAACGGGGCAGGACTGGAGGAAATAACAGAATAGGATTGGATGGACATTATTATAAAATCTTGAAACCTGGGTCAAAGGGGGGGATCCTGTGTAAATGTATGCCTGGAGGCTCATTAAAGCTCCTGCTCACTTATCTCCTACTAAAAGTTGCCTGGAGATTTTTTCCTCACTCTTTAGAGGTATCAGGTCCCAGAGGGACAACTTACCTGAGGGAGTGCTTGGGAATGAGAAATTCTTCTCTTTTTTTTTTTTTTTTTCTTTGAGGGTCAGGAGTGTTAATCTGGGCCAATGTATACATATTCTGCATGGGGTATTGCTCTACAACATGTTGGGAAAAAAACCTGTGAAATCTAAGTAATTACCCTTAAAAGCTGCTAAATTAATACATTCCTTTTATGACAGGAATCTGTGATACATTTCTTTTATGTCATAGACTATAACAGTGATTTTCCAGATTTCTTCTCCTTTTCCTGTGTCATATTATGGCTTCCTTGACACAGAAATGGATCTGGGTCTCCCAAAATTATCGTAAAAAATCATCATTCAACTTTTCTCCTTTTCTACTTAGTGTACTTCAACTGCCCTTCTAATAGGAGCCTCTATTTTTATTGAAAACTTGCATGAAAGCATAATTCCAGACATATATTAGACATTCAACAAGAGCTTCACATTGAAATTACAAAGCAAATTAGCATCCCCTTGTAATTAAAATAATAAAATAGCATTGTGTCCTGATAGTTCCTAATGTCTATCTCTATTTTTTCTCTTTTTTTTCCCTTCAGTTACCACAGTGAACAGCTGTGGTCATATATATGATACACCTGGCAGCTTCAAATGACCAAATGTCAAGCTTATCTTTCCACTATTGGCATTTATTTGTGAATTTTAACTGATTTGAAGTGTGGATTGTGCCTTGAAAATATGTTCCAAATGACAACTGTCAGAGACAGGAGATGTTTAGCAGCAATAATTAACCTCCCATTTGAAATTTATTTTGAGTAGTCACAGGAATCGTAATAAGTACAAGTGAATTATGGCACTAAACCAATCTTTGTCTATTTGGAACTCATTAATGAAGGCTTTAATAGTTAATATTGAATATTTAGGTAAATTTTCAAACTGAGTTTTGCACACATCTCCCTTGGCAAATGGTAAGGCCTCTGATCCCATCTCCAATGATGGCTAATAGACAGAAGTAGGATAAAAGGTAATAAGATTTGATTTTCTAGAGCACTCAATTCCATCTAAAAGTGCCAGAAGGTACCTTCCTGACACCCTTGCAAGACGGACTGTATCCTTTTCCCCCCAGTTTGCTGTAAAATAAATTGAAGATCAAAGAGGTTAAACTACTTGCCCATGGATTCATACAAAAGCCTGAGGCACAGCCAGGATTAGAATACAAACTTCCTCACTCCCACCCTATGTTTTGCCACAAGACCATTCAACACTTGGTAAACATCAGACTTGTAACTCATCCATGGAGAAAATACTGAAGTAAAGTGATTTGTGTTTTTCCATCTCGCAGTATGAGAAAGAAAGTTCTTGAAGAAATTATCGCATTTTATAAAGAAGGGATGCAAATCTTAAATGTCTCTGAAATTCTTCAGCTCTGGGACTATCAAGTATAGCTCATTTATAGATCATATAAAATTATGTATGTTGGATGATTAAATAATTGAAGAATTCATAAACTCAAATACTAGGGCTCACAGTGTTTAAGATGGCAATCAAAGTCTATGTCTGAATTACTGCAAAATGGAAACATTAAGTCTAAAAACCTCAGTGCCTTTGTAGTACTTTTTCCCTCCAGCCCATTAGTCTCTGATATTTCCCTTCAATAAGTCATAATATTTTGTTAATTGTCTCCTTATTTAAATTATGTAAGTTTCCCCCTTTGTCAAGATAGGAAGAGGCCATGCATATCAGCTTAGTCAAATGACATAAGGAAATTGTTTTGCCTTGTTTTTTGGGTTTTTTGTTTTGTTTTGTTTTGGTGGTTTTTTTTTTAAATTTGTCACCTAAACTAATGGCAAGATGCAAGAGTACACAGCACATATACCGTATGCTCTAGATTTCCCAAACCACTACAGAATCAAACCTTCTCTCTAAAAAGGAAAAGCTTTAGTTATTCTTTTCTGTAGAAAGTCAACATTTTATGGACAAATGAGATACTGACAAATGCATTTCACAAATTCAACTTATTTAACCAAAGTTTGCTTGTATGTTTTATCTGAATCACAATGAAAGTTAATCTGGAGCCTAATTCTGTACTGCCCTTTAGTGTTTTTTTGTGAATTCAAAGAAAGAATGTTAATGAGATGTTTAACTTCTTAGCAAGCATTTTACATGTGAAACTCTATGGTATAAGAAAAAGATTTACACTAAAATCTGAAGATGCTAATAGCTATAAAACCTACTTTAGAAAATATAACAAGATGTTACCATTTGAATCTACAAATAATGTTTAAAGAAAGTGAAGTGAATATTACATGTTTTCATGTAAACTTCAATTTAAACAATCTTGGTTGTTCTCCAGTGGCTTCCTTTCCCACTGGTTATTGTGAGTTACTGCATCTGCATGCTATGAGAGCAGCACTAAACCACGAACTGGGAACATAATCTAGATAGATATTCCAGGGGTTCTGTTTCACTTATTCACTCATGATTTTAGGGCTCAGAGTAGCACTAAAATCATGAAGTATATTAGAGACGAGATTTTTTTCAATAATGACCTACTCATCAGATCTCAATAATATGCAAACATTCAGAATTAAATTAAAGGTTTTTAAATAATTCTAAGTGGGAGTGAAAAAGAATTCTAGGAGTAAAATGTCACAAAGCATGGCAGAATCTTACAGATTATGCTAAATTGATCTTGTAATTTGCTTTGAGAATACAAGGAATATCTCTGAGATATTCTTTTCAGCGTTTCTTAGGGTGCTTTGGGATAACAAATTGATTAACGTGGAGAAGCTTAGGATTATTATAGAAGTTAGACAAAGAGTAAAGGAAAGAGAGAAAATAGCTGAGGATGCTGAAGGAAGCTTACCACTAACAAATCAGTTCTGGGAACTATCTAATATTTTTTTCCAGTGACCTTGGTGCAAAAAGCTCGTTTTAATGGAATGTACTGGTGTCATGACATTGAGAAACACCCCCAATGTAAGTGAGGTTTGGAAGACCTGATGATCTTAGGGATTTGCATAATAGCAATGAGATAAAAATCCAATCAAGCAAAGGGCAATGTCATACACTTAGGGGCTAATACTAAGAACTTATGTTATAAACTGAAAATATTAGAAGAGGATCTGTGTTTACCAGTGATGCCTCTGAATCATAGTGATATATGTAAAAAGACAAAGGTAATTCATACTTGTACCAGTTGAGGTATTTCAAGAAGGGGCCATGAAAATTGAATGGCTTTACACAAGATACTTCTGGCTGCTTTTGGTGAACTATGCAGTACTTAAGACCACTCAGCAAAGAATGGGTGAAGAAAAAGGCTCTTGGAGTATTCAGAGAACCATGAGTCCTGAAGAAAAGTAAAGCTGTGTTTGTTTTGGGCAATCTTATAAAACAGAGGCTAAATGATATTGAGTTACTATCTATAAATATGCAGACAGGGAAACATCAGGGCAAGTTTAAACTTAAAGACAGCATTGACAAAAGATCAAATGTATTGGAAATGACCATAAATAAGTCTAGGGTGGAAATCAGAAGGTTTCTAGTTATTAGGAGAAAGATATTCCATGTAATAACTTTCCAGTAGACTTTTTGCCTCCTCCACTCCATAATTCTATGGAAGGGATTGTGAAGAATGACTGTTTGCAGCAGCTGAGATTTGGGCTCAAAGATTCAGGAGCTTCCTTACTAGGTTAAATGCCCATTCCTTTCTTACTAAATAAGAAAATCCACTGCACATGAAATGCCATGTCACGAAACAAAAAATGTTGGATCTCTTTGCTGGTTAATACGTCAAACTGTGTAGTGGAGGAATTAAATGGAAAACAAATGTTTTGCAAAAAGGTAAAGATGCCCAACTGCAAACTACTTTATTAAGCTCCTTTTTAATTAGAGACATGGTGCAGAAGGGCAAATTCTGTACCCTAACCTGTTTAAGAAATATCTAATGATGTAAAGTTCTTACATGTCTTTAAAGTTTACTGGAAGGTTGTGGCAGCCTGGAAAAGGATACTACCTGAACCTTTAGACCATTATTTATTTATTTGTACTTGAATTTATGTCAAAGCAAGACAGTAAGAAACACTAAACTTTTTACTGTAATGAACCTTGGCATTTGACTTCTATTATAAACAGTGTGAACTGAAAATGCCTGGAGGCACTATACCTTGTGCATCTGGCATTTATACAGCAGATTACCAGCACTCTCACTGACCTTGGCAGCTCTGCAGGGGACAAACTGTATATTCATTTAGCTGAGTTGATTTAAAAAATCTCTTGTCTGTGCACATCCATATCAGGGTGAAGCTCAACTTGTCTCCATCATTGTGTCAAAGGGATTCATTTGAACTTTATCATGCTTTCAGCAAAGCACATTTGCAAACGTGTGAAATCAGATGGCAAGTATATTTAAAAGCCCTCTGTTCCAAACCCCTCAAGCTCTTACATGTGCATGTAACCCACGGGGTTCAGTGCAAACAATTTTTATTTGTTACATACACGCAAGGGCCTACCAAATCAGAGGATGTAAACATTAAGGGTCAAGAGTTTCCTAGACTCTTCTGCATTTTCTGGGGAATAGCTGGACACAAGACGCTTTCTACTCACATGTTCAAAGTAAAAGTCATCTACAACTTCAAAGCAATAAAGTTTGAAAAACAGGACTCTGCAATCAGACTTTCTGAGTTGTAATCGAAGGCCAACTGACATGAAAGGTTTGGGGGAACAGATGTAGCACTCAAAAGCAAATAGAGACTGTTTTCACTTCCTTTGCTCATCATTCCACTGCACCTTTAGGAACCAAGTCTCAAAAAATTCTCAGCAGATTAAGCACCTCTGGGCCATCCAATCTCAGAACTTCTTTAAACCCAAAATGTATGTTTTTGCTGCAATGCATTGCTTTACTTGACGTTATAATAGCAGTAGCTGTAGCAATTCCTAGTCTCAATTTCCCTTACTGTTAAGTTCTACTTATAAGAAGACTTCAAATAATAAAAATGTAAAGAATGAAAATTAGTTCTTCTGGCAGTCTATTTTGTGTGTGTTTACTTCCAGCACAGTTTTATAATAGAAAATTAGTGGGTGCTTAGAATCCAAATCTTTTGGATTTCCTGAGAAATAAAACATTTATTTCTGAGAAATAAAACAGCCAAGATCATGAATACCATTCTAAATATGAATTAGTGTATTTCTAACCAATATATATTATTGCATATAGACATATTAATATGTATGTATACCGTATGTGCATATTAACATTCAACAGGCCCTTAAAATATCTATTTCACTACACAGTAAAAGAGATATCTATCAAAACATGGTTTGAGACATACCAAAGTCTATTACACTTCTTTTGAATGCAACATTTACCATTCTAAAAACAGATCTGGTAACTGCACATACTGACTTTCTGAAGAGCTTTATTTCATGAACTTACAGAATAGAAGAATCTTTTTACAGAACAGAGAAATCTTTCCTTTCATTGAATAATGTAGTAGCCCAAAGAGAATGTTAAGTCAGATATAGATGTTTAAATCATGTTCTAAGAATTTCTAAAAGAACTCTATATCTGCATTTTGAAGTAATGGGTTTATTGAAGAGCATACTCATTTTCTGAGAATTGTTCGCCAAACAATTATTCTATTTTTTCAAATTTTTTTCAAAATTTGTCATAGTTATTTTATCACAAGCAGAAATAGCACTAGATTTATTCCTGCAGTAGAAAAGTACTCCAATCTCAACAATCCCAGCACAAGGAAAAAATAAAAAATGTTGCCTTTCATTTACAACATTGTTTTTAGCAGTCAAAAACATTGACCAAAATATTCCCTATAACTCATTAACCAATTGCAATCCATATCAGCTTCAGTATTTCACTCCTTTAAGCAGGTTTTGTTCATTTGACATGTTTAATTTTTGGCTCCCAAGCACAAAATGAGCTTCCTAGTCATTTAATTACTGAAATTATGAGTATCTTCCTGAAAGAGAATGCCATGGTCACGGTTAGATAGTCAGGGCAGAAATCTTGGCTTTTGTTCCAGAGTCTTTATGTTGCTGATGTGGCACAAAGCTGACCCACTTGCTTCAGTTTCCAGTCCTCAGCCTTTCTCAAAATTGTTCTTGAGGGAAGAAGCATAGGAGCAAAACTGGAATGAGAAAAGGTAGAATGGCGTGTGCAGTGCCTCATTGGATCCATGGCCATGAGAAGTGTGTGCAACATTGTAAGTTAGAGTATTCTAAAAATAAACTTAAATTACAGAGCAGATTTTCTTGACAAGGCAGGAACTGTAAAATCATAGCGACATGACTGGAAGGCACCCTTTCCCTAGACTTTTCTGAAGGTAATTTGAAATAATTATCTGTGGACTTCAGTATAAGCATCCAAAATATCACATTTTCCATATATTAAAAGCATGGAACAATGAATGCTTGTTTTTTAAAAATTCTTAACTTTCTAATGGCGACAAGTGTAGGGTTATTTGAAGCAAAGGTACATTTCAGTTCTCCCTTTGAGGTAATATTTTGTTACATTAATGTCTTCTATTTTTCTGCCAGAACCTTGGCCTGTCATGCTTGTTAGAATGAAGGAATTAGAGACTGGGGAGAAGGGAACTGTAGAATACAGCAATGTCAATTAAAATAAATATGAACATTTAAAGACTGTTATGTTCCTACATAAGAAATGAGGCATGCTGTATTGGTGCTCTTTCTATACTGCAACAACTGCTTTAGGTCACACAGTGACACAGCATCTCATATAAAATGCAAGAGGGAACAAGGAGACATTGATTCCATATATCTTGTTGCTTCAAATGTGATGTTAGTTCTTGGATGTGCATTTATATGGTTTCATTTCTCTCTCCAATTTAGGAAATTTCATGAGATGTCTGTTTATTTTTCATACATATTTCTGAGTGTATTCACTCTAGGTGATGGTTTTTACGTTTTTGCCAGTTCAGAGTGACTGTCTCATGCAGCTTGAGATATAATTAATCACACAGAAGTAGGATAATATGTTTAACACTTTGCCTGTATTTGAAAATAATCAAACTCTCCAAAGGCTGTTTCATTTTTAATGTAGTAATGTATATAAGAAACTTTCCATCAGCAAATATGTTTGATCAGATATACCTAGCTATACAGCTCCTCATCGGCTTCAGAACACAGAAAAGAAAAAAAACAACAACAAATAAAACAAAAATTTGCCTGCACTAATGAAATAGAGCAGCTTGCTTTATAGCAGTTCTTGAGGGGTAAAAATTAATGAGTGTTGCCTTCTCCTTCTTATCCCCACAAGGGTCTTGTCATTTAACAGTGTTCAGCTCAGGTCATTTCCTGAACCGGAGTGAGCTTGTCTGTTTGGCAGCCTCCCATGGATATTTCTTCCAATTTATCTAGTCTCCTTTTAAACCATGCATCCACAACATGTTTTGGTGAGTTGCTCCTCAGGTCTGCTACCTAAAAATTAGGTAAATTTAAATACACCATTTGAGGTCAAGTCAGAAGAGACTAGCAAGACAAAACAAAGACCCATCCATCTTTAATTTTAATAGCCTATACCCAGAACAAACCCTGAGGGTTTTCACAAACCTGTTGCACTTTCAGATGCAACCTATTTATAAAATATTTATTTATTCTGCAGAAGTATTTAGTTTACTCAAAATTTCCTGCTTCTCTCAGCAAATGGCTCCTTTACGTTACTACAATGATCATTCTGAAAAGCCTTGACTCTTTGTATATATATAATCATTTGATATTGGAATTAATGTCATTTGCCCCCGAATTTACAAGACTGTTATTGCTGTGACGCTTCTTGGCTTGTTTGCTCAGTTTTGCCAGAATACCATAGTTGGAACTTTAATTTTTGCTACCTCAACACAGTAAACTACTAGCCCCATCCTGTCTCAAGAGTTTTCCATTGAGAGTAGTTCTTTTTCTTTGAAGAGAAACAAAATTGTGTTTTAACAATTTGCAAGCTGCATGAGGGGCAACCTACCAAATCAAAGTTTTAAGCCTGAACTGTACCTTTTTAGGTCAGCTTTGCTATTTGCTCTGATCTTTTTTTGTTTTGAATCCTTTTACTTGTAAGAGAATCTACAGCCTATAAATCGTTCCTCAGAAATATCCACAGCAGTATCCAACAAAAAAGTAATGAGCTTTGTGTTTGAATCTTAAAAGGAAACATTTTAGAAAGGATACTATAACAGGTAGTAGAAGAAATGATGAATCACTTAAAATTATTTTTTAAGAAGAATAATAAAGTGTTTTTTTTGAGAAATGGTGGAAGAATAATGTTCTGATTTCCTGAATAAGTTAGAAATTGTCAGCAGCTTTTGCCTTAATAAATGTTATTTTTCCTCATATGAAGTTATTTTAAGTCTAAATGCCTAGGTTTCAAGCACTAGCGATATAGATAGTGTGAGGAAGAGCACAGAGGCAGTGTCTTTGCATCTTAATTATAGCAGCCCTATTCTTTCCAACACTGAACCAAGCTACACCCAGAGTATGGAGAGATAAATGTGGGAGCTGTAAGCTTGACGTCTAATATCTGCTACTGAAGATTTGGTATTTGATTTAGTGCCTCTATTGGAAGGTTTGGAAAAAACAGGTCTTCCATCTTCTTTTAATAAATTCATTTTCAGACCTGCAATTTACCTTTTTGGCAGTTTTACGATTCAGAACAATGGGCCTTTTTTTAGTTGTGTAATTTTTTTGGCTGTTTCAGTTTTCTCTCACATTTATAAACAGAAAAGTGATGTTCAGTAATTTGCAGAATAGGGAAGCAGGAGACATTCACAGTTCCCCAGTAGAAAAAACTTTGCCATGGTTCCTGAGTGCAGAAAATACTGGGGAACTACACGACAATTTTTAATAGTAACAAACCGATACTTGCACATTGCCAGATCATACTATATTAACTCCATATACACTTGCTATACTGGAATTTCTGAAAAGTAATAAATTCTTCAGTGACATAATACAGATAACTCCAAGAAGAAGGGAAAAGACATTTTCTGCAAAAAGAATTCCACAATAATATGACTTTGCTTTTATTTCCTAGTAATCTAAAAATAAAAGGACATAAGGTCAGGGAGGGAAGGAGTGGGCAGGCGATGTTTAAGAGAACATAGGTAAGCTCTGAAGTCTAGAGATCCTGTTAAACTCAGGGCGCCAAGAGTTAGCCAGATTTGTGCAAGGCCAACACACACATGAACAACAGGTTGTGTGATAACAGACCGCATGAAAGAACGTGGTGGCTGTTATGTGCAAAGACATCAGGATTACATGTTTACCAATTCTTCAGGGACTTAATGAGCTTGTACCAAGAGACCACTGGTGCATCAGTGTGATCTTCCACTTCTGAGTGGATTTCTCAGTTGACTTCCTCTTTATAACTCCCACTGGGTAACTAAAAATGAACTGTGTGACAAAACAACTAAATGTACTGTGTGAACAGCTATCTGGTATTGATAGCAGCAGCTAGCTTCTTTTAACAACAAAAACTTAAAAAATATAGCTGTTCTAATAAATCTGCCCCTCTGGCTCAAGAACATTGCGGAAAACGGAGGTGACAAGAGCAGCCTAATCCCTCTGCATACATATATACACTGCCTCCTGTTTGGTGGTGGTTTTGAGCAACACATATATTGCACATTCTTAAAGGACTGTACAACTTAACTCAGAAAATTAAGAGTGACACATTTTTTGGGTCGAACAGTTTCTCTACTTCAATGACCTGTCACTAACCTGGATGTCTTGACCACCTGATTCAACCAGTTTTTAAATACATTTTAATTGTTTTTAAATAAACATAAAGGAGGAAGAAAATATTCTGTATCCTATATAGATAATGATGGCATCATGCAAGTCGTCTTTTGTTGACCAGAAGAAAATAAAAAACAGCTGAGATAGATGCAACGATTCACTTGTTTCATACCGCCACAAAACAGAAATAACATTATAGTAAATCAGTCCTACTATGTATGCAAATCTTAGTAGATATTCTGTGCTCCAAGTTCCATTTCTTTGCTAGGAAGAACCTGCTGGGAATGACCCTTGGTCAGAAACCAACCCAAGCTTTACAGTGCTTTCATTCCTTGCTTGCACATAGATCTAGAGAGGATCCAAGGGTGTGACTGTTCCATGTACACATACCTGCTCTGATTTCAGTCTTTCCTCCCATTAGTAGTGCAGATAGGATGATCAGGGTGATAGCATGATAGATGTTTATCTGTTTTTTCCTATAGGTAAAATACCTTCCATGCATCAGGATCAGTAACAGGAAAAAGACTGTGGCATGTCCTTACTCAGGTTGCTCATGGGTCAATATAATGAATGTGTTGTTAGCTATAGCAGATAGCTATAGCTATTGCAGATTGTGAAAGGAATTTGTGAATGATGATGCATTATTTAAGAAATGAAATTACAGCTTTATTCATTTAATAAAATATTTGTCTTCACTTGATTCTGAATTCCACAAGTTTATTATGATAAGGGAATGACAACTGCTTTTATATTTCCATTAAATTCTGTTGATTCATAGTGAGAATCAGGGTTGTATTCTTGTTCTTTTGATTCTCTTTCAGTAAATGAAAGTCCCACTGGGCATCTTTGCTCTTCCTTTATACGTATTTGTCTAAATCCAGTAAGAATGGAAAAAAATCCTTAGGATTTTAAAAGAAAAAAACAAACAAACAAAAAAAAAAACCACAAAAAAACCACAAAACACCTCACTCCAAACAATATCATTAGGATAATTAAGGATCTAGCCGCCACTCAGTACGCATACATGACTCTGATTAACATTGTTGGGAAATACAGGCTCACAGACTGAAGAATAGGTCCCTTAGCTCAGAGTAGAGCATTACTGAATGTGAATAGAGCATCTGAATGTGTCCTTTTAAAAAATGACCCTTAAGTTTATCCCACAGCAACTATTTTCCCCTTTTACTGCATATTCGAAACTATTTTAGTTTGAAGTGCTGTCAGGAAACTAAAATCTTGTTATAGAATTCCCCACAGAGTTTGAACCACATGTTTAAAGAATCGCTTGATATTAATTGCAAGATATGTGGAAATAAATTCTGCGATACCCATGTGGACCATCTCACAGATGGCAAGAGGCCTATATGGATGTAACAGGGAACAGAGTCCATCCAATTTATGCTCCTTAATGCAGTACCATAGAAGCGTGTTTTTGGAGAGGAAAAAGGAAAGGAAGAGGAATTGGAAGCTCATTTTTTCCCCTTGCTTTCTTAAATGTCATTGTGACTAATGGTCCACAGATTGTTTCCAAGGTTATATTCTGCCACAACAATAACAAAAATGGAAATATCTATATGTAGATATGGATTCTAGTTAAAAGACAAACAAGCAACAAGAACCAAAGAAAACCCCAAACTCTCAGACAATTACAGAATCTTACTTCTCTTCCAATCTTCCACAATGTAGAGGGAGGAAACCTATTTTAGCAAGCCATTTATTGAAACAATCTCATAGTCTCTTTTGTTAACTCATATGAGCTGACAAGAAAAATATTCAAGGGTTTGCCTTCTCAGCTCTTTGGAGGGGCAAACTATTATACCTGCCTCACAGAAGTTCCATCATGCAGGGCTGCTTTCATAACAACTTTAAACAAGAAATGCTGGACTAGCAATTGAATTCAATCAATTCTGTTTGGCTAACAGATCCTGAACAGTAATCTTTTTTTTTCCAGTAGAATTCAGACTTGTTTCTAACTTGCTGCATAACTAACTTGAAGGCCATCAGGTCATTTCTACCTAAGTATACCAGAGACTGTCCATTGATTTGATACCAGGCACTTGTGTAATTCACTTGTGTATATACAGTTCAATATCTCTTGTATTCCTCTGTCTGAAGTCTCTTATTTCTTCACAAAAAAGCGATGTGTTTAATCCTGATAGAATGTGAATTCTCTGGAAAGTTTACTGAGAATGGAAAGTAATTAAATAATTGGTGTGTGGCCTAAGAAAGCTAATGCTCTTCATTATCTTTGCAGAAAAAAAATCTACAGAGGTCAATTGCAGTATTTTAGTTGGCTTCACAGACTTTTATGGCTAAAAGAAATCATTAAATCTTCTACTCTTAATGCCTTCATATTACATTTCATCCAATTAGCTTTCCAGTGTGCTCACTAGCCTGTTTTGGCTAAAGCATATCTTTCAAAAAGGTATCCAACCTTGATTTTATAACCTTGGCAGTTGAAGGACTAGTCACTTCGAAACATGTGTTGTTTCAGAGATTAAAATCTGTGAGAAGATGACATTCGCAAATTTAAGTTTTTCAAGCATTTATGTTTCTAGAAACTGGCTGTTGTTCTTCCTATCATAAGTTTTAGCTTTTTTACTTTCCATTATTTTCCTCAGAAACGTATTCATGGAAACATGTAATTTCTCAGTCCCCCTTTTCACAAACAGAACATATTTCTGTGTGTTTATAAATCTTCAGCTAATTCTAGTTGATTAGAGCTACCTTGAATTAGTTTCTCTACTTTAAAATCTTTTGTCTGTGTAAGACACAAAATATCTCTTTTTTTCTTCCAATTTTTAACACAGATTTAGAAACCATAGTAAAAGAGCAGTTTGCAGCTAACACATTCAGATGTAGAATTACCTAAGTATATCCTAAATGTGACTCACTGTTTCCTAATCTGTAAACCTAAAATCAATTTTTCTCTTTTATGATACCATCACATAGGACAGTTTTTTTGTCTGCCACAACCAATTTTTGGAGGTGTTGCTTTCCAAAATTACAGCCCCTTATACTGTAATAACAGTTCCACACTTCAGTTCTAGAGATATAATTTAGACCTACACAAATAGGATTGTAACTTATGCTATTGCTATGCATTTTAAGCATTTTCTACTGATCTTCAGCTGTCTCTCTCCTTCACTTAATAACAAACTCCTGCACTGGGTGCTAGCATAGCACTGGTACCTGAGGCCAATTCCTTTTAACTCTGCACAAAGTTAAATAGAAAATAAGGGCTAGTGACTGGCATGGGTGAGTTCCAAGCTAGCAAGCTTGTACATTTGACTGAAAAGAGTAGGAAGTGCTGCACTAGAAGATATACTACATCATTCTCAAATGCAACTGTGCCAGCAACAGCAGCTGGGAAGAGTATGGGGTTCTAATTACAGATTGCATCAATCTCTGTGAACAGCAGCAAATCTCCTTCCTAGGTTTCAGAGTTGCAGCTTGCTTGGAGAGGCATAATGGCTTAGGATTAAATGTTCACTTACAATAGGATGACATTATAGGATGGAAGCAGATGTTGCATGTAAGAGCTCTAATGATGTATATTTCAGTGCACCAAAACTTTTAAACTTCTAAAATTAAGTCTTTATAAACCCAACTGTAAGGATCCCTGCCTTTATTTTGGGATGCAGAATCAGTGATTGGAAGAATGTTCTCTGTGAATGTTAAGATTATAAACCAGTTAGAAACATCTTAAAAGAAATACTGGGAGAAGGAGACAATAAATATTTAAATATCACATTATAATTCTAAAAGTCAAAGTTTACCACAAACTACTGAGAAGTAAGCACATTATCATATTATTTCTCCCATCACACCATTAATCCCCAAAGATTCCAAATTAAGATAACACTGTTCTAGTCCCTTCAATGCAGATTGTTACTAACAATGCAAGTGTAGTTCCATAAGGTTAATGACATTGTATTAAATAAATCTGATCTCAAAGCCCACAGATTATAGTCCAAAAGCCCGGTTCAACCACATTTCCATTTGGTTTGCTTTTTGTTCCTGTTACTCAGACTTCATCACTGCTGCTGGCTTCTATTTAAGAAAAGAAAACAAGACAGAACAAAAACAAACAAAAAAACACTTTATCAGGAAGATTATTCAACAAAAAAGAATTTACTGAAGACCCCTTTAAAGGTTGTATAAATACCAGTAATAGAAGCTAGATGGATTTCCTCTCATCATCTGTACCATGAAACCAGGTATTCATATGTCTTTGTGCTTCCCTTTGATGTTTAAAAGCCTACATCAAAACACATGACTCCCCGGATGTTTTGAAGTCTAAGCAGGATCTTAATAAATGGTGGCAAGAGAATTACTTAGGGGCAGATGACTAGATACCTAGTCCAGGCTTCTGCTTCAAACAGTTAGCAAACCTGAGGGATCTTTGCATCAGAGGATCATTAGAGCCTACCCATCTGAGCTTCTGTTGACCTCCAGAAACCACTACTTCTATGAGCACCCTTTCATAGGGAGATGCACTGCTACAATACACCAGCCTGTAAAGGACTCAGCAATACATGTAAAAGTTCGGACTGGTACTCACATTTGCCTTTAGAATCAGGCAGCTATAACCTGACAAACCCTCCCTCTTCTGTGACAAGAAAAGATCTAGTGCAAGACTATTTGACAGTGTCCTTTTCTTGCAAAACATTGGATTTTCAATTCAGTTGGTTCTAGAAGACAAATTAAATGCAAGGACTAGAAAGCCAAAATTATCTTTCTCCTGTTTGATGGAAAGAAGCAAAAAAGGGGTCTGAAAACATTTTAGTTTGATATTCCTAATAATTTATCATAGGGTAGATAACTATGAGTATTAAATATTTTATTGCTTAAGAAGTTTTTTCTTTATTAAAAATAAAGATAATCATGAATCAGCAAAATTTTAAAATAAACACTTTAAAGTATTTTTAATGGAAGTTCCTAGCTAAATTTTATGTAAAACCCATAGTTCTGTATAGAAGCATGTTTAAAAATGGAAGTGCAGATAAATCATGAGCACTATCAAAAACTACTACTTTCTTCAGCAATGACAGTGCTTCAGAATAGTTTTGCTTCTACATTCCTCTTCCAGTAAGAAGCATCTGTACAGTCACAGAATCACAGAATCACAGAATCACAGAATCACAGAATCACAGAATCACAGAATCACAGAATGTGCTGAGTTGGAAGGGACCCACAAGGATTATCAAGCCCAACCCTTAGCCCTGCGCAGGACCATCCCCAAGAGTCACACCATGTGCCTGAGATTATCATTCAAACATTTCTTGAACTCTGTCAAGCTTGGTTGGTGCTGTGACCACTTTCCTGGGAAGCCTATTCCACTGCCCACTCACCCTCAGGTAAAGAATCTTTTCCTAATATCCAACCTAAACCTCCCCTGACACAACTTCAGGCCATTCCCTGGGGTCCTGTCTCTGGTCACCACAGAGAAGAGATCAGTGTCTGCCCCTCCTCTTCACCTCATGAGGAAGCTGTAACTGCATTGAGATCTCCCCTCAGTCTCCTCTTCTCCAGGTTGAACAGACCAAGTGACCTCAGCTGCTTCTCACATGACTGCCCCTCAAGGCCCTTCACCATGATTGCTGTCCTTCTTTGGACACTCTCTAATAGCCTAATATCTTTCTTATATTGCAGTGACCAAAACTGCACACAATATTCAAGGTGAGGCCACACCCATCCCTATGAATAATCTGCCTTGTACACCATTCATATCAATAAAGAGTTTTAAAGAGTGCAAGTGTCTGGGAGCAGCAGGAGCTGCGCTGCAAAGGAGGCTGAGCGGGAGCAGGGGTAGACTCCAGGACAGAGCATGTCCTCATTAACAGGCATCATCCAAGCAGGCAAGCAGGACCATCACACCAATGGATCCTATCATAGTCCAGTGGGAATGGGATGAATGTGAGATGACAAGTCAGATCCAAGGTCAAGTCAACTCAGGAAATTGAGCCACCATCACCTGGGGACAAGGCACAGACACATCTAAAACTCAGGTCAGCAACCACTGCAGGCTGAGCTAAAACAAGGCACCCAGATGCATGTGCACAGTGTGTGAGAGGGTCCCAGAAGATCCCAAGTGAGCCTGGTCAGAACCACTAAGTACTACTGGTGCCTTTGAGGCTGTGACACAGAGATTCTTTTTTTTTTTATTCTTTTTTAATGCCAAGTATGCTGCTTCTGGGATGTACTTGTAATTACTTTTCTTATATTTTGACAGACATGTACAGCTGTGCTTATGGAAGTGGACTTACAGTATAAGTTTTCACTGTATTGTAACATGGATTCCCTGTCTTTTTTCCCTTAATCACCTTTCTTCTTCCCAAAACCCCTTGGGAGAATTCTTATCTCCCTACCTTAGCATGCAGGAATCCTTTCCTGTAGAGCTAGGTGAAGTCCCCTCCTTGGCCCTTAGTTAACCCCTTCCCCATTGGTTGTTAAACCTATAAGTACCCCAGACCATGCTGAATAAACTCTCTCTCTCTGCACCCTCTCCGGTGATCTCTGTGTGTCTCTCCCACAGGACATCTCAGGGACCATGTGGATGGGGCAGGCAAAGGGGGAGCATCACCTTATCAGCTGTCGTATGTGCTCTTCAAGAATTTAAAATTGTTATTAACATGTGTTTATTAGCTTCAATAAGAGCAATATGCAATACTTACTGATAAATAAATAGGAAATTGGGTCCTATTAGTTCAGTGACAGTATTTTATTTGTACCTTAAATCTTCCTATGAAAAATTAGCCAGAAAATATGAAGAAAAATTCTCTAAATCCTAGGATATATGTACAGAAGGTGGTGGGTTTATCCAGCCACCCATAACAACTAAACTGCTAAGCCACAAGGTTTTCAGAAATCACAAAAAGTCCACTGCTCTCTGAGGGCTTCTCTCTCCCTGCTTGCCATTTGTATGCACACACCTGCTTTCAGCAGCATGGTTCCATCCCTACAGGCACTTCCCAGGCACAGTATGTTATTTTCATTGCTATGGCATGGAGAGCTTGAATTTAACACGGAGAGTACTTTTATTTAAACACTGCACAACTCAAGCAGTGAGAGTTTGGCTTTGACTGCAGACCAGAGCCTCAGGCTTTGAAAATAGAAGCCAAACTTTGTTCTCTATAGCTGCAACCCACTTCCTTGCTGAAAAATAGTAACTGCTCTATGAAGAGCCTGTGCAGAAGTTGTGCAGCTTCACAAGGATAGATTTTTATTGAAAAGAATTACCTCATAGAAAAAAAATCATACTATTACTGAGGTTCTGAATAAACATGGTGACACAGAACAAGGAAAATTAGCTAAATTTGAAGCACAGACTCAAATCCCTTCACCTTACATTGCCGATTATGTCCGTTTTAGGATCATAGTAGCCACCAGAGAAAGATGCTTCCACAAATAAATTAGAGCACTAGGGGCTGGAGGTGCTATTGTTTGGCTACTGTCCTTAAAAAAAAGTCTAAGTAACTAAGTGGTCTATGCTAGGTAATTTAATCTGAGACTAGAGTAGTAACTGGTAGAAACTTTTTTTTTCAATTGGATAAGTGTACAAAGATTTTTCTTTCCCTCATACATGCTGCTCAGTCGTTCGTCTTCTGACCAACACAGGCGTCTTTATGCCTAGAAACACTGCTGGGAGGAGATGGGGCTGGTGAGATAGGGATGGTTTTGTTAGTCTAGTCCTACTGTGAACCCACGTGATATGAATTGTCTTGTATTTATTCTTCATTTTTATGTTCTCTCTGCATAGGAATACCAAAATGCATAATACTGCCTTGAAATAAAATTTATTTTTTAATTCTTCCCCTAGGTATGAAGTTTACCCAAGAAACACTATTTTTCTTTGTTCTCTCTCCTAATTAGTCCTTTTGGAGACGTTTTTCCTATTTTGTTTCACAGGTATGCCCACCTTCCTTTGATGTCTTCTTCTCTGTAGTAACCCTTCTTGGAGAGCACTTTTTGCCCTGTCACTCATCCATCTTTTCTTATCTCAGCAACCAGAATATGCCCCTTTCTTCGTGTTTCTTTTAGCATGTTTGCTTTTCAATTTTATGTGTAATTTTTTTTTATTTGTTTGTTTTTTCTTTTTTTCTCACAGCCTGTCTTTAAGGATTCAGTGGACATAGAGAAAACATAAGCTTTGTTGTACCAGGTCTTTAATACTACTTATGATACTGCTTATATCAGATCAGTGCCTTTAAAAAAAGTTAATACAATACCCTTAAAGTCAAGAAGGTTTGCTCTTCTGAAAAACCTGATTTTATCATCTTGACAGTATTGTAAATGCACTGCCTGGCTGCTCAGTCAACATCTCCATTAGAAATACTATTCTTCCTACAACTCAATCATTTCAAATTATAACTGTATCAAAAGCTGGCCTACAAGTACTGGCCCACTTACATTGTTTTGTTCAAATGTGAAAAGGAAAAGCAAGGACCTTGTAAAAGCTCTTACTTTTCTGACTAACACAGTAAAGGCTAGACAAAAACTATTGCCTATGCTGTCTTCCTTTCCCATTGCAAGGTAATATTACTGCAAAAAAACAAGTGTTGTTCTGATACTTCATCTCTAATTTAGACTTCCCTAGAATTTGTCAGCTTAAACCAGAGACTTAACACTATTTTTATGCAGCTTTTTTGTACTTAACAACAGACAATCCATTCTGCTGCGGAGCAGTAAACAAGCTCACTGCAAGATGCCAATTGAGAATCACAATGGGAAATAACTGATCTCCTGTGTGATATTAGCTAAAATAGTGTGTCCTACATCCAACCTTGAGACTTGGTATAACATCTTTTTGTGAGAGATTAACGAGTGCTTAATACAAACTGCAGCAAACCCCATATATTATCAGATAATGCAGAGGCATTTTTAAACAATTTTTGTTTGTTGAAAGGCGATTAAAGCAAGCAATCATATTTATCTGTCAAGAGACATTTGTGTATTTATAGTTCACGTGTGCATATCCACGAGTGTATATGAAGTTAAAAAGAAGTTAAAAACAACTTTAAATCTCACTTTTTGTTGCCACTGATACAGACATAGTACTGAAGTACTGTTGATTAATTTAGACACGTAAGAAAATGTTCAGGGTCAGATTTACCTATTTTCTCAGGCAGCTATGGGCTACTGTAGCTCACACTAAAATGAATTGTAAATCTGAAATAACTGTCAAAGGGTTTGCTGGTGGTATTGATGCTGAGTTCTGACTATTTTGATTTAGAAAAATAGTCCAAAGCATCTAAAATGTGTTGACGATGTTTTCAAGTAATCTTAGTGAAGCATTTTCATTACACAGCAGCAAGACTGAAGAAATGAAAATTTACAAAAAGTTATCTCTTTATATCTATCAAATAGAATCATAGAATCAGCTGGGTTGGAAGAGACCTCAGAGATAATCAAGTCCAACCTTTGATCCAACACCACTGTGACTATTAGAACATGGCACTAAGTGCCTTCTTTCAAAAATAACCCAAAAAACCAAACCAAACAAACATCCCACCAAACAAAACACGCACACACACACACACACACATACACAAAACAAACAAACAAACCAACAAACCCACCAAAACCCACCCACCCAACCCTGAGATCATTCAAAGTTCAGATCTAAATGACTGGAAGCTGATGAACATTGTCCCAATTTTCAAGAAGTGCAAGAAAGAGAACCCCAGAAACTACAGGTCTGTCAGTCTGACTTCAGTGCCTGGTAAGGTTATGGAGAAGATTATTCTGGGAAGTCTTGAAGAACAGCTGAAAGACAACACAAGAGGAAAGCCCTGCTTATACAACCTGGTTGCCTTCTATGACAAGATAACCCACCTAGTTGACCAAGGGAAGCGAGTTGATGTAATCTTTTTGGATTTCAGTAAAGCTTTTGATAATGTCCCTCACAGTATCCTTCTGGACAAATTGTCCAGCACAGCTGGATAAACGCAGCATGTGGTGGGTGAGCAATTGGCTCATGGGTCGAGCACACAGGCTAATAGTGAATGGGGTGACCTGTCACTAGTGGGGTTCCACAGGGCTCCATCTTGGGCCCTGCTCTTCAACATCTTCATAAATGACCTGGACACAGGACCGGAAAGGATACTAAGCAAGTTTCCAGGTGACACAAAACTCAGAGGAGCTGTTTATTCCCTCAGNAACAAACAAACAAACCAACAAACCCACCAAAACCCACCCACCCAACCCTGAGATCATTCAAAGTTCAGATCTAAATGACTGGAAGCTGATGAACATTGTCCCAATTTTCAAGAAGTGCAAGAAAGAGAACCCCAGAAACTACAGGTCTGTCAGTCTGACTTCAGTGCCTGGTAAGGTTATGGAGAAGATTATTCTGGGAAGTCTTGAAGAACAGCTGAAAGACAACACAAGAGGAAAGCCCTGCTTATACAACCTGGTTGCCTTCTATGACAAGATAACCCACCTAGTTGACCAAGGGAAGCGAGTTGATGTAATCTTTTTGGATTTCAGTAAAGCTTTTGATAATGTCCCTCACAGTATCCTTCTGGACAAATTGTCCAGCACAGCTGGATAAACGCAGCATGTGGTGGGTGAGCAATTGGCTCATGGGTCGAGCACACAGGCTAATAGTGAATGGGGTGACCTGTCACTAGTGGGGTTCCACAGGGCTCCATCTTGGGCCCTGCTCTTCAACATCTTCATAAATGACCTGGACACAGGACCGGAAAGGATACTAAGCAAGTTTCCAGGTGACACAAAACTCAGAGGAGCTGTTTATTCCCTCAGAGACAGAGAGGCCCTGCAGAAAGACCTGGACAAATTAGAGGGCTGGCCAATCACCAATGATATGAAGTTCAACAGGGGAAAGTGCTTGATTCTGTACCTGAGATGGGGCAAGTCTGGATGTATGTACAGACTGGGGAATGAGAAGATGAAAAGTAGTGAGTGTCATGGAAAGGAACCTGGGGGTCCTGGTCAATGGCAAGTTGAGAGTGAGTCAGCAGTGCCCTGGCAGCCAGGAGGGCCCACTGAGTCCTGGGGGGCATCAGACAAAGCATCGCCAGCCGGTCGAGGGACGGGATTGTCCCGCTCTGCTCTGCACTGGGGTGGCCTCACCTCGAATATTGTGTGCAGATTTGAGCACCACAATATAAGGAAGATATTAAGCTGTTAGAGAGTATTCAAAGGCGGGCAATGAAGATGGTGAAGAGCCTTGAGGAGAAGCTGTATGAGGACTGGCTGAGGGCACTTGGTCTGTTCAGCCTGGAGAAGAGGAGACTGAGGGAAGACCTCAATGCAGTCTACAACTTCCTCATGAGGGGAAGAGGAGGGGCAGAACTCTTCTCTGTGGTGACCAGAGACAGGACCCCAGGGAATGGTCTGAAGTTGTGTCAGGGGACGCTTAGTTTGGATATTAGGAAAAGATTCTTCACCCAAGGGTGAGTGGGCAGTGGAACTCTGCAGGGAAGTGGTCACAGCACCAACCAAGCCTGACAGAGTTCAAGAAATGTTTGGATGATAATCTCAGGCACATGGTGTGATTCTCAGGAATGGTCCTATGCAAGGCTAAGGGTTAAACTCGGTGATTGAACTGAGGGTTGAACTGAGGGTTGAACCTTGTGGGTCCCTTCTGACTCAGCACATTCTGTGATTTTGTGATTCTTACTGAGGTTTCTATTTTTTTTGGTGGTGAAAAAGTATAAGGTGGAGAAGATATTTTACACTAAGGATAATGTACCACTTTTGAGTCATTCAGGTCATGAAGAAGGTGAAAAAAAAAGGTGTGACAAAGAGAAAATGATATAAAAGGGAACTATGACTCAGGATGTATGAAAAATACCTGTCTTCATTTAAACAGATTCATGGGGGGCACATGACTCATAATCTAACAATTGTTCTTTTACCAGCAGAAAAGTGTTATTCTCAATTGTTTCATCTTAAAGTTATCCAGAATGTTGCTGCACAAAGCATGATTGCATGCATCAGTGTGAAAGAATGCTGCAAGGAAAATTAAGGAACTCCAACTGGGAGGAAGTAAGAATTATCAGCATTATCAATCCAAATTGCTCCAAATGTCCTACTTCACACAAGCAGGATGCTGTAACTGGAGACATATCAGCTTACACTAGTCAGCATTATTTCATTTTCTCTTGCCAGCCTCTGGCTGAGAATTTCTATCTTTTACTGTTCAAGTTGCTCTGCCGCCTGTCAGTGTTATCTTGATAAGTACCTTTCCTTTCCGAGTTAAAATGCATGATAGGTCATGCATATGAAAAACATTCCTACTTCTTGTAAATGATCAGAGTGCCCATTATGTCCCGGGATTATCAAAAAGCCCCTATGAATATGTCCAACTGTTCCACCACTGAGGTGATGCTTAAAGTTGCACAGTATGGGCTTCAGGTATCACTGATATTAAATGCTTTTCTTTGCCTGGAAAACTTTTATCAGAGAAAGCTATTATCTGCCTTACCTCCCGGACAACACCATAAAGCCAAAGATTCTTTCCTGCTTTTTTACAAAGTACTTGTTACATTTTAGTTACTCATTCTTCCCTTTGCGTGTATGGATAGATATAGATAGACATACATAAGCTCCCCATTTCATTCTGCAAATGGAAAATTAACAATAGTAATTATCTCTTTTTTTTTTTCATCTGCAGGCACAGATTCCTTTGTAAATAGCATACAAACAAAATTTGAGCACTAATAACATATATCACCAAAGCTCACTGGTTTGGGAAAAGTGGTGGGAAAAGTGACAGCGGAAGTAATATTTCCACATGGCAATATTGACTCCTACTCCAGTTACTTTAGAAGCTACTTGCTCCATACAGTTTCAGGGTAGACAGGACACCAACATCTGTGTAAGGGAACTATTAACTCTACATACTTAGAGAATGGAAAAGGCAGTGTAAACACAGGCAAAGAAGTCAGCATATAATGGAAAAGCTTTCTTCCCTTTTGGGTTGATGCTGGTGGCATGGAGAAACAGCACCCATGCCTAGAAATTGCTTCACTGAGCACTTCATGCTGGAGTTTTATGGTAATTTTGCAACTTGGGACTCAGATATGTTTCCAGAAGAACTTAAAATGCAGTAAATACTGACAGATTGTGATAATCTTATATTTTCTCTATTTAGACAAAATTCCCTATATTGTAAGATGAGTAAGCATATAAAAATAATTATATTTCCTTCACAATGCATTTTTACAGTCTGTACATGACAGGAGAGGTTTAGGCTGGATATTAGAAAAAGGTTTTTCACCCACAGGGTGATTGGGCACTGAAACAGTCTCCCCAGGGAAGTGGCCACAACATCAAGCCTGACAGAGTTCAAGAAGTGTTCGGACAAGACTCTCAGGCACATGGTGTGACTCTTGGGAATGGTCCAGTGCAGGGACAGGAATTGGATTCAATTGGTCCTTTCCAAGTTGGCATATTCTGTGATTCTGTGTAGACCAATGGTAGACAAGTGAGACAGTGTGCTCCAGGGCCCACCACATGGAATGATTGGAGACTCGAAGCTTCCTACAGTAGAAAATATCATCATAAAGATAAGAGATGGACAGAGACTATGTATTTGTGGGTATAGTGGAGAAAGCAAAAACTCGGCCTGCAACTCTTTGATCCTTCATAATTCGTTACCTTCATGGGAGTGCCTCAGCCAGGAACAAACATGTCCTCAAACTAAAATCTATTACTTATTTAAGATAAAACCAAATGAAAACAAACAACAACAAAAAAGAAAAAACAAAACCACACACAGAAAAAAAAACCCTAAAACAAAATAAAAATACCACAGCTTTTTATCATTCATTTCATATTTTTAAGGGACAGAGCAAGGAAACACTGACAAGTTTCCATCATTTTTCTGCATCAGGAAGTAAGAGTGAAATTATTACCATCCCTTCCATTTCCTATGCTGAAAAATGTATGCTTCAGGACAACATAAGGAATTTGTATTCTATATTCCTAATTTCCTAGAATGTTAACAGTGAAACCTACAGCAACTTGGATCATATTATGAACATGTTAAAGCTAACCCAGGCCCCTAAGTGCCACCCAGAGGGGATTCTTTGAAGTAGGAAATTCTTGGGCAAAAATACAGTGACTTAACCTTGTTCAATTCAAGCAGTTTAGTAAAATGAGGTCAAATAATAAATACTGAATTATCAACATTACTGTGGTTTCTCTGTGTAAGCATTGGGTAGCATAGCCTGATAATTAAAGTTTGTACATATTGTACAGCTTTCCAATATCAATATGATTTTCTCTCAGATAAAGCTTGAATCAGAGGGTTACAGATTATATCCACCTTACATTTGAACATATCTGTAAATGTTTGCCCTTGTGCATGTTGCAAGCCTTGTAATAGTATGGGGGGGAGTTTCATTTGTGTTTTTCTCTTCATTGACTGCAAGTCATATATTGCACAGAAAAGCTGTCTAAATTAAATCTGATATCCAGTCTCATTTTGGTTTATTGCTAGTATCGTATTCAAAGAATTTTCTAACCTCTATGTTGCTTTAGTATTGGACTTTGAATATGCTAGAACTTTTAATTTTCCTCAACTCTTGGACGTGTATATGAAATACTTAGTACTTTGTACTCCTCATCAGCATCCCAGCTGATTTCTCTTGAACTACTAAATAAAATGGCAATAAAAAGCAAAGCAGCAAAATCATGTTTGTTATCCTCAGCAGCAAGAGGTGTTATTTCTTGCCTGTAATAATGCATAAAAGTCCTTATCATGGAAAAAACAACATTCAAATGCCAAGAACTGAACCATAGGAAGTAAAAGCCTCTTACATTTTAAGCAGAGTGGTTGGAAGAAAAACGAACAAACAAAAACAACCCAAAAAAAAAAACCACCAAAAAAATAAGACAGTTGAAAAATTCTAGAAAGAAGTGAAGGCAATAGGTACATCTGATCTGAGCAGCTGCAGTCCTAGTACAGTCATTATCTAACCAGGTATGTTTCACTGGAATCCCAAGTCATTAGATGAGCAAATGTTTTGCCTTTAGAAAAAGTCTGAATGATCTGATAAGGGGCACATGGCAGGGTATAATTGTCTCATGCTTTAATTTGGGCTTGTTTCACCGCATAGCTCGGGACGAATTACTTTTCACCCCTCACCATCTTCTAAGTGTGAGTAATTATAGCTATCCTACTTCACAAAGGTGGTATTAGGGAACAATTTAATTGATGCCTGTGCAGTGCTTTAAGAAACTTGGGTGGGTAGATCAATGCTAAATTAGAGTAGGCAATTATATTCAGCCTGAGGGAGAGAAATCAATATCCATATGGCAAGGCAGGGGGAGTCCTTTCAAGAGCCTCTTTTAAATCTCCCTTACTCCACTCTCACATCCCTATATTTTGCATGCTTCCTAGGAATTAGTTTTGGACAGCGCAGGAAATTATGAGAGCGCAGTCATAACCTGATAATCCATACCTGTGGGGAGCAGCAGTAAAATGCTCTGTGGGAGACTGGAAGAGAAGGCAAACAGCAAAAGTGCTTACAGTTGAAGCTCTTCCATATGATGGCAAGTATTTAGAATTCTCCACCTTTACACACATGGATTTTTAATCAAGTTTTACCTTTTAGAGGAATACTATATTTCTAGAGGAAACATGAAAATGCTGACACTGTTGTTTTTGCATTTTATGGTGGAATCTTTTTCTTTTTCTTCCTTTGGAATAATGACTGAAACTTTTACATAGTTACTGTCTCCATAAAATTATTTCTTAAATGAAGCAAGATATCACTTAACCCTTCAACATTATCTATTGATCTGATCTTAGGGGGTGAAAAAAAAAATTCTAAAGACAATTTTATGCCAAAACACAGAAATTCAACTAATAAATATTTTCAAAATATTAAATTTATCTTAAAACAAGATTGAAACATGAAAGCATTGAAGTATAATTCTATAGTATTTTTCTCATGTATGATATGGGGGAAAATACCTACAAATTTTATGGAAAAGTACACTTTTTACAAAAAGAAAATAGTATATACACACATACATATACATATATATACTATATTATATTATATATTATATATATAAATATAAACTGTATTATATATTATATATATATATATGTATATGTATAATCAAATTTGTTACATTCACAGGACTCAGTTTGCTCATTTTGCTATGACCTCTGCACCACTCCAAAGGGTTCAGAGAGATGTTTTTTCTAGGAAGTGAGGACTGTTCTGGTGAGGGTGTGAGAAATAGCAAATGCAGTGATCCAGAATTATTAGTGCAATTCCTTTGGGTAAAGGGAGGAGCTGGCAGCTGAAATTATGTTAGGCTAGCCCTGAAGCTTCAGACCGCTTCACCTCTCAGATCCAGGGCCAGAATTAAACAGCAACTCAGATTTGGGCCGGATAGCACACTGTATGAATACAGACAGATGTGTTCCTGGAGAATGGGTATGCATACACCACTGTATATATGTGTTGCACTTCATGTTTCTGGGAACCACTGGGGAGATTTTTAAGACAAAACTGGATTATACTTGAACTGGCCCTTTTTTTCCTGGTGTTTGTTGCTAATAAAATGCATGTTTTGCAAACTTGGTGCAAAAGCATATTGAATTTTCACAACTTAAAAAAAAGGCTCAATACTTTAATAAAAAACAAGTGCTTCTACCTGAAGTCTTTCTCTTTACTGTTACTGATGGTTCTGCTGCTGGTTTTGGGGACTTGCAATTAAAAGTTAAGGGTAAGTTTTTGTTTATTTTGCAATTGAATCCTTAAATATTTATGAAGGACCTTAAGTCTAACTCGCCTTGAGGAAATATAGATGAATTAATAATTTATGTGGTTGTTTTGCAGAAAATTAAAGGTTGGGAACAAGTGTTTAAAAATTAAGTCATTCACAATTTAAGACAGCAGATGTTATTTTGTTAAAATCTTGCAAAGAACAAAATACAATGAGGTGTTATCTTCTCCTTGGTCCAACTGAAATCTTAACGATTCATTACAATTGAGCAGATTTTAAAGCCTGAGGCTAGCTAATGTGAGAATAATGAAGAGGAACTCCAATTATGTACCCCAGATTTTTTTATCTGTGTTTTTTTTGTTTGTTTCATTTTGTTGCCTGCAGTGAGAAAGACTCTGCCTCTTTGTATTGCATGGTGGTTTGTAAGATATTACACTCACACAAAAGTCACCGCATATTTCATTAGTAATCCTACAATGGAATCCCCTGCAATTAAAATGTGTGCACATCTACCTGTGCAAATACTAACAACAGACAACATCATCATCATCAACATCATCATGAGATTTTAGATGCAAAATAGTTACTACAATTACTTATCTTAATAGCTTCAAGATTCTTACTCCTTTTTTTCCCAAATCACTTCTTTTTCCTTCTTTCTTTTTTATAAGTGATGTCTGTCTCTAACTCTCACTTAGTTTAGACATTATATTTAGCCAATTTCTGGTCAGCATCAGAAGTTTCTATAATGGGTTTCCTTCTTGGCTTTGATAAGCTGCCTCATCAATATAGTTCCAAAATTCTGCTTCTGTATATTGAAATGCCACCCATCAGGAAATCTATATTGAGAAACTGTAAAAAAATTGTCTTGCTAGTACTAAGGCCAGGCATGCAGTCTTTTGGAGCCATATTTTTACAATAAAATTATTTTTACAACTCCATTACGTATGTCCTAAGCACAGTCCAATCATTAGTCCTACTTCTGGATCTGTTTCCAATGCAAGGCTTCTACTCTAATCCATGCAAAACCCTCAGAAAAGAAAAAAAAACACAAACCACTCCTCACCCCACCAAAAACAAACATACAAACAACTCCCAAAAAAACCAACAAACCAACCTCAAAAAAACCCTCTCAGAACTTGGACAAAAATCTATTCTATAAATACAAATTCTAAGAGGTGTGTATCTGCAGAAGTGTAAACCAGGATCTGAAGAAACCACACATTAGTTTCTCTTCTCATTTTCCTTTTTCTGGTTTGAGTGTGACTGCAACTGCATATATAAAACTTTATCATTTTGGCAATGTAAAGACATAAGCATATCAGTCTGTAACCACAACTGCAAATATAAAAGAGATTTCTTTACACTTCAAAGATCTGTACAGCAGAGCAGATGAGAGAATTTTGTGCTTAGATTCCATCTAATAAGAACCCAAAGGATTTCAGTGCTATTAAAAATGTAAGTTGAGACAACTTCAATTTAAATAAAAAGTATATGTAGGAAAAATAGTCATAAAGGGATACTCTTTCAAGATACTATGTGAAGATTTAGCAATGTGATTCCCGAGATGCAAATAAAGACAGAACAGATAAAAATTTGTACATTGCTTGATAATATAATTCAGCTCAGCAATTTGGCATTTTCTGCTCAGAGGAAGCCAAGTATTGGCAATTCATCTACACTGATGCTAAATTATGGTTGGTATAGATATATAAGACTGTAATTGCACAGTAATAATAAATGAGAAACTTTCACAAAAACTACATACATAACAGTTCATAGACTCAGTGTGTTCCACTTTCCTTCTAAATGTTCATCTTCAATCAGCGTTGCAAAAATCAATCTCTTTTTTCTTGTTTTTATTTTTTCCTGTTCTGAGTTGCTGTTTATGAGATTGACTATTCCTAGGGATTTCAGAGGAAGCTAGGTTTGCCTAGCATGAATATCTTAATAAAATGACAGCACTCTGAATAAACTGGAGTACTTGAAAGTAGAATCACTTTTCTAAATAATAAATGTAAGGGACATAAGGAACAGATTGATTTGATAGCATTAGAAGCTTCCATCTTTTGACTTTCTCTAGATGTACATTTCCATATATGTAGCCTTTCCATTTTTTAGTGTTCTTTCTTCTGAGCAAATGAATCACATATTCCCACTGTTAGGGTTATTTTCATAATTTATCATGTCAGTGTTAATCAACACAGTCAAAACATAAATCTAGTGCCAAGTTATTAAGGGTCCACTATGACATGTCAACTATTTTGTTCTCTCTTTCCAGACCCAAAATGCAACTTATGGATGAGAACAAGTCCTAAGGGTTTTCCATATGATACAGAGCAGTGCAGTGACAAGCAGTAGTACTGCAAAGAAAAAAATGTTAGAAATGTTCAGATTTTGAAATAGCTGGTTTGCTCTGCTGTGTGACATGGTTGAAACCCAGAGTTACGGCACATAAAAAACATCAAGGGCCTGAAATTCATTCTTGTTTGCTAGTGGTTGAGAGTGGGAAAGAAAGAAAACTTTTTGTTATCTGTTGTGGGACAGAAGAGAATATCGAGCATGCCTTAGAATATCTGGCAACTCAATGGTTAGAGAGCATGCCTCACACCTTGAAGTTCAAGAGTCAGATATTTACTCAGTTCTGTACTCAAAGTAATCTGAAATTAAAATCTCTACCTTCTTCTTTCCTGATAAAATTTCTCTAGAAGACATCCTATGAAGTATTTTAGTTGTAATGAAACATTGTCTTATAACAAGGTGAAAACAATTTTGGACCAACACTGTTAACTACTACATTGTTAAGTACTGTGAAACTTTAAGCCACTGAACCTCTAAGACAGTAGTTTTAAAATTGTTGAAATGTCTGAAACTCTGTTGACTTCAGTAAAACAAAATCCCTTATAATTCAATCAAAGTCGTGGCCCAAAGATCTAAGAAACTGTCAAGCATTAAATGAAAATAACTTATAATTGTGTTTCTCAAAAATCTCTTTTTATCTAGTAACAAGAAGTAAGATACAAAAATATTTTCAGAAGCTTGTAACACAGCTGACATTTCCTCCAATTTCCAAATGATCTGGAATTCACAAACAGCTGGTTTGCATAATATCTACAAGCATTGCAGATTAGATGCAAGCTATCACTTTCAAAAGGACTAGCCAATCTGAAAGTGTGTTCTCCTTTACATTTTAGCAGTCATGTCTCATTACACAGCTAATGTTCTATTACTCTGTCTAATGTAACATGACATGACTGGTAAAATTCAAGGAAGCAGACAATTTTTCATATTAGAAACCCACTCTTTCTCTCTCTGAACTGGCTGTCAATTCCATTTTAAATGCACCACACCGCAATCTTGCCTAAATCATGTAGAGAGGAGAGCTAGAGAACATAGCAGCTATCTTACTAGAGGAATAAAAAGCCAAACTTGAACAGCTTGGCATGTTACTTTAAAAAAAAGCAAAATTACATATGATGTTTACTTCTTTGAATTTGCTTTGTAAACCTGTTATGGTTGAATACAAGGCTTTTCTCTTCTGTTTATATATTCAACTACCCATACATACAAAATATAATCCGGTTGTACTTTTTTAATTAAGGAAAACATCACTTAGATGGAAATTAAGGAAATATATTGCAAAGTTTGTTGGTTTTGTGTTTGGGTTTTTTTTCAAAACTGAGTACTTAGAATTGAGAGCAGATGGAAATATTTTAGTTCAACACGTGTCATGAACATAGTCCTCAGACAAATACAATTACCATTAACTCTGGTGAGTGATCTGTTCCAGTAACAATTTTGGACCATAATGAACAAACAGTTCTTTGGCACATTTATCTGGAGTTTGAGAAGGGCTGTGTCCTAAACTGAATGGCAGCTACAGCATAATCCTCAGGTTGATAGGTTTGATTCTACCTGTTGTCTTCATCAGAGCTAAGACTGACATAAGCTGTTATGTCAGTTTTAAGATTTGGGACCAATACATATGCTTAAATCCACAAGATATACATTTTTGTGTGTTCTATGTGAGGCTGACATCTTGAGAAAAAAAAGAAAACTTTATGTCTGAACCTACTTAAGTTTGATAGAAAAAAGGTTCTGAATGAGACAGTGAAACACATGATGATCTTTCTTTAAGGAACATGGAAAAATAACCAGATTAATGTAGAATATTTCTAATGCCAACAATCATTACCTAACACTTCAGGACATTTCCATAATCTCAAAAGTGACCAGGTCATTTTTCCTAAGTCATTGGCAATAATAGGAGGGGATTACAGGACCAGGAATACAAATTAGGCTACTAAGAAGTCACAACGGTCTTACAAAACTTAGATTCTCCCAGGATTATGGCAATTGTGATTGGCTAGATCTTAGAAATTCTAGTCCCGCTAGTCAATGGCATCAACACCTCTATTTTCACACTGCTGGAAACAAAAACTATTGATAATATCATTTAACAAAGCCCTATTACATAAAAAAAAAAAAAAGATGCCTCACTAAACAAGTTTCTGCCCTGCTCTGGTGCTTCTTTCTTTCTCTACTTTTTCTAGAAGTCAGTGTCTTTGGAGACAAATGCCCTGCCTTGGCAGTAGCTGGGTTGGATATTAATTGGCCAAAGGTACTTTATATGATAGAACTCATTTGTGTTTTGGTGCATCAAAGCTGCACAGTCATGAAGAAGGACTGTAACAGCTGCTTCTTTTTCTACTGAGATTTTTGAAAGTTTTTGAAATTTAGAAGAGGAAAAATAAAAAAATTAATTCTTTTTACTCAATGACTTTAGATGCATAATTAAAACTTTTTATAGTCATAAGAGCCTTTTCTAAATTTAAGTATAGATAAACTATATACAGTATATTTACACCTGACACCAGAAAATCATTAACAGTATTTTCTTGTTAAAAATTTGCCATAAAAATAAATTTTGCTGTGCAGACCTTTTGTAAAGAAAGGCTATTATTCAGTTTACAAAGAGGAAAATTTCATGCTGTGATACTGAGTATTCTAAATATATTGTATTACAATAGCCAGAAGATTACAAATTTTCCTAAACTGTCAAGTTAAGTGTATCATGTTTCAGCAAAATTATTACTTGTTTATATTTTATTGAGGTAACAAAAATAGTAGGGGACTTAATCTGCAGAATAAATCTTCTACATGTAAGTTGGTTGGTGGGTTTTTTCACTTTCAGCACCATTATGAAAGACTGACATTAAAGAATACTCCTAGATTTTACTCCAGTGTAAATAAAACAGGTTTTATTGCAAACTTTTCACTCAGGAAGGATAAGTACTTATGCTACATCTTTTTCATACTTAAAAAATAAATAAAGATGGAGCAAGAATGTGACAGAATTTAGTTTTTCTTAGTCATACTGCTAATAGGAAATAAAAGGACAACAAAGAGACAACAATATATGCTATAACAATGGATTAAGTTTTCTTTATATAACCACTAAAATATTTCCAATTTTTTTTTTGCATGTCTGAAAATTGTAGACTGGAACTTATTAAAAATATATTGGCACCCCAGCTATTTCTTTTCTGAACATCCTAATTTTTAGTTTTCTCAGCTTTCTTTAGATACTTTTTATAATTTAGATCTTCTGTTTTTTTAAAAAATAAAGAATGAAAATTTTTGCAAGAGAATTAAACAAATAAATTATTTCCAGTTCTTTTTATTTCATTCTCAACTTATATCATTAATATGGCATGGGTTCTTGTGGATAAACAGCTGGGCATGAGCCAACAGTGTGCTTTCACAGCCCAGAAGGCCAAATGCATCCTGGGTTGCAACAAAAGAGGAGTGGGAATGGGCCAAGGGAGGTGATTCTCCTCTACTCTGTCCTCTTGAGACCCCACCTGGACTGCTGCATCCAGTTCTGGAGTCTCCAGTACAGGAAGGACATGGACCTGTTAGAGCGGGTCCAGAGAAGCATCACAAAGATGATTAGAGGGCTGGAGCACCTCTCTTATGAAGATAGGCTGAGAGAGCTGGGGTTATTCAGCCCAGAGAAGGGAAGGGAAGGCTCTGAGGAGACCTTATTACAGCCTTCCAGTAACATAATGGTGCTTATAAAAGGAGGGAGATGAACATTTTACATGGTGGCAGGACAAGGGGAAATGGTTTAAATTGAAAGAGGGCAGGTTTAGACCGTGTTAGGAAAATATTTCCAGTGAGGATGGTGAGGCACTGGGACAGGTTGCCCAGAGAAGTTGGGGATACCTCATCCCTGAAAGTGTTTAAGGCCAAGTTGGATGGGGTTCTGAGCAATCTGATCAAGTGAATGGTATTGCTGCCCAAAGCAAGAGGTTTGGGACTCGATGATCTTTAAGGTCCTTTCCAACAGTACCCTTTCTCTGATTGTATGATATGCATTCAGAATACAGTATTTACTGTGCAATGCACCTGTCTCACAGAGCATCCACTAAAACTACAAACAGACCCATTCTTGAACAATTCTTTAAAAGTGACTGTAGGGTGACTTCATATAAACAGAGGCAGTAAATATTGTGTTGCTCTTAAAACAAAGTGGTTTTGATGAATAGCTTTCATGGGTTTTGCTTACCACTGTGATCTCATAGGGAGCTTTTTAAAAAAAAACAAGGGGAAGGACCATAAAAATCATTTAGCTTAACTGCTACCCAAAGCAGAATTAGCTGCACCTAAAAAATTCCTGACAAATATTTCTCTCCACACCTCTCTAAATTTCCATGAAAAAGATTCCCTAATCTTCACAAGAAATCCATGTCCTTATATAACCACCAGAAATACACCTTTCCTCTTATAGGTTGTAAGCCTTGCAAAGGGATAGTTCCTTGCAGAAGAGAAAAAGAAAAGGAAAATTGTCTTTTGAAAATATGCGCTTAGGAGAATGAAAAGTAATAGCCCAAGTGCTATCTGCTGTGGATTTCATCAGAAGCAACAGTTTTTTCTTCTGAAAGGCAACTATTTACAATTCAGGGAGGGGGAAATTTTATATTCTGCATTCCCTCAAAATATTACCCCTAAAATTGTCTGTATTTGCAGTAGTCATCTCCCTTTTTATGTCTCAGATTTACTAGCTTCCTAGCTATACATACATATGTGTGTGTATGTTCGTGTGTATATATACATGTCAGTGTGCCAACTGAATTGGTATCCTTTTTTTCTTTGTTGCCAGGACTATAACAATGAAATTGTCTTCACTTTTGATCTCATATTATAAAGATTCCTGAATCTCTGACAACTAGAGGCATTATGATATACTCCTCTTACACTGCTAAAGCAGACATAGAGAGCAGAGTTCTCTGTAGAGCGTAAGTAAAGATTTATAGACATGTTGAAAGAACACTTTCCCTGCTGCCTTCTTAAAATAATTATGACTTTCCATGAATCTCTTTATAAATCAAGTGTAGAATGACAAAAGCATAAGGAAGCAAGCCACAAAAATACCATTTACAATAAGACCTAGTGGACTTATTTCAGCAGCATATCACATCTTTGGTGAAAACTGTATATAATTATTTCAAGAAGACATGCATGCTGTAATATGAAAAATAAGTATTTATTGTGCCTGTCACTATGTTTCAAAAGTGTGCATTCTGCCTTGGTTGTTGTGGTACTATAATGCTTTCATATGATGGTACTAAATATTAAAGGAATGAACAGATACAAAGTGAAAGACATGTAAAAGGGCACTATATAACACAAAATAAACATAATAGATTCACCATTTCTAACAGTAACAAAGAAATATTATCATTTAGAATAAAAGTAAGCACCCCTGAAATTTTACAGAGAACATTTCAACTCAGTTCAGGCTGCAAGAGAAAATTCTCCAATTTGTTTGATCTAGCAGTAGGAGCTACATGGGCTTATTGATACGTGGGGTTGGGTAGCTGCTGTGCATTCAAGGGTATCAGTAACTTTCCATGCTGCCATCTCTGTCTCAGCCTAATATAACTTACTGTAGCAGTACACAACACTGAATTAATACCCTTCATTCTTTGTGCTAATTGCACAGAATAAAACCATTCGATATTAGTTGTAAAGAAACGGTGGGGCCAAAACCACCTGCTATTATATGGATCGTAAATGCAGAATTTCTCCCTCAGGTGCTCTCTGATGGCCTCTCTCAGTTGAGCAGTGCTTTGTCAGGCTGTAAAGCCATCTTCACATCTGGCCATTCAGCTTACCCACTCAAGCCCATCACACTGCCGGCAGGGTTTCCCATCAGCCTCACAAGCATTGGACAACACACACCACCCTCTCATAACAACAGGGTTATTCCATTCAATGAAGAGCACCTACCTACTCTTGAGGTGTCATCAGCAATCCTTTTAAATGAGCAAACTTCGTTCACAGTTATCCATAGCTGTCTATTTCCATTGGCACTCACACCTTCCTGACTGTGTGGCTCCACATCAGTAGGTAGGCTGGGTTACCCCATTTTCCTTGGGTTTGTAACTCCCATTTTTCTGACCTTCAAACACAGGCTTGACCTCAAATACTATCTGTGGTTTCATTGCATGAATCTGATCCCTGCATTTTAGAGAGAGATTGCTAAAGCATTCAGACAGACTCCTGCTGCTATGTAGTAGTACATTCACTTAATATACTCAGATCCAGTGAAAATCATTAAATGTAGGCAATAAAAGATGATGTGGACACACAAAAGAAGTGAATAAGAACTAGTGATCTAAAGGATTGGTATTATTAAATTGCATTAAGCCAAAATATATCAATTTGTGTGATGACTTCAAATAAAATTATAGCATAAATCCAAAAGATTTATGAACTACAAAGGGTCAGCACTCAAAGTATAGAGTTCTTCTAGCAGACACGCATGACAAAGTACTTCAAATATAAGACCCTGAATAGTAAAATAGAAAAAGGTTGCTTTCTGAAAAGGAAGTTAAATAACTGCTAAAACAAAACAGGGGCTTTAGACCTATTAAGTTAGTTTATATTTGTTAAGCCAAACCTTCCACTCTAATAAACTTCTGTGCCAGTGTATCTTGATGGATGGTAAAGGTTTTTAACAACTTCTTTGAGAAAAGATAATTTTATTCCATAAAACACAACATTTCAGGTGTTTGTGTACTTAGAAGACAAGTTCTTTAAATTGTGTGCAATCTTGTGCATGCAAGGAGTGAAAAAAAAAGATTTTAAATGACATTTCATTTGCAAGTGCTGTCATGTTAACTTCAGTCTCATTTAAGCTCACTAGTTTATGAAGGAGTAGTACCATATAAACATTGCAATTATAAGAGTCTTTAATCTAAACGAGACAAAGCAGAGGGAAGGAACATGATGAAAAAGAAAAAGGCCTTCAGATACAAATCAGCCTGTTAGAAAGACCTGTTTAGATTGAGGCAGCAATGAAAGTTGTGCTCTTATGTTTGTGATGTTGTCACTGCAATACAGCTGTTTCTCCCTTGGCAGTGAGGCAAAACATAAGAAACAGAAACAAGCTGAAGGAGTAAAAACTCCTGAATGTGGGGTAAAACTTCTGCATTAAAAACAACGGAGTAGTAATGCTCCATGCATCCTACCAAAGTTTCTCATTACAAAAAAAATTGGCCTAAGATGGTCTTAGACTTAGTGGCTCTTCAGTGAGCTCACGAAACCCACAAGTAGTTATGCTTAGGTAAAGAAGAAAACTGACAAACACACCAAGCAAACAATTTTGTTTTATTCTTTGACATATAAACACAAGTAAAAATAATTGAAACATATGAAAATGCTATAATGTAAAAGTACACAAACTGCAGATGAGTACATATAATTTATTTGTTGGGTTTTTTTTCAATACTACATTTATTTCAAAGTTCCTAATGGTGATTTATCTTTGTGTTGCATTATGTATAGTAATTTTCATTTCCTATATTTTTGGATATAAACACAATAAAAATTGTGTTTATGCTTAATGCTCATGTTCATGCTTAACAAAAGCAAATAAGAAAATGCTAAATTTAACACTACTAACCCTGCTTTATCTATTGAACTCTTACCTATATTTTGACTCTATTACTTTTGCTGATAAAAGATAGATATCAAATAAATATATTGAATATCTGTAACTACATAAAGCATGAAAAATGTACTGTAATTTGTTAACATTAAGCTCTTTGTAGAGGTTTTTTTACCAAATGAGCAATGACTGTCACTTTTCTTTACAAGTGAGATGGTAAATTATAAAGCTTCATAGTGAGCTTCTGACAAGGCATTAAAATAAACAAGATTAAATTTATGTCCACTTTATTTTCATCAAATTCAGTGAAGATCTGAATGGATATATTTTACTTTGTGCTTATTAATATGTGTTAATATTTTATATGCATATTGAGAACAAGAAACAGTGTACCTACATTATCAACAAAGCACCATTATATACTGGCATATTACACAGAACATTATGTTAAATATCAGGTATAGATATTTCAGCATAGCAATCTCTAATTTGTAATGACAGCAAAAAGTTCAATTCTACAGGATAAAAGAAAAGCTCAAGGAAAAGTCTTTATATAACTTTTCCACCTTTTAGAAGAAAAAAAATTATTCTTTTTTTCAATGAGTTCAAACACCACAGAGGCTTGCTTTTAAAGTCTAGGCCCCTTTTACACTTTATTCAGCAACACACAGTACATTTTCTGTTGCTCTTCATATTACATTCTGAACATATGATTCATGGCTTTTGTGTAATTAAATGTGTTACTCGATGCTCAGACAGAAAATATTCACGTTTTAATGGGAAGCACTGTGTGGATGAAAAAAAAAAGACCTATTTGTCATCCTTCATTATGCCAATTCACCATAATAAATTAACAGAGAAGGAATATTCTCCATATTTCCACTGTGCATTCTATTGCTCTTCTCCTTCAGGGTATTAAGAGACCAATCTCTATATGGAAATAGTACAGGAGTACTTAAAAGCACTTTGCAATCTGGTGTCTGAATTACTTTCTTGTAAACTCTGTTTGGCATTGGATTAATATCTAATTTTGCTCTGACAAGGATAAGCAAAACTTATGCCTACTAAAAGGCTTATTTAGGCTGAATATGAGAACATTTGTTTCTCTGTGGGAAATATATATATAAAGCTACAAAAGAGAGCTTGGGCTGTGGAAAAAAAATCACTTCAAGATTTGGTAATGCTGGCAGTTCATACAGTTCTGTACAAAAGGAATTATACAAAGTACATGAATGTTTTAATAATCCATTTGAAACTCCATGCAATATATATGAACAGTCACAAAAGAAATAAAGATATATGAATTATGTTGACACAAAAGGCAATGGAAACAACATATACCTTTTATTATATGAAAAGTATGTTCTGAGATGCATAATTAATTGGTAAAAAGATTTTATGGGAAAGAGTTTAAGAAAATACTCTCTTGTTTAAGACAATTACACATGGTGTAATTCTTGGGGATGGTCCTGTGCACAGCCAGGAGTTGGACTCAATGATCCTTGTGGGTCCCTTCTGACTCAGCATATTCTGTGATTCTGTGATTGTATAATCACTGCCTACCACAGCAGTCCTGCTTACAAAACTTCAGAGAATATTTATGACATTATTGTAGACTATTGGACCTAATTCTATGGGGTTTTGGTTGGTTGGTTGGTTGGTTGGTTGGTTGGTTGGTTGGTTGGTTGCTTAGTCTGGGGTTTTTTTGTTCTTTGTGTCAGCACTACTTTAGAGCTCTTCAATACAAAACAAAAGTCAATTGGTCTTTTTGTTAAATGCTTGGGGAAACTAACCCTTCCCCTGAGTACCCTTCGTCTCTTATGATGTGAGACATGTTTTGATTTGGTCACTTTTTCAAAAAGTGCCTTACTTATTACTTACTTAACTTACTGTTAATTGATCTTCATTCCACTGAAATCAGTGAGAGAATCACCCTGGAATTATAGTGAAAGAACTTGGATTCACCTAGCTCTGAAAAGTTCAGCTCAAAAGGTAAGTTTTTGAGAAAGCTATAGTCAACCGCAGATAGAAAACTAGAAAGGATCACCTTGATTTCATATAATCCCCACATGCCATTTAGTATTCATCTATTCTAGCATCAAAATAATAAGTTTTGTTTTGTCTGAATATTTAAGCAGCCACAAATAGTGGTTTATTTAGTGGTGGTTTATTTGTTTGGGTTTTTTTAAAACAGCTGATAAAGCATTCTCATGGCAATAAAAATGATGTGAGAACTGTTTCTTCTCTCCTGGAGAACTATTATGAGATTTTTCCTTATTCATGTATTTCTTTGACAAAGTACCTTTTTCCTCCAGACAATGTAGTGGATTTTTCTATTAAGTCACCGGTTAGACATATTTGATATAGTAGCACTTGATATACTACTAATATATCTTGAAAAAGGGTTACAATTAAAATAGAAATTGTAAAATTGGCAAAGATGCACTTTCAGGGATAGTAGCACACAAATGTTTCAGGCAGTAGTATTAAGGTGGTTCCACACAATATGATCTTGAAACTCACCTGGTTTATTGCTTTCAATCAGGTACAGATTTAGATCCACAATGATAAGGTTTGTTGATACTATGCATATGGAAGGTAGGACAGAGGAGATCAGAAATTAATACTAAAGGACGCAGATGAACAGAAATAAGAATGAGTTGAAATGCAAGATCACGCTCATGGAGCTAACAATAAAAGGTTCTCTGGTGTGCTTGGAGGCTTATCAGATGGGTATGTTTTGTAGAAATGCGATATGATAGTCAGTCTCTGAATGAATGAACTGACAGTATGATGCAGCACAAAAATTGCAGACACTGAAAATGTATTGCAAAAGGTGAATCTGTCAGAGAAAAGCAAGCAATGATGTCATTGCACAAGGCCCTAGTTATACCTTGACTGCAATACAGTAATGAGACTTCTGGTCAAGAAAGGTAACCTTGAAAGAGAACAGGCAGAGAGAAAGTTAAAGAAAAAAACAGTACAAAGGGACCAATTTTAAGGATGACTCCGAAACTGCTTTACGGGTAGGAAAATATATAGAAAAATTAAGCAGAGAGGGAGGTGATTGAGTTCCATAAATATGTCAGTGGATAAGTAAAAGAAAGAAGAAAGAGCTCATTAAATCATAATACTGAAACAGAACATTCTAGATGGACATAAATGTACTGAAGTGGAAATTAAAAAGGCTTCTAGCCATTACACCAAGCAAATTTGACAGTGTTTTCCCAGTTATATTACAAAGGAAAAAAACTTTTTAAGAGAGATTGGTAGATCTAATCTCACTATGAATGGGAATATTTGGCATAAGCCTGGCATGAGCCAGGGAGCAAATGGGATACGACACGTCTCTTCCATTCTTACCAGCAAGATTTCAGGGACATCAGTGATTCTTAATTATTCTAAAAGGGTTCTGTAATACCTAAATGTATAGATACTGAACCCAAATATTTAGTGATGTGTGTTTCTTGTGGAAAAAATCAACAACAACAACAAAAAAATAAGATTACAGAAGATGAACTTGAAAGATTAAAATTAATTTGTATACCAACTTCTAAATATGGCATCTAGAAGCACTTTGTACACTTTATAGGATGTCACCTGCAATACATGTGCCACTTATCTCCCTCTAGTTCTGCCAGCTACATGTATCATGAAATGTAAATTTACTAAGCATGTGATTATGAGTGTTTGGATTTGTTACAAAAAAAAAAATCTGTTAAATATGTAAGTAAATGTAAACAGTCATGCTCACTGGCAGACCTTGAAATACATTATTCGAAATATACTTATGTATGTTTTTTTTTCAAAAAACCTAGAGTCTGAGCTAAAGAAATTCAGCTGTTTGCACTGCCCAGAGCTGCTTGTGGATTGACAGTTCAAGGAGCAAATCAAATCAGTAAGGAGAGAGTGCTGAGATATGCATGATGAATTTTCTCAATTCTGTAGAAAAGAACAGAGGCCCCAGCTCTGCAGCATCTCTCCAGTGTGAACAAGATCTGTGGATTCAAGGAGGCACCTGGCTCAGTGAAAGTTCAGAGTAGCTGTCTGTACTGTGATTTCAAAAGAATTAGTAAATTAGAAAACCACTGGTGGTTACAGATATGGCAGACAAACCAGGCCTTTTAGCTTTATTCTTCACAAATCCAACCTTAACTAACCTGGTTTTGGATTATAGATTAATCAGGTGCTTGTTCATCTTGGTCTGGCAAAACAATTCCTGGCCAAAAAATCTTAACCATCAATTCAGAGGAAATAGTCACTTGGTGATTTTTACAAAATCTCACGCAAATAGAAGTCCCTACCTGGTTTTAGCAAAGAAAAAGGAGCCCTTCTATTGTAATAGCAATCAGTCCTTGTTAAGCTAAAGAGGTTTGTTTTGCAAGTTCCTTCAAAAATGAATATGAAAATAGCTATAACATTTTATGTCCCGTTGAAATTTCCTGAAGACATAATTTAGCAAAAGAAGTTTCTTGTTGTGGACAGTAAAGGAAGAAATGGTCACATTTCACTTTTTCTTCAATGCTTGTTCCAAATCAGAAAACAGGAAAGGTTATCCTGGCATTGCTCTTAGAAAATGTGGAGAGAAGCAAAGGCTTCCAGCCTCCAGCAATTCCAAGCAATTTCCCTCTCCTTTAGCTCTGCTTGGATCCTTTCTACTATTATAAGTGCTCTATCTTAAGTGCTTAAAAAAAAATGAGATGACAGCATCAAAAGTGAAGTGGGCTGTCAATGTCATAGCTGGAAATTTTGCAGGCGCTTCTAGACAGTAGGCAAACTTTTCCAGTTTGGCTCAAAAATAAATGTTCAGCAAACTTTTAAGTAGCAGATTTTTCTGGGATCTAGAGTTTCACTATGCTTGAAGAACTAACTCTCAGTTATGACCTAGTCTAGAGTATAGATGGGTTCCAATGTAGCCTGCAAATAGATTGTGAAACTAACTTTTGCTTCTGCAGGACCTCTCATCATCAACTCTGGGAAAAAAGTGGGATGAGTTTTATAACAGTGCCATCATCTTTGTTCTCATTGCCTTATTATTATTTTTAGAACATACGGAGTGAAAGAGGTTTCAGTGTGCATTTCAATTAATGTTTCGTTCTTAAACCATTTGAATGGTGACACGCAGGGCAGGATATTATCCCCTTGCATTGCTGGGAAATTCTAGTGGTAAGCTAGAAAATCCACCAAAAATGAACTGTTCACATACTTCTTACAAGTTACAAGTATTTTGGTTTTGGATGTCCTACTTAAAAGCCTGAGTCTCATTTGTAGAAGTGCTCACCTCTCGGCTGAAGTGAGCAAACAATAGCCTTTCAAAAAGTAAAATGCAAATTCCTAGTTATTTTACATTTACGCTCAAAGGTAGTGGATACTCACGCTTTAATTGGTTATGTCTCAGTTATCTCTACAACGGGAACGATGGAAGCACCGTGAAAGCAAATTAACATTAATTTGCAAGGTATGCAGATGACATATTGTCTGGTTTCATAAAAAAATCCTCTGAAAATGCAATTAATATTTTATCTCAGTAGAGTTTGAATAAATTGGTAAAAAGTGTCTGATCTGCCTAAAGGCCAATGAAAATAAAACAAAACATTATGAACCTGCTTAGTCATTAAGCAGTGATAATGTCCTGTGTTGATGGAGGAAAATATAGTACACAGCTTTGTAATTATAAAATGTGTTACAACGTATATTCACAAATAGGGAAGAGGTTGAGTAGTTAGTAAAATCAACTTTAGTTCTAATGTTGCCTAATATATGACAGGAACACCTTATGTCAGTGAGAATTAAAGGGTCCCCTTCTTCCCTTTCATTTTCCTTCTTCTTTTTCTCTTCCATTTTCCCATATTCTTCAAAGAAGAATGAACACAAGTATTTAAAAAAGTGGCCTGATACCACAAGATTCATCAAGATCAGCAAGTTATACCTGCAGGGTATGTTTCTGCCAGTAGAGCTACTGTCAGGCTTGACAATGGTAACAGATGGTCACCCCTTGTATAGAGTAGCACCAGAGGAGAGTGAGGAGCACATTTTGCCAACACGTTTCACAGATAATTATTGATAATAGCGAAATGCTGAGGTTTGGAATGGTTGGTTCATTTCCAAAATCTGCATGGCAGTATGCTCCAGTATTACAGATTTTACTATATCTTTTTCTGCTTTTATGTCTTATTCCAGTTCTCTCGCTCTCTCCCTCACTTCTGGAACTTCATTCTTGTCTTCACATTTTCACTGGCTTGTTTCCACATTACTTTTCACTTAGCCAGCTATGGTCTTCAATATTTTGATTTTTTTTCTTTTTCCTTGCTAGCATATCCAAAATTATAAACTTCTCACGCAGTATTCCCATCTGACTGCCACACAGACAGGGCCATTGTCTTCCCATGCTTGTTTTCTGCACCTAGCAGTTAGTCATCTGAATTCAGTCTCTTCCTTACCAGTTCCTCCCAGGTCTCAGGTCTTTCTCCCATACTTTTTTTACCATTGAAATCCCTGTCACTTCACCCTTGCCAGATCCCCAGTCCCAAGAAATCCAGGGAAGAATTCTTGCATTCTAGTACTCAACTGAAGCAGCCTACTTCTCAAGGCACTTTTGGCTCTAAACAAAATTAAGAGCAGAGGAAAAAACAGACCCTCTTGCATCAGAACAGCAGCATTGGGAGAGACAAATCCAGGCCATTTCTGAATGTACCTGGGTGGAGAACAGCTAAACAGTTTAATTGCATTTAAAAAAAACCCCACATTTAATTGTATAACTCTAACAAACTACTCTTTAACATGTGTTAAACTGGACTTTAAAAATGTTCATGAACTGAAAAAATGTAAATAAATTTTCATTGAGATATCACATCATCCTCAACTAAACCAACACTTACCACCTTGCCAAATTATAAGTCTCTTCTTCATTGTCTGAAGGTGGTAGTGTTCTTAAAAAATAAGCCTTATAAGGAATATATTAGGAAGAAATAAAACAAAATAATGTCCCTCAATCTCATTCTCAGGTACAGCAGAGCCATTTAGGTTGGGTATGCTAAAGACATGCAGCCTCAGACAGAACTTCAGCATACAGAATTTCAGGTTGAGTCAGTGAAGTTTAGCAAACTTATAAGAAGCTAAAAGCAGTGGAAGACAATGGCAGTGTCAGGAAGAAATGTGGAATGGGCAGTAAAACAGCTGAGAGCTATTCCTCTAATATGCAAAATTCAGTTATTGTGTCAATACTTATCTTAATGGAAAACAAGAGTCAGTAGGCCTTGTTTATTAGTTTAGAACTCAGTATGGTAGCAAAACCACCATAAACCTGTGAAAATGATGACTAGTGTGGGTGCCCAGTGACCAAATAATTCTGCATATATCCATTTATCTTCCATCAAAATTAATGTTACATATTTGCATACATTTTTTTTCTTCCTAAAGAGAATCATGCATAGACATTTGAAGGCAGAATTTAATTCTAAGCCTACTACCTTTGAATTTATTTTTTACCCCAAAATGAAAGTCTCTGTTTAACATGCTAGTCATATTCCCCAACAATTTTAAATAAGCTGGCTCTCAGCCTATCATTGTTTAGTATGTTTCCCTATATATTCAGAAAGAGTTGTCAAAACTCTCAGATGCTGAAGATAAGCCTGCAAAGCAGATCTTCAACAAAATAAAGAAGGAGATTTTATAAATGCTGAAATATATCAAGGTTAGATTACCTTTGTTACTTTGTATATGTAAGATTTGAATTGATTTTTCTGGTATGAAACAACAGGGGGAAGGGACTTCTGATGTAATACTTTGCAGAAACCAGAAAAGTCAATAATATGCAGACAGCTCAAACATATAGTATTTACTGATTCAGTGAAGCATGTTTTTAGTGGGTTATGAAGGCGACTTCCAACCTATAAGAATTGTCAGAATTTCTTAACAGAATTGGTTAGATCTCTTAAAAATTATATCTATTATTATAATAGATGTTTACATAATCCTATAAGACACCCTAAACACCCTTTTTGCAAAGCTTGAAAAGAATTTTTTTTTCCAAAAAGTAAATCAACCTACCGTTAGTTAATAAAAAGTTGGCATATGAGACACTTCATATGGAACAGAATGCAAGTTTGAAAAATTGGGATATAATTACATAAAAACATACATTTATGACAGACCAGACGCTTAACAAATAAAGCAACACTCTAGTCTAATTTCCAAAATTACTAGTGAAACTTGTGTTTTAAACTAAAAAAACTAAACTACCTAAACTACCACCTTGGTTCTGTACTGTTACACAAGGAAGAGTAGTCATCCTATGCCGATCCATGGCACTCTCCATGATTTTAACTTTCTTAGAAAACCCTCTTGTGTGCCAAAAATTCACTTGGTTTAATGGAGTTAATGAGATTGCAAACCAATGTAGCCATATAGCAAGTATAATAAAGGCTGGCATTTCAGTCTTGCCATTCTTTTTTGCTCATTACTTCTCATCAAAGCCTGTTTTTAATAAATGGCACGTGCTCCTTGAAGTTACGATACTGAAAACAAATACAATAAAGCTGTTTGTCACATAAAAAGATATAAAGGAAATAAACAGAAATTTATTAAAGAACAGAGGGCTCAGCTTTGTATGTTCTTAAAATTATGGCTACCAAATATCTGTTATCTTTGCACCACTTGGAAGTTGGGAATTTTCGATAGTCAGGAACGTCACAGTTTTGCATCAGCTAATATCAATGTAATTATCCTACACAACCCATGAAAAGATGGACCAGTGTGTCTGATACGTTATACCTCTTCCCTACTACAGTAGACAGTCCTTAAGTAAGGAGAAAACACTTTGGACTTACTGAAGAAAACAGACAAAAAACAACCAGCTAAAATATACCTGCTTTGAATATTTAACATATTATCTACAGAAGCAATAAGTACCCATTCATTTTTAAGCTATTAATGACTACTCTTGCTACAACAGGTGGAAATATAGCCTAAATTTAACACTATACAGTGTAGATTTACATGTCTTTTCCATCCCTAATGTCTGTTCTTGAAGCCAGGTAGTCTCACACACTCAAAACATTCTGCTAATATAGCAGCCATTTCTTAATTTTATTACTGATCTTAGTGAAAATGGGATCAAGACTACATTTTCTCAAACAGTAAAGTAGCCAATAAAGAGTCCTGGGCCTTTCTCAATTTGGGCTAGGACAGTACAGTGCTATCTGACCATGTCTGAAGAGTTTGTTAGGGTGACAAAAAAATACATCCCTAAAAACTTCCTCAAGAGGATGAGTCCTAGGAACTTAGATTTTTAGCATTTCTCAGAGTCTCATGTTTGGTGTTTTTGAAAGGACTTTTCCCAAACCACATTAGAAACAATGTGTTGAGATCTTGAGAGGATGTAGGTGATATCTTACAATCTAATTAAGTAATTCTCTGAGGAGCAGTAGGCTGTGTTTTACAGCACAGCCTGATCATGAAGGTCTTCTTTCATGCTGCCTCCTCCACATGAGATGGCACTTGTTTACAGGCCCACCTTCATCTGTAACATACCAGCTTCTTGTATTCACTGTTGTCGCCTAGACAGCCCTACTCTCCATCCCCACCACCTTTCCTATTCCTTTTCCTCAGATCAGTCACCCTTTTTGCACATGCTGTTTATCTTCCACTCCCAGACAACAGTGACAGATTCAACTTCTCTGAACACAGACTTTCCAAAACAAATATTTTGGCAATTAGGACCACACCAGCCTAATGTCCTACACCAAAAACACCTGAAATCCAGAAAACATTGCATTTCCTTTTTCCATGGATGCATTTCTATTACCTAAGTCATTTGTGGAAAGAGTAAGGCGCAAGGTATAACTTTCATATTTTTTCGGTATCAGTGATTCTATGACTATCAAAGATTCCATGACTTCAAGCGGTAGCTTAGTAGCCAGTTGAGAGCTGTATTTTTAGCTTTGCCTCTTTTCTATTCCGATTTTTTTAAATTATTTTGAAATATGCTATTTATATAATGGGTATATATATACACATACATGTACACATTCACAAACATTTATATATGAATATATAATTTCATACAGAATATTTTTTTACAAAAAGGCATATATATCTAGGCATATATATCCTATTTTCATACTCTTGATTATGTTGGGTTTTGGTTGGTTTCTCTCTGTAAAAAGAACTGTAACTAAAACTTTGAATGGCACAAAGTCTAAATAGTATATAATTCAATTGTGAAGGTAAAATTAGCCAAAATCCTTGTTATAAGAATTTTTAATATGCTGCTGTCTACTTTTTACATATTACCTGAAGCACAGCAGAATGTTTTTACCCATAAAATGAACACAAAGTAGCTCAAAACTTACAGAATTATTTCTTTCTTATCATTTTCATTGTTGAAGATACTCTATTTTTAATTGCAACATAGGAGAGTTTACCATGAAAAGAAAATGGCTTGTCTTTAAAATGCAAGAATTTAATCGTGTGCTATTGTTGCCTGCCAACAATGAGCTAAAGAGGTTAATGGATCATAGCTCTGGCAAACAGCCATGCTGCCTCCGGCTCGATACATTTAACTGCGTAATCTGGGTTAAGGTTTGGTGCTATTTTTTTAATCAGGGCATGAATTGTTGGTAAATAAAAGTTAGATTTTATCCAGTTTTCTTTTTTTTCTTTTTTCTGTTTTTCCCCCTCCCCGAAACAAAACCACTTATCACTGATTCGCACAGAGAGAGGAGCAAAGGAAAACAGGTGGCGGCCCTCCCGGTGCCCCGAGTTCGGGCGCTTCCCCCATTCGTGGCCACCGGGCACTACCTGGCATCCCTCCGGGATGGTATCAGCTCCTGCTCCCTCCTCTCCCCGGGCTGCCAAACTCGAGGGCCCAAAACGTGAGAGAAGCACTCTCAGGCGTGCTCTACACACACCCCTCTCCCAAGAAAACTCTATTTGTAACTCCGAAACCACCACCTGGAGCCACCTCTCCATCAAAGAAATGGGGTGTGTGGGGTGTGATCCGTTGGGGGTTGGGTTTTGGGTGTTAGGTTTTGTTTTTTTTTTTAAGAAGGAGAGATTGAGAGAACTACCTAGGAAGGGAAAGCACACAAAAAGTATATAGCTCCCCCTCTCCCATCTTGCATGTTCCTTGGGCACACTGTCGGAGAAGCCAGGCAGCAGCGGCAGCATTATAAGGCAAATCACAAAGCGAGCAACTTTCAGTGCTATTGTGGCTATTTTTTATTTCTTTCCCCACAACGAGCTTTTTTTGGTCTGTGTGTTGCTTTCCCTCCCCCAACCCCTTTCTGTTTGGTTCTTACAATCATGCCCTTCCCTCCCTTCTCCCTTCTCCGCTTGCTCCCCCCACCTCCCCCAAAACACCGGGCCGTAACGATGCACCGTCCTCGGTCCTCTCCAGTGGGTCACTCCGCTCGGGCAGGAGGTGAGCAGCCGAGCCGGGGGACCGGCATTTGCGGGAGTGCGGCGGGGGCGCCGCCCCGCCGCC
>VWZF01005177.1:387657-411583 GCA_013396755.1 Sclerurus mexicanus | reverse complement strand
GAGGCTCCTCCGTTAGCGGGGAGAGGCTGCGGCTCCCCAGCTGGGCGCTCCCGGCAGCGGCAGCTGCTGCCGTGCTGCACCGCGGGCGGGGACGGCTCTCGGCGCCGCTGCCGCGGGACCGCGGCTGGAGGGCGGAGGGCTCAAACCTCGGCCGCGAAGTAGAGACAGAGTTTTGCNCTCACTCACTGACTCGCAGCACTCTGCCGAGCTGCCCAAGCTGCCGAGCAGCACAGCGCAGCGCCGCGCAGCCCGCCTGGAGCCCCCTCCCTCCCTCCTCCCTCTCTTCATCCCTCCCTCCGTCTCCACTCCTCCTCCTCCCTCGCTCCCGCCCGCCGCTCTGAAGGATGCCCGGTAAGTAGCGGCGAGGACCGGCACCTCTGCCGGTGCGTGATCTGCGGGGTTAGGGAGTGCTTTATACTGCTGCCGCCCGCCGAGGGGGGCGCGGGGCGGGGGGCGAGCGGAGGGGAGGTGACAGCGATCCGAGGCAGGAGGTGGCGTGGCTCGCCGGGTGCTCCTCAGAAGACTTTTGGCTGCGCGGCCGGGGCTTGGATGTGGGCGCCGAGGGACGGGGTCTGTGCACCGCAGCGGGCACCGGCCGGGGCGGGGGCCCTTCGCCTGCGCTGCGGGTTGCTGCCTGCAGCACCGCGGTGAGTACGGGGCTCCGCGCCTCGCCGGGGTCCCCGGGGACGGGTAAGGTGTAGAGGGTGTCCTGCCGTGGCTGGGGCTCCCTTCTTGGTGGCTCCGCTCTGCGCCGTGCTGGGACCGGAGCACGGAGGGTACGGTGCCCCCGGTACGCCCCGGGGACTGTCCTCTGCTGCTCCCCACCTCGGTTTTTGGTCACGTCCCTAGGGGCTGCCAGCGCGGTCCGATGTTTCGGGAGCCGCGGTGCCACTGATCAGAGAGGGAGCTCCACCGGGCACCTCACCTGCGGAGAGGAGCACCCAGGTGCTGCGCGCCGGGGCGTGGGGAGGAGATCGAAGCTCTGGCCGGTGCGAGAGGGTGCCCGCGGCTCCCCTGCCCTCTCATCGTCCTGGATGCTCCCTCCTCCTGCGCTGCAGTTGGCTCCGGTGGCAAAACGCTCGTCCCCTTAGGGAAGCGTAATGTTTGCGAAATGTTTGCTGTCAATTAGGTGGCTTTGCTCAGCTCGGGTTTGCGCACGAATAACTCTGCTCAGGCAGGGTCTCAGCTTCGGCTACCAAATGCCAGGGACACCGGGCAAGGAGCTTTTTGTTCTTCTAGTCTGCCTGCTGAGGTTTGTGGGAAACACATATAAAAGCTCACAATTGCTGGAGATTTTTAAATGGACCTTGTTAAATCATTGAAAAAAAATTTTCTTACTTTTGCTACATATACTTTGACAATGATCTCAAGGAGTGTTTTTCATCCTGGATATGATAACTCTCCCACTGAAGTCAATGGTAAAACTCCCAATTGACTTCAGAGGAAGACAGTTCTGGTCAATATGAAATGAAAGGGAATGGGCAGAAGGCATAGAGATGGTGAAGTGAGAGAGATGTATAAAAGAAACTTCATTTTTAAAAGCAAGGTTTTTAAATGAAGAGCTTTATCAGCACTGTGTCAGAAAAATCTTCTAGATGTTCATTGCCACTTTGCACTGGAGAAATAACAGAATGATTTCTTGATGTGTTTGATATCAAGATAGGCTGAAGCCCATTGTTTTACCCACAGACATTATAAAGTATTACTTAGTACCTTATACTTTTCCAGTGCAGTATATCTTTGTTCTCACTGAAAAGTAAAAAGCAGAGGGAGATCACTGAAGCAATTAGATGGGCTCCCATTGACTTCAGTGGCCTGTGGATCAGGCCCAGAAGGGCTCAATAGAGAAGTAACAAGATAAATGTAGTACAGTTTGTAAGGATAGGTGTTGCATAAGCATTTAACTCATGAACACCCTCCCTCTAGAGAGAAGAAAAATCTAAATGTACATTAATTTTTTATCCCATTTTTAAGAACTCTTTCACAGCACAGATACAAATAAGAAAGAATGATGCTTCTGATTAATAATTAAAATGCCCATATTCATATGGACTACAAAGAAGATTTTGTGCAAAAAAAATCCATTAGCAAATGGAAGTTCTAGTTCACAGAATGTCCTCTCTTCAGTGCAGTATTTAGACTGGGTGCAGTCAGATATATAATGAAGCACCAAATAAAAATTTTGATATTCAAATGGCAAAAGCTAGTGTTATTCCTGTAACCTAACTAACCACTGTCAATTGCTTGGAATGCCTTAGAAAAGATAGTGTGATTATTAATTGATTTTTTTTTTTCCAAATCTGAGTATTGAAAGAACCCCCAAAATGCTGAATGTGGTCAAAAACTTGTCAAGTGTCAGAAATGTGCCCGTGCTCCATGAAGAATGTGATTATTACGTTATAGGTGTGTTGGGGTGACACTGGCTTGATATCAGGAACTCACAAAGCAATGCTATCACTCTGCTTCTCAGGTGAAAGGGGAGAGAAAATGTAACAAAAACCTTGTGAGTTGAAACAAGGACAGGGGAATCACTCAGTGGTTATTTCTTGTGCAAAGCAGACTCAGCTTGGGGAAATTTGTTTAATTTATTACCAGAGTAGGATAACAACAAATAAAAGCTAAAACTTTAAACAGCCACCTTTCCCCTCCCCCGCAACCTCCCTCTACTCACCTTCTTCCCAAGCTTAATTTCACACCATAATTCTCTACCCCACTTGTGCAGGGGGGACAGGGAAAGAGGGTTGTGGTCAGTTCATCACATACTGTCTCTGCCACTACTTCCTTCTCAGAAGGAGGACTCCTCACACTCTTCCCCTGCTTCAGTGTGGTGTTCATCCCACAGGAGACAGTCCTTCATGAACTTCTCCAGCGAGTCCTTCCCATGGCCTGCAGTTCTTCGTGAGCTGATCCAGCCATGTATCCCTTGCACTCCTTCAGGTACAGACTCTTCCAGCATTGGTTCCCCACAGGGGGATTCTACTCCAGCATGAGCTCCTCTCTCCACAGGGCCACAGGTCCTGCCAGGAGCCGGCTCCAGCATTGGCTTCCTACGGGGTCACAACCTTCTTTGAGCATCTGCCTGCATGGGGTCCTCCATGTAATACAGGTGGATCTCTGCTCCACCATAGACCTCCATGGGCTGCAGAGGGACAGCCTGGTTCACTGTGGCCTGCAGAGGAATCTCTGCTCTGGCACCTGGAGCACCTCCTCCCTCTCCTCCTTCACTGACCTTGGTGTCTGCAGAGCTATTACTCTCACATATTATCACTCTTCTCTCTGACTGCAGTTTCTATTGCTCACGTGTTTTTTTTCCTCCCTTCTTAAATCTGTTATCCCGGAGGTGCTACCACCAGTGCTGATGGTGCTCAGCCGTGGCCAGCAGCAAGTCTGTCTTGGAGCTGGCTGGCATTGGCTCTGTCAGACACAAGGGAAGCTTGTGGCAGCTTCTCACAAAAAGCACCCCTGTAGCCACTGCCACTACCAGAACCCAATAAAAGAAGAAATATAACCTATAAGAAGCAGAAATATAAGAAGAAGAAATATAACCCAATACAAGAAGAAATATAAGTAATGGTTCAATAATTGTTTCCCTTTTAAGCACAAGTTTGTTAATAGGCAAGTATAAAAAAAAAAAGTTTGAGTTGCTGCATCTTGTTCAGCTTTATTTGTAGGCATCTGGTAGAATTGTCATTGAAGTGAACTGAATGTGTCACTAATACTTAGCTGTGAACAGATTAAGATGTTCATGTTACAGGGGGGAAAAAACCCTACAAAATGATCAAGTGCTTCACTGATTATCTCTTCTCTCCTTGCAAGTACAAAGGCAAGACAAACACCTTATTCTTGATATGTCATATTACAGGTTTTTTTCAATTTTCTAACTAATTAAAATGTTTCTTTTGTCACATGCCATATATGGAAGTGGAGGGTACATATTTTATGAGACATTGCATGATGACAAATTTTGTTCGAGTTACTTTGTTGCTTCCTGTATTCTCCACTCTATCTGCTGTTTGCTAACACATTATAATGCCACAACCTATTTGTGTTGGTAATTTCAACTCAAATGTGAAAAATATGGTAATCATTTCTGTATTAAGAGTTTTGGACATTTTTGGGGGGGGAGTGGGAGAAGGGAGTGATGGTTTTTTCTTTAAGGTCCAAAACAGTACTTAATGCTCTTTGCTTTCCTGGATGAAGAGAGTTGGCAGTTCTAAAAATGAGGATATATATTTGAATAAATCTTTGGTTTTGTCTGAGAGCCATGGTTTGAAATTCTGTATTTTTTAGTTTTGGTGTTTCAATACTTATTCTTCATTTGTGTATATGGAGATGCAGACATGTTCCTGTGGACAGCATCTCCAACATAGAAAATTAGGTTTTTAAGGCTTACCTGTAAATGAAGAGTACACAAGATTTGAGTATTTAAAGCAGAGTTGAATGAAGCCAGGCAATGAAGTACCAGGAAACTCCAGGACATGATTCTGAATAACCATTAATTACTTTTAGCATCTTTATAAACCTCATCCTGTTTTGAGGAATAAGTGCTGTTTATCTTTGTTTGGATGACTATTTCAAGACTATTTTTGCTGTCCCTTGCCTGCCTCTGAAACATGTTTATGCCCTTGTATGGTTATGGTTGTTAAGTGAATGATAGCCAGCATTTACAAGTCTCTTGGTATTTCAATCTAGGAAGCAATATTAATGGGATTCCCGAATTCACCTGAATTTTGACATTGTTACACTTCAAAAAAACATTTTCAAAATAAATTTTATTGTTTCTTAATCCTGGAACACATTCATCAGATAATTTATTTAGGACTATATTCTTCTATTCAACAATTTAAGAACAAAAGCCTCCACTGTCACTCAAATCAATCAAAATATTGGGTTTAGGTTATACATTGTACATATGGAACCTGGCATGTAAAGCAGATGGTATGTAAAATTATGCATAGCATGTCTGGAGAACCATACAATATCTAAATGCAGTGCAACAGAACAAGGAAAGAGTGTCACATGCAACTTAAAATATCAATCACTGGACTATGTCTAGTCTCAACTGTGCTTTGTTTTCACGTGTGTATGTGTGTGTTTGCGTATGTGTTCAATTTTCTCTTACTGCAGTCAGGACATTTCCTTAATAATATGATCTTCCCTAGAAAAGCGTGCAAACTGAAATGATAGACTACTGGCTAAATAAAATAGAGATGGATATACAAGAAAAACTAGTTTAGTTCAGTTTGGGTTCAGAATACAAATGCATGCAAACTTAAAAAAAAAAAAAAAAAAAGAGAAAAGAACAGAGCTTTCAATCTTTTAAGGAAAATATTTTAAGGAAAATGACCAGATACCATTTACTACCAAGACTGTGCTTTTCTATGTTATTTATGCTCTTGTTTTGCCCGACCCAACAATAGCACTTAACAGTACTTCTGTCCTGTTGCATAAATACTGTGTTAGCTCCACACACAATCTCTCTCTCTCTTAAGTATTACAAGCACTAAATTTCTTCATGAACAAACAAGCATTACTGTGCATTGTTAACACAATCAGATGAAATGGTAATTGCAGAAAGAATCATATCAGGAAAACTCTTAAATAAATATTAGTCCTTAAGCATGTGCTGACCTCAAAGGGGCCTAATCACATTTTGTTGAACAAAGATGCTTTCGTGATCAATGACCATGAAAAGCAATAATTTTCCCAAGTTTGTTCAAGTATTTAAATCTGTGGTTGTAAAATGTTTTCAGCATCACACAACTTTAAATTTTCCTTCCAGGGGAAAAGCCTTAAATATTGCCTCTCTTTTTTCAATGTTTTGTATACTTTGGAAGTACTGCAAGCTATTAACTGTTTAAAAAGAGTTGTACAGCCATACTCTTTCATATTTCTAGTCAAAATGAACTAAGATAAGATGTAAAAGTTGAAGTTTATAATTAAGGACTACTACAAAGTGAACTTTATATATAATACGAGGAGCTAACACTGCACAAGATAGACTTTAATAGCCACTTCTCTTAATTGTCAGGCATTTTTCAAGAAGTTAAATTGAAGGAATTCCCCCATGTTTAAACTATTGAATATCCCCAAACATTTTTAAGGCTTTTTAAGTTACCTGAGTTGATAGAGCATGTTTCACAATACAAAGTGAATAAATAAATAAATAGATAATTCCTGTACTTTTTGCATCTTGTTTTTGCTTGGATGTTGCTTGAGAAAATACAGCTCTCTGTCTGGGGGATTAAAGTAACACATTTGTCCTAATACATTACAGAACAGTATCTATCAATTCATTTCTCTTTTGGAAATGAAACTTTTATCCATTCAAAGCACTAATACAATCTTGTATTACAATGGCTTGAACAATCTTGACTGCACACAGTTGCTGAAGTCTCCATAGAGCTGTCATAAATAAAATTATTAGACTGTATTATAGCAGACACATATTCACTCTATCAAGGGATGACAGCATTTTACATAGCAGCACAAGTTGTTAAAAAATGTCTATGAATTATTGGTAAAAGGACTTAATAAACCAATTTATAATACATATATATGCACTATTTTTCTCTAAAATTATGCAAATGAAATTTTAATCTTAATTAACCCAATGTAGAATTAAGTGGAAAGTGAAACAACAAATAAGGGATTTGTCCTCTACAACAGGTGTTTAAGCTCGCTCAGCAGCGTGTAAACTTTCTGCAGTAGCTGATGGACTTTCAACCTACATCAAAACCTCCCTTTGCAACCTGACATTGCTACTATGATGATAGCATTAGAAAACTGGCATCTCATGGGAGACAAGTCAGTTTACATCAATGGAAATGGATTTACACTGCGTCCTGGATTCTGTGCAGACAGTTTTGTTTTTATTTTTCCTCTTACTATTATAGAAGGCATGACTTTTGCCAGGTATACAGACGCACCTGAGTTTGGCAAAATCCTGAATGAACCTAGAAACAAAGTTGGAAATGGTACAAATATTGCAAAATGAAGTTAAAAAAAATATATTAGGATGTGTTATGTTGTTTTTTTTCTGAGAGGAAAAAATGCACTCTTTTATGAAAGATCCTTAAGATGGAAGCAGAACATAAGTGCAACTGAGGTTAAAAATAAAATTATAAAAGTTGGGTTACCTAACATGTTCTGGCCACAGGAGAGGTAACTAAAGCTGACATACCGATAGGACGGGAGCCTCAAAAGAAGACTAAAGCCAGAAAATAACCATTTCCCATGTTGGAAATCCAGATGGCCCGAACAGATTTTGTGCGCATTTGTATACACATTTATCTGTGTATGTACATGTGCGTACATATATAATTTTTTTTCTTTTAATATCAAAATCTGTATAATGCTCTACTTTGTTTATGCCTGATTCCTCACTCCAGCAGGGATTTGCTGGTTGTTCTTCCTGTATGGCCATCAAGTTACAGAGGAAGATATTGACAGCACAATAAATAGCTGAGAGTGGTTAAATTGTTTCCTGAAGGTAAAACAGCAGGGTCCAATGGTTCTCCTGCAGAATGTTTTAAACCCAAGGCTATAAATAATAGCCAGTGCTGTCAAAGGAAAAAAAAATAACAACCAAATCCTGAAAAGGGAGAAAAAAACAGTGAACCTGCACTTCAGTGTCTGAAGCCAATGTTACATGATGTCCTGAAAAACATGAATCTGAAAGATATTTTGCCAGCTACAGGCTAGTGTCATCTACAATCACAGTTGAGACCTTCCTCTTAAGACTTGAAAAAGCAACTACAGCCTTACATTGGAGAAACAGGAAAGATTATCAGTGAATGTAACGTGGGGCTTTTAGGAAAATGGAAAATGACAGTAGACCAGTGGAGTATTTAATAGAGCATTTTAATTAATATGATAAATAGATGTACCATTTTTTTATTCAACTTTTGATGCTGAAAAGACAGTCGACTGGATTGAGTGGAGCTAATTTTGGCAGGATGTCAGAACTAAGATTTGGGGGAAAATATGCTAGGTAATTTGCTGCTGCACATCCTCACCTCTGTAAGTGCTGTATAAGTATAAATAATGTCAGAGGTGGCAGCAAATCCTTCCTCTTTATAATTTCACATTCCTGCCTCTTATAAAAGGATTAATCTCAAATGTAAAGTAAATCAAATTTACAGTAGGAAAAAAGTCTGACAGTGGAGAATCTATCAGTGTAGTCAAACAGCATGTCTTTATTTGTCTTTTGGTGGAAAATTACATTCCTGAGTGGTGATGCACAGTCTGTATAAAATAAACTATTACAATCTTTTTGGCAAATAATTCTGAAAAAGAAAATGTGACTGATAAGCTTTTTACCAACTACAGTTTTCACTCAAAGGAAGAAAATATTTGAGGAGAATTAGTGGAAAATTTGTCCTAGGATTAGAAGTACTCAGTTTGCATATGAAAAAAAATCTGGTTACAACTGACTGCTAACTACTCTTTCAATATACTGTATTCAGTAATTTCTGAACTAAGAATGAAGTTAACTTCCTTCAGGAATAGCCAAAAACACAGGCTTCAAAAAGCTGAACTGTGCAACTGCAGAAAATGGAAACTCAGACCTTTATTCTGATGTGCCTAAAAACATGTTTCACTTCTGTGATTGCTTTCCCAGCAGCTCCTTTGGAACTGCTCCCTGGCTGCTAGTGAAGTAGATGGAGGTGAACGTGAATCAACAGCCCTTTCTTCCCTTATATATTGGGCCAACAGTCTTGTAACTGCCTTTGCTTCCCTTCTGTTGGCTAGCAAAGGGACTATTTATGGTGCATACGCCTCAGAGTTTTTGTATACCTCCACCTTACACAACTTAATAGCAAGAGACAACAAAGAATGAATTTTATGGCAGAAGTTTTACTTTAGAGCATTATCTTTGATCAGAAATTATTTTAACAAAAATGGAATGAAAAGATTTGTCTGTCATTCAGATTTGTTGTTTTTCTTTTTCTGTAAAAAAACAAACTATACATTTTTTTGTTTGATTGTTTCAGAACCAAATAGCCTATAAGTTTTTTAATGATGTGTGTAATTTATTTTTTTTTCTGCTATTCTTTTTTAGTGGAAGCAGGAAAGAATTTCAATGAGAAAAAGAGGAGAAATAAGAAAAGGGAATAAAAATAGTTTCTAAACTATCAAACACTTTTCTCTTTTACAAAATGTAAATATATGTGATTAACAGCTCTGTATTATTCATCACCTTGAAAATATTCTGTATTAAATTTTAAAAAATCATTTTTCTAATGTCACTTCAGAATGTATCAAAGCTTTTTATTACAAAAATCTTGTTTTTGAAGATATTGCCGTCAGCTCTCAGGAAAAAACTGGAAGTTGGTCGAAATTTCTTTGAAATACAGATTTTTCAGACATATGAATTAATTGAAAACACAGCTGTCTGTAGAAAAGATATGTTTATATTTTTTTGTGGTCATATATTAATTAAAATAAATATTTTCCTTTTTTCTTAGTCTTTAAGGTGAGCTTTTGTAAAAATAAAAAATAGGAACCTGAAAGAAGCCTCTAAAATATTGACACAAGATTCTTAATTTGTCTCAAAATTTTTTTGTTCCTAAACTTCAAAGATTTTAAACTTCTTTTGGAACTTCCAAAAGCTCCAAACATTTTCCCTGATGGGGAAAATACTTGTTGTCCCATGTCAGAGCAGGCACAACGCTGAGTAGACCATGGTTTTAGTCTAATGGATAAAATAGAAGTATTACAGGTATTCCAGGTGCTTTCCTGGAAAAGTACTTGCTTAGTGGAGGTTGATTATTTTATTCCTCAATATGTTGAGGAAGACATTAGGCAAGAAGAGAAAGAAAGAGGAAAGGAAATGTCTCTTTGCCATAGCAGAAGAAAGTAGTGAGGGATAAATCAGGTGTGTCTTTAACAACTTTAAGAGGAAAATTTCTTCTGACTGAAAAATATGTAGGCTCGGGATGTAGGTTTAAAATGTAGATAGAAACTTAGTGTGCAGCTGGAAAGAAATCTAATTTACTTATTCTAGTGTTTCATTACCTTAAGTTGAATATGTGTTATTTATGTGACTTGACATGGATCAGTAAGTAATACTTATGGACGAGACAGCTTGTCTCTAGACTCGGCTGTGTCTCAGCACCAGTGCACTGGGTCAATATGGAAAGCACAGCATGGGGATACAGTGTAAATCCCCAGCACGGTGGTAGACAGAAGCTGGCCACTCATGCCTGTTTATCCCCCAGGGACACAAGAGAACAGATTTGTCAGGGTTTGTCTCATTTATTTCTGTAATAATGAGAGTTTAATTGGGAATGTTTACTGTTGGGAGACTAATTGGGAATGTTTGTTGTTTATATGTTTGTTTTGTTTTGTTTTGTTTTGTTTCTATTACAGCTGCATTTCTACTCCTTGCCTATAATGTTTATAAATTGAACAATACAAGGCTTCCCTCTAGCCTGGAGGCCAACCAAGCATGGCCACTTCCGTATGGTTAAGCTCTCTTAGCCTCCCAAGCACAGGCTGCATCTAGCCTGCTCCTTGGGAATAGTCCCCAGGCTGGGCTAGTGCCCTAGCTGTGCCCGGGAAGCCCTTGGGGGGCAGCTGGTCAAGTAGCCAAGATCAAAAAAGTGTCAGAGACTGCCCTGATATTTTATCTTCTAGAGAAAAAGTAGTTCCAGAGCATGAGTCCATGCCCTACCACTGTGTAATTCATTTCCATAGATGTAGCCTTAGTGTTATTTAGGTCAGTATGGCTTCAAATACATAGTTGTTTATTCGCTTTTCTTGTTAGGAATGAACTCAACTGATTTAAATGGTGCTACTACAGCACAGCATGACATTTTTACAAATAGTGTACAAGAGGCTTAATATCTGTTTGTAATAGTAATTAACTGGTATATGCAGTAATATTCTGAAAGCAATGTAAGATTTGAACATGGTAAAATGTTTTAGAAAATGGTGTCTACTTTTCTGCATACTTTTCTGCATTATTTATAGTTATATTTCTCATGAAATGCTGGGATCAATTTATCCATAAATTAGTGTTATAGGAAAACTATTATCTATTTACAGCATATTTGTTATCAGAAATTTATAAAGTATTGATAAATCTATTTTTTCAGAGCCAAAAAAAGTGAGGGTACAAGCACTTCTTTTCAAAGATGTGTTGCTTATTTTCACTGGGAACTCAAATGGAGACAAAAAATTGGTAGAATATTGAGTATTCTGTGTGTCGGGAAAAAAAAAGACAAACCTTTTAGGGTGTGGTCTTAGAAATCAAACCTCTTTATACTTTAAAACAGAGACTTTTTAGCTAACTGAAAATTATGCTTACAATTGGATGGTTGGATACAGGTTTAGTAAGTAATTGTATGACAGTGGACTAATTGCATAAGAAAAATAATGTTTAATTTAGTTGTGCAGTAAAATACATTTCGTTTATAGTGATTCTTATAATAAGTTTTTATTTCTTGGTATTTACCATCACTGTGCATCTTTTGCAAAATCTACAAGTCATCTTTTCTACTCTTTCTTCATCTTTTATTGGCGAGCTTTTGCAAGGTTTTATATTCTTTCACTGATGCAGGATAGCACAACTTCAAAAACACTGACTATTAATCTGGGTGTGGGTAAATTGAAATGTTGCCTGGAAGAGATTCTACTTCTCAGCATAATCCTTCAATACCAGTGTTGTGGTTCATGGGTTGCATACATAAATTACAGTGTTCTTGGGGGGAAGTTAACTAGAAGAGAGCTAATAATTTAAAAGTAAAATAATTGCTCCAAATGCTGTGACCCCAGGTGGTAAGACTGAATCTTAGGGGTCAGGTCATGAGGTCCCAGTGCCTTCTCTGGACATTTCCTTCAGTTAGAGCTCCAGCTAGCTGCATTTATTTATTACCTTTGGAGCCTTCAAATTGGATAATGATGTTTTTAGCCATTTCTTTTTCTAAGTGATGCTTTAAGAATATCTCTCAGGGGGGTTTCAAGGAGTCTGATTTAACTATTGCATAAGCACATATATATTTAACTTGATGAACTGAATAAAAAAGAAAAAATAAAAAGGATCTGAATCTGATAAATATGCTGTAGTCAAATACCACTTTTATTATTCAGTAGGAGCTATTTGGCTTGACCAACAAAGAAGTGAAGATTTTTTTAGAAAATTGAAACTTAATGAAGCATACCAGGATTTTTAGCTTAGCTTTGGTTTGGAAGTTGAGATGATATATCACTTGAGATGATATGTCACTTACTTTGCTTTAGTGAAATCACTGAATTCCCTAAAATTCTTCATGCTTGGAAAATTGTGTGTAGCATGCAACACCAAAAATATACTTAGAAACAATAAGTTAGTAACTAATATTGAAAGATCCCTGGTAAAAATTTGAGAAATGTACTGTATGATTATTCATTATATATGTCTGCATATTGATTTCTAATTTATTCTTAAATATATATTGTACACACTCTTACCTAAATATAAATGCATTTTATTACTTGATATGGCATATAATGGTTAAGGAGATCTGAGTGTGTTCAAAAAAGTTTAACTTATTTATCAGTGATACTTGAAAAAGAATAGTTAAGTAAGTAGATCTAAAGCTGGCCTGAAGCTTCTTTGGTGTGTGTCTGAAGCATGTCTACTATCTACAACTGTAATTCGTGATCTAAAGAGCATCCTCCTCCTTGCATCCTGCTGTAACGCCTCTAGTGCCTCTGGCTTTATCTCTTCTCTCCCTTCAGTTTGATCTGCAGGCATGATACCTCTCAGTTGATGAATACAACTAATGCAGCTCAGAAGAAGAGGAATTCATACCAAGCAGTTGCTAATGGATAGTGAACTAGTTGCCAGTCTCAAATTCAGGTCAGACACAGAATGTACCACAATTTTGAGATTTCTTGAGGTGTCATTCTTTCAAAGATGAGGCTTTTTCACCCAGCCTGTTTCTTGGAAAAACCTCCACAATTGTGATCTAGCTTTGCAAGTCACTTTGCAGACTGCCTTAATATCAAAACATTGTAATTTGTGGCAATAAATTGCCTATTAAATATTTCAGTCTATTTTATAAAGGTACTTTGAACAGATGTTAGGCTGAGACGGAGAGAAAGATCATGACACATTTGGTGACAATGTGGTACTGGTGCCAATAGCTTCTTATAAACTGTGCAAAACCAGATGTTACTCTGGACAAAATTGTACCTCCCTCTTGACTGCTTTCAGCTGGGGGCAAGCCTGAATCTGACCCCACTCCCTGAGCTAACTTTAAACCTGCTTTTACTTGGTGGAGACCTCTCTATTAGCCTGGTCCTGCAGCTGTTTGACACATGCTTCAAAATCGTTGCAGCCTGACTGTTTCAGCTGCCACCTCCAAAGTGATACTGCCCGCTTATAACACAAAGTATAACTCTGTCATACATACACTTAGTGCAGTATGGTTCTTAAAAAGCATTTTAATCTGCTGGCATTTTAGTTCGTAGGTCTCTGGGGTCAGGTTGAAAAATTACACTAATGCTGAACTTACTCTGATATTCTGGGCAGCCTTCTGAATTTTAAATAACTATCCTCAGAAGGCTACCCTTTTCAAAAATTATCTTAAAGACTGCACACAGAATTTTAAGCTCAGTTCAGTTAATAGCACACTGATATGCAGGCTGAAATTTATAAAAATGCAGGGTAAGAATATCTGAATTTATAGATACCAGCAGTTATTTTAGTTTTCATTATCTGAGTATATGGTGCTACAGTGCTGACTATATGAGTTCTGTGTTACTGTAATTGTTAATATTTGCATCTGAATTAACTGTTCTGCATTGTTGGTTTTGTAGTTGACTGCCTATTCAAATATGTGGGATTATTTTGAAACCTATATAGGAAATGATCCTTTTATAATCTGGAAGCAGGCAAGGTGAAAGATACAGGTCTATTTTTTCAACCAATGGCATTCCTTAATCCATTCTCTTACATGCATATAAAGAAAAAATAAGATTACTGCATCTTTGCCTTTAGAAAGATTTATGTAAGTATTTCATATTTAGCTTATTAAGTATATGTTACTCCTCCCAGTGATCTACTTGTATTGTGTCCCTCCATCTGTGTTTTAGAGCTTCTTCTGATGTGGCCTCTTCTATTCTAAAATTAAATCTGATGATTTGTGCTTGTCCAGCTCAACTTCACTCAGCTGCTCCTCTGGTCCTCTACCACCTACCTCCTCTGATCTGACCCTGCCCTCAGACTCTTTCCAAACTGCAGATTGCAATGGGCATCCAGCCATGGAATGGGACCAGATTTTGGGCACAAAGCAAACCCCACTGCTTCCAGGCAGACTGAAACCTGTTAGCCATCTGTTCTGCCTGATCATTAGGGATACAGGGTACCCAGAGGTAGTTTTTAACAAGGCCTTGAGCAAGTGTACCTTTCCGATTTATCTGAACCATCTCTTGCTTTCAGCCTTAGAGGCATGATAAGTATTCTCTGTTCTCTGTATTGAAATCAGATTTTGAAAAGCTGAAAACAGTTCTCAACTCACAGCACATCTTCTTACTCAGCTTGACTGGAGCTGTTCTCCTTTGGGAGGAGGTCTTTCTGAGCCAGAGGGAAAGGAAGGATGAGCTCAATACATTTCTTGTTCTACCAGCTGCCACCAAACATATTCATCTTCCCTCCAAGGAACTATGAGTCCAGATCCATTCACACTGTGCACCCTGATGAGACAGAGTGACATCTTCCATGATAGGTGATGAGGTTATGGTTCCAACCTTTTTTTTTTTCTTTTTTTTTTTTTTTTTTTTGTCACATCTAATGAGGAATCCCAAAACAGATGTGTTTCACTGCTGTACTTCCAGGAATAGAATGAAGTAAAAAGCCCAGGATGGCAGCTACAGTGAAGTCTTGCAACATGCTGTGTATCTGGACTGTGAGAAGAGAGGTTCTTTGGCTGCCCAGATAAGACACAGCCTTTTCTGAATACTCCAGCAGGCTCTAGGAAGCAGGTTTAGCAAATTCTCATCTACTCTGTGCTGGAAAAGGATTGTTAAGTCTGCCATGTGTCCAGTCCTTTGCTACTTAGCAAAAAAGTTTCTAGAATGCTTCTTTGTCTCCTTTTAAGACCATGTGTCTTATTTTTAGATTGACATCAAACTGTGCCTGGCAGTGACATCTGTAAGCTATTCTTTCTGGGGCTGAATGGCTGCTTTTGTGTTAGATGTGTGATGCATAACACACCAGTGCTGCTCTTTGGAAGGAGGGCAGGGTTTGCTTCAGAGGGTTCATGTTATCCTTGTTCTAGTCTAAAATCATTGCCTCCATATGAACTGGGTAACTTTTTGGTTGCTAGTTAAGGTAGACAATGGTTCTGATTCTCCACAGCAGCCTTTTGGTACAAATGTGTTCCAAATAATGCAAAAAAGAAAGTATATTTATATTAATTACAAAACAGAAGGAAATAATCTACAAATAAACCATTACTTTGGTAAACAAATTATTAATGTCTATAAGCATAGAGTTGTATAGAAGATGAAAAGATATAGCATGAAACCCCTATGTCTTTTGATGCTCAGACTCCTCTTTCAGAAGTTTTGGTTGCGGTCCTTAAGAGGACAGAGCCGTACTGTCAAACTATTCTGCTTGATTAGTAGCTCATTTTCTCATTTGGGGATATCTTTGCTGAAAAAGAAAAAAAAAAAAGAAAAGATCAAAATGTATTTTCATTGCCTTTTGCTTCCTCTTGGGAAATACATACAGAGTTACCCTTCTTTTTGTGCACCGCAATTGTGATTGTTATCCAACAGATTTAGGTCTTGAGTAACAGAATACTGTATTACTTGCTTTCATAATGCTAGAGATTCATCTCAATTTTTCATTTATATGAAGAATGACCTATGCTTTCTTATACTTTCCTCTCTCTCGGAATTTGACCCAGAATTTCAATGTCATAGGAAGAAAATAACATCTACGCAAAAATAATCTGCTTCACCATATATCATTCTTAGCAGCATCACACTTTCACCTTTTTCAAAATTAGATGACAAATTAATAAATTGGTGTTTGTTCCAATGATAATGGAAAACTGTGACTACTTAACAGTCTCATGCCCTTTCTGTAATTGAAATTTGCAAATATTAATGAGATTATACCACTGTTCTGTCAATAAATATTATCCACTTAGTTCATTTGTGTGGAGGTCTTGGGATTTCTGCAGAATGATTTTGCATTGTCACTCTAAAGGTTTCATAATAAACTTAAGAGATCATGACTACCTTTTTTAATTAACTCAAGTCCTCTCAAACTTTATATAACATGTCATGGGGTATAAAGTATGCAGCTCTTGCACGTGGAAGGAGACAGGGAGAATGCACACTGATGTGACTGTTGCTTATGAAGTGCTACAACTATTTGGAGCCTTGTAGTTGCATCCCGAGCTGAAAATAACTGAATGACAGGTAAGGTAGATGTATCCCAGGTGTAACATTCCTGAATGAATATATACCTCTCCTGGGCAAAAAAACCCACCCAGCATTGTCTCTGGAAGACACAGCCCAAAGCTCCTACCTCTTTCTTATGTGCCAGCTTTGCAATAAAATGTGACCCTGTAGTTAACAAACTCCTTAATTATTCATGCAAAGCTGCTGGAAAAAGATGAATCTTTTTGCACAGGTCTGGAATAGTCAAAGCTGAATGCTTGTATGTACACAGAGAACAGGAACACTGTATGTGATAGTACCGCTTGGTGACACCTGCCATACAAATACCATCCTTGGGGCACTTCTAACTGCCTTAATTGTGTTTAATAACTGTGAGAAATCAACATGAGGTTTTGAAGGGGTTATACATTTCTGAAAATGTCCCTGAACTGAAATTTCCAGGCAGCCTATTGCTGTAGGTACCTGGAAAGGTCAAGGAAAATGATTTCTCTTTTTACCTTTAAGGAAAACTCCACAATCATATTAATCATTAAAAAGCAAAATACTTGAATATTTTAGTGTCTGTGAAAACTGAAACTTCCAGAACTGAAAAACTAAATAAGTTAAATCCAAAACCATCACTCAAATATGTTTTTCTTAAAATATAGTTAGTCATTTCTGTGACATTTGCCTGAGCTCCAGCTTTTCCAAAAGTATATAGGGAAAAGATTTTTTTCTAAGTTTATAAATAAATCTAACTCTCTCTATGTATTTTTTGCAATTATTTGGAATATACTGAGCATTCAAAGGAATGAAAGAGATCTCTTGTCCTCTGTATTTGCCATGAAGGGTGTCCTAATGCACATTTTCAGCTTTTCATTGAAGAAGAATGTCCTGTGGATTGCTTACAGAAAATGGGAGAGTCTACATCTGACATAGGCAGTCCAATGACATTGTGTAGGACACAGTCAGCATATTTCAAACTAAGAAATCCTTTTTTCTCTTGTTACCTTCATGTTTTTCTTTAAACCATCAACAGATAACCTTGGAAAAATCCTACTAAAAGTACAACTAGTGAAGAAAACTTAAGATGTCATTGTGCAAAAATGTAAACTTAGTAAAAATAAGTTATTACAAATATTACCTGCCAATTTTCTGTGCTCTGTGTTTTGAAAAAGGTCAGACTAAATTATCATATTTTTTCTCCTGACCTTAAAATCTTTGTCAGCACGTTTTACTTTTCAGTGGAGCCTGGCACTGGCATTTCTCTGGTGGTTTTCTGAAGGTTCTGTCTTTTATTTCTAAATAAAAGCAGAAAATCGGTGGAGGGAGGGTGTGCATAGGGTCGAGGGGAGAAGCATAAATGTCTAGCTGTGACCATGACAAGCAAAACAAAGTTAAGATTTTCTCTCTCTCTCTCTTTTTTTTCTTTTTTTTTTTTTTGGTAGAGAAAGTGATTGGCACTTGAATTTTACTACTTGACATAGTCTAATTTTAGGTGTGAATAGTCATACTGCAAAGCTCTTTGTATCCACACTGAGCCTGAATTCACCTTTGTGATGTGCAAGGATTCCGGCTCCATTTCTTACTGCCTGAACCCCTCTACAAAACTAAGCCATCTCATTTTTTGACAGTTAATTGAGAAAAAAACTTCTGTGCTGTAGGAGACTTTCCAAAGAAATATGACTTGGAGATAATGTAAATAAGGAGAAATTAAAAAAACTAATCAGTATGCCATCATTCAAATAATTGTCCTAGTGATAGAAATTCATAAAATCATGGCATGACTTGCAGTATCATCTCTGAGTTTCTTTCATATACAGGATATTTCCCTAGTATACTCACTTAATTTTCCAGAACTAGATATATGTTTAAATAGTATATGACCTAAGAATTTATTCTTTTTTTCAGAGAAATAAATATGTTATTAATTAATGAAATATATTGAAAAATATTGCAGAAACTATTACTGTTGATTTCTCTGCCATATTCCAGAACGTCTTTTTTTTTTTTTGTAAGTTTTATATTTTAGTTTAATCAATCTATGCATTTCCAAATCCTATCGCAATGTTCACTGTAGTATATGGACAGGGGGAGGGGTGAGGCTTTCCTAACTGTATGTACACAAGGTACACTTCACTTTGAACTTACAAAAATAGTTGCGATAGTTGCGCTTCTTTTTTTTTAATTGATCATGTATTCAGAACATTATCACATCTGTGATTTTCATAGGAGCATGTCCTTTAGCTATGCCAGTGTGAACATCCTTACATGAGATTAAATGATTAGCCTCATATTTCAGTCTTTTCCTTTCTTTGCTTATATAAACCAGTTCATGTACAGGCATATATCATATTTCAACAGGCATAGAATAGAAAGATGTTGAACTATTGCTACTTCAATATTTAATACGAATTTAAAAATATATATTTTAAAGTATTTCCAGTGTATAAATTGGAATAAATTTTTTTAGACTTTTCTATCGTTAAAACTCATTACTTTGTACATTTCTGTAGAATGCACATTTGAGCAAATTAGGTTTTCATCTAGCTGAGTTATTGAAATTATTTTCCTCCCTTTTATATATCTGTGCATTTTCATTTCTCAAAGTATGGTATTCTCGACTGTTTATAAGGAGGCATAAGATACCTAATGGGATGGAAGGTGTTCAAATACTCAGTAAAAAAGGACACTGCTCCACTAGTAGGAGAGAGATTTCTGTACTAGAAGTGTCCAACAGCTCCTGTCATTTTTTTAATATGATTGAAACCATGAGCTTCTCTCTGATAAGACAGACAGTATTTCATAAAACTCTTTCATCTATTGGCTTTCACACTTGCCAGTTGAACATGTGACCAATAACAGGAACAAATTACTTTTATTGGAAATTATATCATACTTAAACCAAGTTATAATGATTTCCAAAATAAGGAACTTGCTTTTCAGGGTATTCTTTCACAACATGAGCTGTAAAAAATATTTAAAAAAAAAAGCATGGGGACCCCTCTCCCCCAGATTTACCATATCCACTCCAAGGACTCTTCAGGTGTTCCCTGCATCTAAAACAAGTAAACTGACTGTTTACCTTTTCTAGTAAGGTTAGGCACTCCACAGTATTTGCTTGTTATAGTGGGGGTAAAAAAGAGAATGTTGAATGTCCCATTCCCAGTAAGGTAAGAGGAGCATGGTCCCATCATTAGGACACTGCTCTCACTAAACATAAAACCTCTGCCTTGTTTTTGGAAGACCTTGAAATCTAAAGATTTAGTCTATCATACAAACAGTTAATTGCAGCTTCTGCAGCGTCAATGACAGTAATTCCATGTAAAGTAAAGGTGAAATCTCGGGCAAGATATATAAGCTTCTTCAAAAGCTTTTGTGAGAATCTGATCCTGTATTAAGGTTACAAGTTTGACTAAATTAAGAAGTGAAGTGTGTGTGGGAGTATAACTACAATAATATTTGTATTCATAATTCAGAAGTGTGTCCTGAGGTACCTTCATGCCTGTTGTTGCATTTCTGAATGGTGTATGGGCAGTAAGCTGTGCCTGGGCTCATGGTCCTTAAGGATTACAGCAAAAAAATACCCATATGTAGACAGACCTTTTCCAACAACACACTGTATGAATATTTCTTATTTGTGTCTTTCTTCTCAGACCTGCTAGTTCAGCATCCAAACCTTTCCATGCCCAGTGTGTGCTCCTGTCGCCTTTGACCAGCTTTGCAGAGCAGCAGGATGACCACCACAGCTAGGGGAGGAGAGTGTCCTTTGTCTGCACAGAAACATTTGTGGTCATGCGGGGAAGACCTGTGGTGGAGAACCTTCTCTGTGGCATAAATACGAACACACCTAGTTGAGGAAAAGGTGGAAAGGCTCTGAGGATTCCAGAAAAAGGGCAGGCTGTCAAAGGAAAAGGCAGTGATTATTTTGGTGCAAAAGAGCCTGTATGGGTAGCTGGACCTGTAGGTGCCATCTGATAATTTGCCAAGCATAGTTTGAGAGTGGATTGAAAGAGAAGCAGAGGAAAAGAAATCAGATTTGCAGTCTGCTAGTGATGGCTGCATGATTTTTGCTACTTTCTCCTGAGAATCTGTGGCATAACAGAGAGGGAGTTTTAGTGTACAACCAACCAGTAAACCCAGCTTGAGACTGTAATACCGTCTATATCAGTAACTAAACTCTGATAATGGGCCTCTCTCCGACTACTGCACATGGTGTCTGTGATCTGAGATAGGTCCCACCTTGGGTGAAAGCATGGGAAGACAGCAGGCCTCTCTGTGGTGGTGGCTCTTCTGTGTGTGATCTAGTGTGTGACATGAGCTGGGCTCCCAGCATGACTGCAATGTAGGCATCACTTTGAGATTCTCAGGTAGGACAAATTTTCAACAGCTGCCTTAGTAGCTAATTAGTCCTATCCAGGCTTTGATATTTGGTTCAGTCACTACATGATGAAAAGTCTTATTTACATATTTTCCACCTGTTGCCTGTTTTTCTATCATCTAGGATATCTGAAAGTGTATTATAATGCCAAGCTTTACCAGAGTAATAGTGTGTTTGAACCAGTACTATTTAAAGGCCTCCAATTTTATACTATTAAAAACCAAACAAGATGACTCTTAAATTTTAATTTTTTAACTGTATTACATTTTTGTCTTGCTTTTTCTTGAGTTTTCTTTTCTGGGAGGAATTCAGTGCAGTCCAGTGCAATAGCAACAGGAATAAAAGCACACCATCCTGATGGAAGTGACTTTTTCTTTCTATTGACATAAAATACAAACATGAGATACCCTGTATTTCTTTGTTAAAAAAAAAAAAAAAAAAGGACTGGGAAACTCAATATGTTTCTTATTCTTTTGGTGTCACTTATACTAGGTTGTTAATCTGAGGTCTTAAAATCAGAAAAAGGTCATGACAGCCAAGGGTCTGGTTGAGTCTTTCCTTGCTTTGCAAAACTTTGTACTTAAATTTTCTTTGTGTATTTATAACCTTTCTGCAATTGTACACAAGTACAATATTTCTGCTAAATCTTAGCAGAAGATAGTTTTGCATAGTGAATTGATACTTGAGTTTGTGAAGGAAAAAAATAATAGGAAGCAGGAAAAGACAGAAAATTGCTTTTGTGATGTGTTAAAAGTACTCTAAAATGACCCAAAACCAAACCATCCCAACAATGAAGTGCTTTCTTATAGTCAGCTATGCAGTGTGTCATTCCCATATGACAGTGGGCTGTCATTTACCACAGATGGTTAACCTGCCATGCATTAAGAAATAAAAATGCATAAAACATACTTACTTTCCTTTTCCGGTTTTCTGAACCCCCTGTAACAATTGCTGGAATTTTTTACTTCCTGTACTGACTCTGCAAACACAGTTGATGGTTATGTCACTGGGAAGGAATTAAATCCCTGCTTGTCCTTCCAGATGAATGCTGCATCTCTTCATCCTTTTGCATGTTTCTGCACAGTTCATAGTGTCATATGCCACTGGCCCTGTGACCGACTGCAGCCTGCAAAGTGACTGTCAACATTTTGTTGTTGAAATGCTCGCTCTTTCTGGCATGGAACGTATATACTAGCTGCATTTAAGCTGCTAATTTTTCCAGCTCAGAAGTTAGCAGTGAAAAATCTTCTCCTGGCCAAATATTGAGGACAGACATAAGGGCAGAGCAGCCCACGTCACCTAGCTCTACACCAAGGAGTAACTTATCTCTCCAACCACCAGCAGCACATTTTCAGCTGCCTAGACACCAGAAACTCATCTGCTGTCACTCTGCAGCAGGCCAGAATAGTCCATTTCCATAAAGTTATTAGCATCTTCTTTCTNGGAAATTGGGGACATTGGGGGGGACATTGGGGACATTGGGGACATTAGGGGACTGCAGTGTGGGTGCATTGGGGGACAGGGGAGAGTCCTGTCTTAGTGCCAATGGATGTGAACCAGAAGAGAAAGACAAGGGAGTTGAATAGCTGGAGAATCCCTAGGATGTTTCAAGTTTATGTTTGAGTTTGTTAGCCATGAATGGTTAATTTCTTATTACTAGTCTTTTACTTTTATAATGTCTATATAGAGCATAGTTCCCCAAGAAACCCATTAGTTGACCTTAAATGCCTAAATATATTTTTTAATTATTTAAATCGTCACATCCTCTTAGAAACAGGGAGAAGGGGTTTTGTAAACATTAAGTATTAATTTTGTAATTCATATATAACTTTCCATAATCACGTAAATTTAAGTTCTAATTAACAGTGTAGAAATCAAATAATTCTGTTAATCCATGGCATACCATTAAATTTGATATTTTAACCATGATGAACTATAATTAGATGAAATATAATTAGATCAAAATAATGTCCTGAACATTTGGTATAAAAAGAAAAATATATGGCTGTGTACACATGCACCATTATGATAAATTTATTACAAAAGAATATAAGCTAGTTTATTCTAGGTTGGTTTAATGGTCTTGTTCAGAACATGGCAGGAGGAATTTGAAACGAGTTATCCACATTATACATAACAAAACTGTCAAATTGAGTCATTAGTATACTAATTTTGGCTCTCTTAATAATCCTTTTTGTATTGTGTAATCTTACACAATCTTACAATGATGGGCAGTGTATATAATTGTTGGTTGCACTAACAGCTTATCTATATGAAAGGAGAACAATTTTAAAAATAGCCACTGCTTTCTGTTGTGCAGTTTGAGAAACCTTATTTAGTCATCCAAAACAAGAAGAAATAAAAATCCAGGATCGTGATGTCAAACCGGTAACTTGCCTTTTAACTAAGCTGTAAGTGAGTAAGGAGCCATATAACAAATGGCAAACACTTAAAAATGACAGAAAGGTTTTGAAATTAAAGGCTCAAATGTTAGGAAACGTCACAACCAAGGCACTTTGTTTTCAGCCCTCTTACGAGGATGCATTATGATTCAGTGAGTGTGCAGTACTTTTTCTGAAGGAATCTTGACTCATTGGGTATGATGATTTGAATGGGCTCTCTAGCAAACAATGTTTCAATTTTTTTTTTCTTAATGTTGTTTCCTGAGTGAGTCCATCCCTCATTCACTTCATGCTTACAAGGCCTTATTTTGAAGATAGAAATCCTGACTTTCTCATTGGCTTTTTCAGTGCTCATTGTTGTGTTTTGCAGAAGTCACTAATGTAATTATTAATTTTCATAAATCCTGATGAGGAAACAGGTTATCATTAACCCATTTTTGCAGTTCAGACCTGAAGCTCAACTGAATATTGGGACATGAACTCAGTTGTGCTGCTCAGCTTGAAATCCTACAATAAAGGTATGAAGACCTCAAAGGGAAAAAGAAAGGAAGAGGTAAAGAAGACGGAAGAAGTAAAGAAGATGACTGGTTTCTTTCATATATTAAAAAAAAAATTATTCTGCAGGAACATACTAGCTGTTCAACTGTTCATTTTCAGAATGTAACTCTTTCAAGTAAATTTCTCACTTTTTAAACCAAAACTAAAACCAAAGAACTGACTTAAAAAAAAAAAAAGAAAAAAGAAAAAAGAAAAAAGAAAA
>VWZF01005177.1:170975-387567 GCA_013396755.1 Sclerurus mexicanus | reverse complement strand
TGTGTTTGCTTGTCTATCCTAGGAAATCTCTAATACATCTTTTTTCTTTAGTTGTGAAGTCCTTCTTGCCTACAAGGTGGTAGTGGGATGGGACATGTGTGGTTTTGCACCACAGCAGCCTGGAAATGAGTTTGTCTTGCCCACATCCAGACACTCCTGCTTCTACTTGTGTCCAAGACATTGGAGGGGTTGGGNATCAAATAATTCTGTTAATCCATGGCATACCATTAAATTTGATATTTTAACCATGATGAACTATAATTAGATGAAATATAATTAGATCAAAATAATGTCCTGAACATTTGGTATAAAAAGAAAAATATATGGCTGTGTGCACATGCACCATTATGATAAATTTATTACAAAAGAATATAAGCTAGTTTATTCTAGGTTGGTTTAGTGGTCTTGTTCAGAACATGGCAGGAGGAATTTGAAACGAGTTATCCACATTATACATAACAAAACTGTCAAATTGAGTCATTAGTATACTAATTTTGGCTCTCTTAATAATCCTTTTTGTATTGTGTAATCTTACACAATCTTACAATGATGGGCAGTGTATATAATTGTTGGTTGCACTAACAGCTTATCTATATGAAAGGAGAACAATTTTAAAAATAGCCACTGCTTTCTGTTGTGCAGTTTGAGAAACCTTATTTAGTCATCCAAAACAAGAAGAAATAAAAATCCAGGATCGTGATGTCAAACCGGTAACTTGCCTTTTAACTAAGCTGTAAGTGAGTAAGGAGCCATATAACAAATGGCAAACACTTAAAAATGACAGAAAGGTTTTGAAATTAAAGGCTCAAATGTTAGGAAACGTCACAACCAAGGCACTTTGTTTTCAGCCCTCTTACGAGGATGCATTATGATTCAGTGAGTGTGCAGTACTTTTTCTGAAGGAATCTTGACTCATTGGGTATGATGATTTGAATAGGCTCTCTAGCAAACAATGTTTCAATTTTTTTTTCTTAATGTTGTTTCCTGAGTGAGTCCATCCCTCATTCACTTCATGCTTACAAGGCCTTATTTTGAAGATAGAAATCCTGACTTTCTCATTGGCTTTTTCAGTGCTCATTGTTGTGTTTTGCAGAAGTCACTAATGTAATTATTAATTTTCATAAATCCTGATGAGGAAACAGGTTATCATTAACCCATTTTTGCAGTTCAGACCTGAAGCTCAACTGAATATTGGGACATGAACTCAGTTGTGCTGCTCAGCTTGAAATCCTACAATAAAGGTATGAAGACCTCAAAGGGAAAAAGAAAGGAAGAGGTAAAGAAGACGGAAGAAGTAAAGAAGATGACTGGTTTCTTTCATATATTAAAAAAAAAATTATTCTGCAGGAACATACTAGCTGTTCAACTGTTCATTTTCAGAATGTAACTCTTTCAAGTAAATTTCTCACTTTTTAAACCAAAACTAAAACCAAAGAACTGACTTAAAAAAAAAAAAAGAAAAAAGAAAAAAGAAAAAAGAAAAAAGAAAAGAACAAACCAAAACAAACCCAAATGAAAAAAATGTGAGAGCTCTACTTTGTGAAACAAGGAATTTTGGGTTGGGGGAGGGGGGAATGTTGTGTATGCATGTGTGTGTTGGGAGAGTGCAATGGTACTTCTCTAATGCATGAAGAAGCAACAAACTCAGAAAAATATATGAGAGTAAATGGGACCATGGCTGGGCAATATGTTACACTACTAAAATCATAGCCAATTTTTTTTTATAGATTGACTCATTTATTTAATTATAAGCTCTATAATACATTTCTATATGTCCATAAAAGTCCTGACCAAGAACAGATCTAGAAGTCTGTCTAAAATCTATATTGCAGATCTGTTATAATTTAAAAATGCTTGAAATTTAAATGCCAGGCTTTTTTTTTATTTTTCTGTATTTGAACAGTGTATTTCATCAATATGCCGTATGTATATAATACATGTTTTCAATAAATATTTTTATTCCCTTGTTTCAACATACCTCATATTATAAATAGCTACCACATAGGCCTTTTCTCCTGCCATGAGTGTTTGTTTGAAAGGAGACTTTTGTTTTATTAATCACATTATCAAATTCCAATTATTACTCAGTTTGGATGCAATTAAAGAATTTAAAAAAAAAATCCAAGATCTTTGAAGTAATCGTTTCTATTAGTTTGTGGTTTGAGTTAGGTTGGGTTTGGTTCCCACCCCAGCCAAAGGAACTAATGGAAAAATGGACAAAATGCCCCAGTGTGGCACTTTGTTGTTTATTCATAGGGGCATTCTTCTGCCAGGTCCTCAACCTGTAGTCTCATAGGAAAAATATGCTTTGCTACTTTTTACTAGAGCAAGAATGTTAAACTCTGGTGTCTTGGCTATGTTCCAGGTTGATTAATTAATATTCTGCATAGTTTTTCTAAAATTTCAAATTGAAAGATTGGATTTTTTATTTAGACTCATAGCAAATGGAGAATCATGTACATTGCCCTCTGGAAAAAGGCTGTATTTCTTATTGTGGTTTAATTTTATGAAGCCTCATCAACTCTGAGGGAAAATAATTGTAGAATTGTTAGTGTGTTCTAAGAAACTAAGTTTGTCTATTCAGAGCAGTGCTTGCCTGTTGCAAGATATCAGATGTTTCACTGTAAATTCTAATTTGTGTCAAAGACTAAGCTTTAAATGAGTCTTGGGTGGTACATATGGTAACTAGCATGACTGTTATCACATAAAAATGAACCAAAATGGATTTGAAGATTTCTGTGACCTTACTGACCCTTTGGAGGACAGATGAATAGTCAGAGTCCTTGGGCACAGATGTACCCAAGCTTGTTAAGTGCTGCTCTCAACTTGAAGGGAGATGAGGTGATACACACACTTTGCTTTCTATTATGTGCCACAGCTGACCTGTGCAGATCACAGCATCTGGTGATCGCTCTGAAACCCTCCTGCTACAGTTCCCTTACCACAAGCTCTGCATTCTGCTTGATTCCCACATCTGCCACTTGGATAATATAACTGAGAATGACCCCAGTGCAATACAGAAACTAAATGATGCAATCTGTGACAGCAAATTTTCAGCTTTAAAATCCAACCATATAATTGTATAAATAGAGCTGGAACTAAAAATACGTAATGCAGCTGTGTTTCATCTTGTGTTTTAGGAGACAACAAAGAATGAGTATGCCCTTAGTGAACTGGTTCTCTCTCTCTTCCCCATGCTCTTTTATCATACAACTATAAATACTCAGTAATCCCACTGTAAGAGATGCTGAAGATCAATATATGCAAAATTGTTGAGTCTTTTCTGGTGGTATGAATAGTCCGAAGGAATTTGTGAAAGCATCCAAGGGTATTTAGCCAAAGGAGTGGTGGATTCACGTGGGTTAAGTCTTCTCATTGATTTTGAGAGAAGGTGGTTCTGATAAGTCTCAGGACTGTAAAATGCTAACCAGGCCAACGTGTGGACATGCCATGCCTTTACAAATTACATAGTAATTCATCATAACTAGGGTCAACTTGAAGACAGAATCTGAGATGCAGGGGTCTTCTGAATTCTGAATGGGGTTTGGCTGGGAGATTTCAGATGGTTTCTGTAGATCTGGTTTCTCCACCCTACTATGTTGCCATGCTTTAGACTAGATTACTGTAGCCTTCCTTGTCATACTGGAGCCAGAAGTACCAATTACCCCTGAAAAATGTGAAAAAAATGTTCCTGGCAACTTGGGCTGCTAGCTCATTGACACCTGAATGTTCAGAGCTTTTGATACAGTCATTTTATCTGAGTCAGTTACTAAATGACAAGGGCTAGTCTTAAATAAGCATTACATAATCCTGGGGAATCTCAGTGCTTCACCTGCTTTAGCACAACTGCATGGCTTGGTCCTATTCTGTCACCTCCACTTCAAAGAGCACTCTGAGGAGGCACTGATTTGAGGACAGAATCTCACTGGGAGAAAGAGTTTGAAGACAGAGCCTTGTGGTAACAAAAAAGGATAAGTTAAGAAAGGCAGGAGTCCATTATATGTCAGGGCAGCACAGCTTGCCATGAGCTAATTGCTCCTCTCTTTGGAGAACGAAATCAAGTAGAAAATAAAACCACTCAGATAAAATAGCACTTGTCTAGGCTGGTAGTGGTCTTTTGGCCAAAAGGTAAGCAGGTGTAAAAACCTGGTGATTGGAGGAAAAATAGAGGTCCTGATGACACATCATACTGCAACTGGCTGCAGTCTTAGCCTGCATCAAGGCAGAATTACCAGGAGGGTTAGTGAGGCAAGGAGAGACCACTGCTCCTATACATGATCTTCCCAAATTCTAATGATGCTTGTCCAAAACTTGTAATAGCATCATGATCCCTGATGATACTGTGACTTTTTAATATCAGCGTTCTGAGACAGATGTATTACAGGTGTATTACAAATAATTATTACCCATTGGTCATAACTGCTGACTGAAAGTCACCAAAGCAATGCTCAGACTCAGAAAAGAAAAAAAAAAAATTATTACTACATCCTGTTTCCTTTGGAATGGTCATTAATTCAGTGCAAATGTCACAAACCTGTATCTTTCTCTACCCTCACTCACTCTTCCAGGATAGCAACAGAGGAAGTAATATATTTTTCCAGTGGAGACATAAGGACCTTGTATCAAGTCCCTGTACTGTTACCGAGTCTCTTGAAAACTCTGACCTCTTGGCACCAGTTATTACTGTGAAAGGTCTGGTCTGGATGGGTGGAGGGTGGAGTCCTGCTGCATACAGTGGTGCACAGGGAAGCTCAGATGTGCAGTAGTGTGGTGGCTGCACAGGGACCCCTCTTTTGGGTTACAGAGCCTCTGTTATTGACAGCAGAATTAATCTACTAGAACAGGACTCTGCCACTGGAATCTGACTCTGCTGGAGTCCCTGGTCGGTCCAAAGACAGCTGCACAATTTAAGGATGCCTGTCAAAATGTATAAAGTTCAAAGGATGGGTTCCAGTGCTCTGACACACCTCACTTCTCTCCCTTCTGTTTGGGAGAGAGTATAATTATCTAGGTCATCATGTATAAGAAATACGCTGTGGTGGTTAGATATTTTCTGCTTTATACCCAGTATCTGACCCCATTTAGGGTTTTGAGCATTTTTTCTTCCATTTTTAAATTTTCTCTCTTGGTATAGAGGTTATGATAGGTGAATGGTAGTGCTATAGGTCAGGCTGTCTTTTTCAAGCCAGAACAGAAAAGGACAGATAGTCAATATTTTTATATGGCATAACTATTAGTTTGCCATTAACTAAGTTTTGCCATAACTATTATTTAGTTATTGTAACACAAATTAATTTCAAATAGCCTTTTTAAAGTTTACAGTAACAAATACTTCTAAATAAGCACTAACAAAGAGTATCACTCTAGAACTTCCATGGGCCAACTTCACTCCTTGACATCCATTATCATTGCCCTGATTCCCAAAATCCGCATAGGTATGTGACTGTTCATTAAGAAAAGCCAGATATGTTCACTGACAATGAGGCAAATGATCTTAAAGTGGAGAAACATCAGATTTTCGTACCATAAATCCCTACATGAAACTACTTTGTTATCATAAAGAAAGCACTATGGGCTAATGTCTTATGAAGATGCAGAAAAAAGTAAATAAAATGTGTCTACAGTTTTGAAAGTTTCATAAAGTAATTCCCATTCTTTTTTATATGATGCTAACTGTAAGAATTTTGCAAGTTACTTTAATGATTACTGTGATCATTGTATTACATTATGTATTCAGAAACAGTAGCAGAATTTTGTGCATTATTCTGAATAACTGGAAGCTGGAAGAGACATTTGCACAATCCACAAATGCATTATGAAAGTACTTAATCTGAAGCAAACACAATTGTATATGCTTTTATTATGCACTCTTTCAGATTTAGCTATGACAGAGTACCTTACAGAACATTTAAAGACATTAGACAAAATTGAATATATTGCCTTAGTGCATCCTAATTTTGAGTAGCTATGGGCTTGTGGGGTTTTTTTAAAGAAAAAGTTTTGAGTTCTCTTTAAGAAAACTTTTCCCAGTGAATGCAGGAACTGTCATGGGATGGTACACAAAATTATCTTTTACCAAATAGCCATTTTCTGAATGGCAATTTATTTTTTCCCTCTGAGTTTGCTTAATGATGTTATTCATAGAGCGATAATTTGTCGCAGTGTGGGGCTGCCTGCTCCAGCGGAACTCAGCAGGGGCTGGGAGCTGCTGCCTCTCTCAGGTCACTCTGCTATGAGGCAGCAGCTTGTGTGCCTGTAGGAACTCAATAACATCCACCCCCCTCCCCGAAGGAGTATTACCCCTCAAGTCCCTCTTTTTTTTTTCCACCTCAATACCAGGTAGCATCTCAAAAAAAAACTCGAAATAGGAAAAAAGCCTTCTACATATCGATATCTCCACTTAAATATGGATTTTAGAGTGGAGAGAGTGCTTTCTTGTTTTTATGAATGTAGTAAGTAGTTTTTTTGACACTTCAATGTAAATCTGTTGACAGATAACCAAAATACTAAGGAAGAGGATGTTTTTTTGACCAGGGTGTGTAGAGGCCCAGAGGGGTGGTTTGTTACAAGGTGCCAGTCCACAAGTCAAAAGTGATTACGTTCATTATTGAACTAAGGAAGTCTGAAGTTTGTCCACAAAATAAAACAAACAAATAAATTAATAAATCCAAACCTTTCAGTATCTTTTGACATGTCTCTTCAATTACCACTTCACATGCCTGGAGGCAGTGACCGCATGTATGTGACTATTAGTTGATGCTGACACAAATATTACTTGAAGTGTTACGTCCAAACACATGTCTTCACATCTACATTTTCACCTAATTTCTCAGATTTCTCTGATTGTTAACCCTTGGAGCTTTATTTTTAGTGGTCATTATTAAAAAAAAGATGGGAACTATGTTTTCACTATGTTTTAGCAGCCATAGTTATCAGAAGATTGTTAACGGATTAGATAAATATTTTCCTCTGCCGTTATAGAATAAATTGTATGTGGCTCAGTAGTTCACTCTATAAAGTGGGCATTGTAATATGATCATTGATTTTTTCCTAATGACTTTGAAGAGCACACAAACATAATACTTTATTAGGAGGATGTCCTGATCTTGACTGAGATAGAGTTTATTTTGGTTTTAGTAGTTGGTACAGTGCTGTGTTTTGGAGTCAATGTGAAAACAATGTTGGTAACACACTGATGTTTTGGTTACTGTTCAGTAGTGTTGTTCCTAAGTCAAGAACTTGCTCTGTCAGCAGGCAGGTACACAAGAAGCCCAGAGGGCAGGAACATGGATGAGGTGGCTGAGTTGAACTGGCCAAAGGGATATTTCATACCATAGAACTTCATGCTCAGTGTATAAAGTGGAGGGAGTTGTCCAGGAGCCACTGATTGCTGCTTGGGAATGGGCTGAACATTGGTCAGAGGGTGGTGAGAAATTGTATTGTGCATCTCTTCTTGTTCGTGCAGTTTATTCTTCTCTCTGTTCTTTTTTCATTACCATTACTATTACTATTGATTTTACTTTAATATGTTTTATTTTGTTTCAGTTATTAAACTGTTCTTACCTCAACACACAAGTTTTATGTTTTTTTCTGATTGTCCTCCACATCCTACCTTTGTGAGGGTGAAGTGAATGAGTGACTTCATAGTACTTTGGTTACTTTGGTTACAGTTGGTGTTAAATCATGACAGAGGAGTTACAATAAGATGTGAAGTGCAAAACTGAAGGGCCTAGTTGGGAAAAACAAAACTGTCTCTCAGAAATTCCCTCTGCCTTGCCTTTATAATTTAACATCTCTGTGTAATCCTCATTTCTTTTCTCTGTCTTCTGTAACTGCTACTACTGTTTACCTACTGAAATCTTCAATAACAAAATACTGTGCACAGAAGTGCACAACTGTCTTAGCAACAGGTTATAACTTTTTTCTTTTTTTAAATTACCTTTCAACATCATTGTTTCTTTGAGTTTCCTAAAGGCCAGAAAGCTGCTAATTTTGGTGGAAATGGCCTAGACATACATGGGGATAGGGACAGGAGAACTGGGTTATGAACAGTTTTTTGAAATCAAGAAACCAGGAGACATTCTGGACCTATGGCTTTTCTTGCAGTAATGTTGCTCCATTAAGATGAATGGGAGATGTACAGATTCAGTGAGTTTGAAAATAAGGCTATATAAACTCTGCAGGGATCCTTGCTTTTGTTCATGCTCTCATCCCCTGTGCCAAACAGAAGCCATATGTGTCAAAGAAACTATATATAGTTTCCCATCTCCTTGTGCTTTATGTCTTTCATACTTTCTTATCTTGAAATCCTTCATCCTTTCTTATCTTGAAATCTGGAGTTCACCCATTTTCATGGGCTGGATTCTTAACATGTCTCACAGTGCTGATTACACAGGTACATTTAGACAGAAACATATACACCTTTTTGGGGAGAGGAAGAGTGAGGGTAGTGTGAACTATAGCTCTGTTTATCACAGAGGTTGTCAATAGTTTTATCCAATGTAATGTGATTTTTTTCTAGAGTTCCAGAAACCTGTGGTATTTCCTTATCTTCCTATGTGAAAAAGTGTTCCAAATTAACATTTTTTCTAACACAGAGTTTTTTGGCAAGGCATTTTTTCTTTATTGGTTTATTTGAGGGCATTTCTGCAAGAATTAATAATTTAGACTGATTTTAACTTGGTGCTTAAAATTGATTGCTAATTTCTCCTTATCACAATAATTACCCAAAAGAATGGAAATTTCACAATTAATCTTCAAACTCATTATCGATCAAAGATGTATGGACAAATGGATGCATTTGTTACTTTGTGAGGGTGAAGTGAATGAGTGACTTCATAGTACTTTGGTTACTTTGGTTACAGTTGGTGTATGGAAAGTCTGGAAAATGAAATTCTTATAGAAATTATTTCAATGTGGTGGTATAAAATGAAATTAACAGTGGTAATCCAATGAAGAAGCCTTAATAATTAAAGGAAAAAATTAACAGTTAAAATCTAGATTTCTCTTAATTCTGATAGTACTGTAGACAAGTTTAGGTAATATGGAGTGAGCTGGTCTCCTTCTTCTTCCCTAGCAGAATTGTTTACTTGAGTTCCAGTCAATTACATCTTTGTAATTTCATTGCAGGTTTAAAGACAGTGGGGTGGCCCAACATTATCTTGGGGTTTAATTTTGCCTTTGGTGATAATGTGTGAAAAGGAAAGAGCACAGCTTGGCTTTCAGAAGCAGGGTGAAGTTTGTTTGGCTGATTCAGGAACAATAACATGCAAAGCCTTTGTAAACTGATCACAGATGATGTACAAATCCCTAGAAAACAGTAAGATATAATTAATCAATTTCAGAATGTAAGCCAAATTTAATTTGTAGGTGCTGCAGAGTTTGTTGCAAAGTGATTCTAAAATATTCATTTACATGCCTTAAGCTAAAAAAGTTAATGGTTGCAAAGAACTAGATCATACTAAACAAAACGACAGGCCCCAAGTATTCTGTTGTTCCTCACTGAACTCAGTGGTAAGATCTTGTCTGAGAACTGGATCCAGAGTGAATTTGTGAAAGGCTTTTCTCTAACAAAAGATGAAATAATTTTCCCAAGAAAATTAGCAGTCCTTAAACTAAAGCTAAAGTTCTACTCTGCTGACATTGGACCAGTGTATTTTCTGTGCACTTCAATAAGCTCCTTGGCTATTGAGAGAGCACTGCAGTTGATGGTGATAATAGGTGTGATAGTTTTGTACCCTCGTAAATCCTCTTAAAAAATACAAACAAAAAGTAGGTCAACTGTCCTGGAAAAAAATGATTAATAACTTTCATTGTCACCAGTCTTTGAAGACATGTTGCTTAACTACACAGTGTTATTAAGGTTTGTATAGAGAAGTATGCTAAACTTAAATGAACCTCTTGATATATGTCTAAAGACTTAACAGTAGATGTGTTGTATGGAAACTCTGAGCCAATGCATATAAATACATGCCCTCGTCAAAGTCTACTAGTTTGTAAAGCACTTAGACTATTGACTCCTTCATGTTTTCTGGTAACCAGTGTAAGTCCTGTATACTGAGTGACATTTCCTTTCTAGTTCAGGGGCTCTTGTAGTCCAATCATCACTTTTGTTTGTTTGTTTGTTTTGTTTCCCTATAGACATGTATCCCACTTTGCTTTTCAGTGCTTTGCATCCCGAGTCTCTACTTTTCATCCTTTGATGTGATTACCTGTACATTTCATCCCACCTTTTTTCCCAAACCTTCTTTCCCTCGACAAATATTCCCAGTGTCTCTGTTCTGTAATCCTCATGTCAAGATTCATCATCCTTCTCATGTGCCTAGAGCTTTGGGTCCCCATGGCCAGCCATGCTGAGTCTACTCAGTTTTTCTCAATTCCATGGAAGTTGCAATTTCTAACTGTGCCTAAAAGCTGCCCTTTGGCTCTGGCAGCTTCTAGTCCCTCTTTCGTCTTCTTTTTAATCTTATTTTTGCCTCTGAGAGATGTATCATTTAGAGCATCAGCCTACAAAAATCTGTTGGGAAGATGATTAGAGTCAAGGTGGGAGCAGTTTTGCTGCAAGGTATTAATTTATGTTATCAGTTCTATTCTTCGTGCTTCAGGTAATTGGAAAGGTACTTCTAGCTGCTTAGGTAAATAGATGGCAAAGACTTAGTGTGCAATTATTTATTTTTTTCTTTTCATGTTTTCCTTTTTTTTTCCCTCTGAGATATCAATCTATTTCTGCCCATTCATTCAGGAATTTGGAACATGGATCATGTGTGATATGCAAAAGTGTTACAGACAAAGAAATTTATCAAGCCCAACCATAGGTCTTATAAACATGGTTGGTCAGTAAGCAAAGGTAAATATTCCTGTCTGCCTTCCTCCAGTCATGAGTAAGTAAGTGAGTAAAGAAATAGGATGTCATTCTCCTTAGTTCTTATAGGTAATTGTGATTATCAAATCAGGCTTAGTTGTCACAGATGGATTTATGAAGCTTGCTCAGATTACCTTCTCACTTTCCTTGGGGAGGTCTCTCATTCCATTATTGTTGTCTTTTTTATTTTCATGGTTATATATAGTAAGACTGAAGTTCATTTTACCTAAGTATCAACATCTACAGTATTTCAGTTAGGTGGCCTTTATAGTTGAAGGAAAAGGAAGAAACATTTTTAGGGTGTGATTCATTTGACCTCTTTCAGATGTCTACTTTAGGAATGGATGAAACATGCCAGACAAGTACCTCCACTACCAAGAAAACCTAGAGGGACTAGATGAAATGTGAACCTCTTATTGTTGTGTTTATATTTACTCAGATTAGAAATTTCAACTTAGTAATTATAATTCATTAAATCTATTTCTATATAGAGCTGATAAAAAAGTAATATCTATTATCCAAGCCTTAACTTGAGAATATTTTTTTCACTTTGACTGGAAGGGACCTTTGACGACATTTAGTCCAATACTCCTGCCTATCTTTCCCTAGAATAGATTGCTCAAATCCCGATCCAATCTGACCTTGAGCACTTGCAGGGATGGGGCATCCACACTTTCTCTGAACAACCTGTTTCAGTGTCTCATCATCCTCATTATAAAGAAATTTCTTCCTTACGGCCAATCTAAATCTACACTCTTTCAATTTAAAATCACTGTGCCCTCTCACTACAGGCGTTGGTTAAAAGTTGGTTTTTTTCTCTTTCTTATAAGCCACTTTCAATATTGAAAGGCCACAGTAAGGTCTCCCCGAAGCTTTCTCTTCTCCAGGCTGAACAACTCCAACTCTCTCACCTTTGTCATCCTAGAAGAGGTGCTCCAGTCCTCTTGATCATCTTGTGGCCTCCTCTGGACTGGCTCCAGCAGGTTCACATCCTTCCTATATTGAGCGCTCCAGAACTGGATGCAATACTCCAGGTGGGGTCTTAAAAGACAGATTAGACAGGGAGAACAACCTCCCTTGACCTGCTGGTCACACTTCTTCCTACGTAGCCCAGGAAGCAGTTGACTTTCTTGTACAATGTTAGGCATTATTATTTGTGTCTTTTCCTACAAATGAATTCTGCTTTCAGTGGTAGCACATCATTATCTAGGGGGTGGGAAAATGGTAGAAAATGAATCACCAGATAAAGCAGAAGGATAGTAGTAGGAGTCCTTTAAAATCCAAAGAATTATTTATAACAATATCTTGTAAATAAAATCTAATACAATAAATCCCAGATAATTTGCAATATTTCCTACTAAAACAAACAGAACTTCAAAGAAAAAGGTCTTTGACAGTTTCTTTACTTAGAACATGTTTGCCCTTAAAACAATTTGCTGACATAGCTTGGCTGGGGAGAAGTGAGATATTTTCACCATCCTGACTGACATAAGTATGATAGCAACTCCCTGGATGTGGAAATGCTTCTAAAACAAAAAGGCCAATTTGCAAATACAGCTTATTCTATTCCTGAAATGAAACTCCTTTGCTGTTGCTCTATTCCCATGGTCAGGATTACAAATGTAAACATAGTATAATGCTTTTTCAGCAAACCCTTGTAAACCTAGAGAATGACTTCTGCCTTTCAAAAGAATCAACCTTTAGGTTTTCACTATTTCACTTTATGTTTTCACCTTATGATTCTCCTCCAATGGAAAACCTTTTTCTTAAGTGACCACATAAAACTATCCCTGTGGCATATCTTGACCAAGTTCATTTGACCTTTTGTTGAGGACCTTTTCTGCTGTACAGCCAATTTATACTGATCTCTTGAGTGGTCACTTATGAGATATGTATATTCATTCAATAAAGATGTGCTGTCTAGCTGAATGTGTGCCAAAATGTTATGACTTCCCCTCTTCATTTCTGTCAAACAGTATGAAGCTACTTAATAATCTCTGGCATATTGTGTTTTGTCACTATGTATGACCTGAATGTATCCAGACATATGTTATACAGAGCCTTTATCTCTTCCTTTTCAGTGGGTGGGAGAAAGTCAATTACTTATCAAGAAACTGCTATGTTTAATTCTTGAGGGTATTCAGTTCCAGAATATAGTAGAATTTGCATATTCAATACATTCTTTTTATGCTATCTAGGCAATACTTGCTTCCATAATCTGTAAAGTTCACAGAAATTCCTTGTAGCATTGAGAGAGGAAGGTGCATGCTGCTTTGTGCAGTGGAAAAGAGGTAGGTCAGCTTTCCTCACAGCAGCACATTTCTCACATCATTTTGAGTACATCAGCTTTCGCTGGAATCAGGGCACAGTTGGGTTGTTGAACATTATGAACTTGTCAACTAAGGGAAAGTAAACTGGTGTAAGTAAGGACAGGGTTTTAAATTATCTAAGTCTACAGGTCTAAATTCAATTTCTAAGTTACCTCATTTTAATAATTTAAAATTGGGGTGAGTTTTTGGGTGTTTTTTTCTGTTCAATTTAGACTAAAAATGTGAAACTACAATTAAAAAAAAAAGAAAAAAAAAACAAAAATCAAACAAACAAGCAAACAAAAAAAAAACACACAAAAGATCAGAATCATTCCTAATGAAAGCATTCATATGAGGAGTTATATTACTTCTATGCTCTAAGTAAAACATCTGTGTTCAGACAAGCCCCTTCAGACAAGGAATATTTTATAGCTTATCAAGCCATCCCTGCTCTTCCGACTATTCCAAAGCTGTGCTGCTGTGCTTGGAGGAATCCTGATCTGTACCCTGTGTCAGCATAATGTCCAATTAGACATGTGGTTATACAAGAGTTTCCTGTGCATGAAGTTGTCTCAATGACTGCCTCTATTCCATCTGTCCAACAAATATCTCTGCCGGTAAAACAATCACCCTGCTTCTAATATATTTATTTGCTGCCTGTAAAAAACAGAAAGCCTGCTTCCAGCTGCTTGGGCACTGTCTTCCAACAGATTACACTGTCTCCTCAATCACTTCAGCATGACCATTTTACCATTCTCTACATCTCTAAAAATGGTCCAGGCTAAAGTCAGAGCAAGGGACATGGTTTTGTGTGACAGAAATGTAATACTATTCCAGCTGAACTGAGATTTCCCTGGGATTCACATATTTCAGTTTGAAGTTACTAAGCTTTTGATGAACCACAGCACAGTGCAAACTCAGTGTGATGAGAGTGTAACCTAGTGAAAAACAAATGAGATTTCATTCATTTGTGTCTAATAGATACTTTTAGGAGAGGTGTACAGAAAAACTCGTCTTCTGCCAAGCCCTTAATGGTGTTTGCTCTTTCTGCTAAATATTGCAAGATTCCTTTGGGAGATTTCTAATACATAACCAACATAACATCACATACATTAACCTGCAGATTCTTCATAACTTGTCACCCCTGTTCTTTTATGTTATGTGTTATCTCAGATTTAACCCTTTCAATAGACAGCAGCATATGGGGAAAAACAAATTTATTACACTCTTATCATATTAGATTATTGATAACTGTCAAATGCTGTGTCATTTAGGCCAAACAGTGTAATCCACACTGTTTACTGTTACAAGCCATGGTCTAAGGAGAGAATAAGTTCCTGCACATATTGAAGGTTTCTTTAGGCAATGAAAATGGCAGGAACTAGAGATATGCCATGCCACTTATACTGATTCAAACAGAAGGTTTAATTACCTCTAATTTTGTTACACTGTAGTACAGCAATGACAAGAAGTATCTGCTGCATTGCTGTTGGCTAGCAGAGTTGAGGAACGGACCAAAACAAGCTAAGTTATTGCAAACAAGATTCTGTCTGGCACCTGGGGCTATTTAATTAGCCAGAGACCAAAGTCTAATGAGAAAAATCAATAAAGGAGAGACTTTTCTTATTTTTCTTGCTTCTTTCTGAGTAAGGATAGGATGAAAATTTAAACTAAAGTTCAGATAGGACTTTAGGATTTTTTCCATAATAATAGGAAGAATTTTTTTGCTTTCTTTCTTTTTCTCTTATCTCTGTGGTGGTGGAGCCTTTAGGCCAGAAGGAAATGTGATGGCAGCTGTGCTCTTCCTGAGGCAACAGTGAACACTTTGCAGGGCTGACTGCTCCATGCTTTTCACTGGCCCACTGAGTGGTGTGCATGTGAGAAGGCCCTCACCAGTAATCAGTCTATTTAAACAGTTGAAACAGTTAGTCTGCACTAAACTGATTTTATTGCCATTGGATTAGGGAGGAGTTGTATGAACTCTGCTGTTTGCTCTGCAGGGTAAGCAGACTTTTCAGCATTTGGCCAAAGTTAAAAAATCAGCAAAAAGAAACAGGATGTCTGGGTGGCTCTACAGAGCGGATCAGATAACTTTTTCTCCAAGTATGTTTCAGGACTGAGTTGTGGACTAGTTCTGTATCCTTTGTCTAGCATTTAGTAATAAGGACAGATTCAAAATATATGTAAAAGAAGAGTCAGTACCACACACAGCCAGTCACTTTGGGAAGTATTAAACAAAAGCTAATTTAAGCCATGAGCAAGCTGGCCCACAGTCAGTGGAAGAAGGAGAGCAGTCTTCTGCGGCTTGTCTGAATTAGATTTCTAATCTGAGTCACCAGTGTAAGCAATCAATTAGCCAGGAATCCCAGTGAATCAGACACTCATTCATACTGCTCTTTTTTTTTGAGGGAGATTATCGAAGGAATGGGGCTGAAGTATCTTAAAAGCACAGATTATATACTGGTTAAGCTGGATTTAGAACTGTGTTGGTTCTGAGTTTGTTTTGGCAGCCCTAATTGCTCTTTTTCTATTTGATGACAGTCAAAGGTTCACACTGACTTTAACATGTCCACTATTAGACTACTTACAGTTGGCTCACTTCTGAAAAGATCCAAATTTATCACTGAATGATTGCTCCTCACAGCTATTGCACACACAGAAATAAAATAGTTGGTGAGACCAATGTTTCTCTATTCCATTCTTTTCACCCTTTTTCATAAAACAGTGAAGTTGATGGAAAGAAGATGCACATTTGCTCCATGTTGTGAATTCACTTCTTATCTGGACAGCAGTTCAGTTTATGAAAACTAAGAGCAAAGCAGCTTAAAAAATACTATTATGATATACTATTCAACCATTGTCCCAGTACAAATAATTGCATGAAATATACAGTAGGGACATCAGAGTGAGCCCAACAGTGAGTTGAAAAACCTACAGGTACTTTAGCTGCACACCTACTGTGTACATCCTAGCCATATAAGTCAGGTAAAACAGCTGTTTGGATAATTTCTTCTCCAATACATACTTGCAACTCAGCTCTACGGAAGACCTCTGTGCCTAAGGCAGCATGACTTCAAAATCCATCTTTGTATGGCTTCCATTTTTAAAATAAGATTTCAGTGTCAATGTCCAAGAAGCTTCCCTCTTAGAGGATCAGAACCCATTCAGCTTTTCTGCAAGTTCAAGAACTCCAGAGTTAGCTTAGTACTTTGGAGAGAAAAGATGTTATCATCCCATCCATGTGCTTAACCAAAAAATACATTCGCTGGGAAAACCATCTAAAAGAATGATCTGGAGTTATACTTCTGGGCTTGGTGTACTTGAGCAAGTTTTCTTCATGCATTTAGAATGATTCGATCCAAAGTGATTAGATACAATTTGGCATAATTTTCCATTTCAAAACTTCAGTCAGATGAGAAAAGTAACCTTACTGTTAGATGAAGATTAGACCAATTACATTGGTGAATTATTAATTAGATCTTTACAACAAGTAATACATCTGTAATATGGTTGGTTTGATAGACAAAAATCCCATAAAAGGCTATATTTTTTTTCTTTAAATATTTACTTTACAAATACATTAGCACCAATGTTCAGACGTGGAAGCTTGCTCCAGCTTTCAATGTCTGAATTTCAGATGCAAACAATATTTAGTTATTCTAATATTTATCTAACAATTAATTAGAGTTTTACATAAGGAAAGTATTTCCTTATGTAACTACAAGGAAAGTATTTGTGGGAAAAAAGCCACCTTTCTTTACCTTGTATCAGTAATCATCACCCAAGATTGTTTTCAGTTTGGACTGCATGCAGTGTGCTAGTTATTCACTGCTTGTGATTTGCGCTTAGGTTTGACTGAAACCATGAATAAAATTAGCTTAATTGATTTTGATTGTAGCAAGTGTTTAACTGTATGATAAACCTATCAGACACCTAGGAATAATTTGAAACATTTCCCAAGGTAGCACTTGTAAACAAACAAAGGTGTTGATAGACCCATTTTATGCCTTTTGGTAGGCTTTTGTGAGGAAACTTGCCATGTTGTGTCTACATTATATTATTCTCACATCCAGGTAATGTGTTGCCCACCACTGCAACAGGAGATCCAAGAACCCCTGAAAATCTCCAAATTCACCCGAAAGTCCAACTTTAAACAGAATATTCATCTGGAAAGATGGAAGGTCAAGGAAATAAACTCCTTCCCTGTTTTGTCTTTTAAGTAAACTATACAGTAACAACTTTAAATAAACTAGAGTAACCATTGCACAGACTTAAGTATTGTTCTCTTTTCTATGTTTTTGGTTTCTTTGCTTGTTTGTTTGGGTTTTTTTGGGGGGGGGTGTTTGTTTTTTGTTTGTTGATTGTTGGGGGTTTTTTTACTATTATTGGGGCTTCTGAAGTATTCTATATTCTTATTGCCATTAATGACCACTGTATTTTACTACTTCAGTGAAAAGTCCAGCAGAGCTGTTAAGAAACTAAGCCTCTTTTGACAGATTCCCTAGTCTCAGTTTTCTAATTTGAATTTGAGTCATAACAAAATTTTTAACAATTTCTCAAATTAAAGAAATTCTGTAAACTTGAGAGCACACAAACTTGAAAATAGTTCAGCTTGAACAGATTAGTTTGCCTTTTGGCAGCATGAGTCAGAACCACATGTATTGATTCCAAATGACACAGGCATTGGAGACATATGATGACCCAGTTTTAAAATGCGTATTGTTGATTAGAATAGTCATTTCATTCTGGTGGTAGAATACTGGACCATGTCCAGGCCCTTAAAATAGTTAATGGTTGCCCTCCTCCAACAGATGGCCACTGTGTTTTGTTTTATGGGATAGTTTGGATCCATGCAGCTTACTGCAGCACCATCTTATTGCAACTAGTTGTGCTGCAGTTGGAAGAGCCACTTTCACGAGTAGATGACACAATGGTGTCATCATAATTTATACAAATAATTATCAGCATGCAGTCAAACCACTGGAATGAAAGAATTAATTTCTAGTGACTTGAAGAAAGCGTTGGACTCAAAGAGGGTAGGTTATTACCAGTTGCTCATTCGCTGATGGACTAATTTGTTTTGTATTATAATAAATTTGGTAATTGTTGATAGAAAAAGTCATACACTTGTGCCTACTTCCATTTATCTTAATAGTACTGCAACATTAGATTGCAGCTTGAATGAAAAGCTGATGTGTTTCAATGCCTTGGCAGCTTGCAGTGACCTTCAGGAGAAATGAAATGCTCTGTTGGCTAGGGAAACAATTGAACTGAACCTAGTCAGGCGCAGTAAACTCAGAGATAGTCTTTCCAAATTAAAAGCTGTTAGTAGCAGCTCAAAACAAGGCAAAAAGTAAGAATATAATGTCTTACTGCAAGGTGATTTTATGCACAGATAAAAACAGAAGAAAAAAAGGCAAAGTTCAGATCTAAAGGAATTTCCATTAAGTTGAAGAATTTGGAGATTAGAATGAACAGTAGCATCCAAAGGTAGCTGGTGTATGAACACACTGTAGAAGCCATAATCTGTTGAAAATCGCTGAGATAAATTTAGGCTACTGACCTTTTAGTGCATTAGGGCATGAAATAAATCACTGGCTGCAAGTAGTAAATTTGCTACAATCAAAATGCTTTCCAAGTACTTCTAGATGTAGAATTTTGCAGTCAAGAGCACTACATATCTGGAATAACCTTTTAATATTTCAATTATGCCTGAGTATTCCAGACACAATTCTGCATTGTTGCATATCAAAATTTCTATTAATATCAGTAAGTATTTCAGAGAATAAGAAAGAAAAGGTCAGGCTTTAAATTAGTCAGCAGTGTCCTCATAAGTTAATGGTTATTTACAAACTGATAAAGAGCTCAGGTTAATCTCTAATAAATTTCCAGAGATTTCAGCTACACTGCCTATAAATATATTATTTAGTTTTAAAATGCACTTCACTAGATGCCTTTATTTACTGTATGCGTGTTGCTTCACAGGTGGGTACCCTGGGGAGGTGAGTCCGTCATGTGGGAACTAACTTTCAGCTATGGCTGAAAGTTCCAGTCCATGCTTCAAACATAACAATATTTCAGAAACAGATTTGGTAGTCCTGCTTGTTATGCCCTGCTGACCCAGAAGAAGTTATATTTTTGGCTGTTCTAGCAACACAGTTGTAAGAAGAAGTCAGTTCAACTGCAGACAATATTTTCCTCTTCTTTCTGTCCATTTCAGACCCTTCATTTAAACAATTTTAAAGAAAAAGTGAGCATTGATGACTTGTGTTTGGGGAAAGTTATATCTTCTTGTGTTCTTGTGTATTTTCCTGACTCTAATGCCACTTAGACATGATTCTCTTTACAGAAGAAATAATAATATAATTCACATGGCACACCTTCAGTTGTAAATGTCATTCCTCAAGGTGTCAAAACCTTCATTCTTTCCCCTGATAACTGAAATATGTAGAGCTTTGAGTAGACAAGTATGGGCTTTTTCTGAGGACCTCAGGTACTGCTGTTCCTTAAAAAGTTTGGAGGAGTTGCTTGGTTCAACATCTTTCAAGATAAGACTTTGGAAGGGATAGGAACAAGTGCTGTCTCACTGAAGCATCAGATAATACTGGTTTTATTTTCCTAGGGCTAATTATGGTCTCTTTGTCAGGGCAATTGGAAAACTGCATGGAAAGAAAAATAAATTTGCTTTGTCAGCTGAAACTCAAAGCACATTCGCTTTACCAGATCAGCAGCATTTCTTGACCACAGCAGTCTTGCAGTGGCTCTTACCTTGGCTGGAGCAGTGAATAGTGTCTCTTCTCTTCTAACTGACTGTTAGAGATTTTAATACATGTATTATCAGCTTTTAATAAAATTAATTGATTTATGGAGTATTATTCAGGGCAGGGTCCTGTATGTTAAAGATGTCAACAAATAAGGGCAATTAGATGATTATCCTCATTTTTATAGATTTGGGTTTTTTCCCTTTAGTATCTGAGCAATCTAGCTAGTCATGCCTGTCTTGCAATGTTGCATACTTAGTACATTTTCCCTTCCCTGAAATGACTATTCAAGGCATAAGTTTTTATACTGCTCAGGGGACTACTTCTCCCCAGACAGTTCTCTTTTGAGATTTTCAGGGAATAGCATGTAGGAAGTGATTTTCCACAAAAATGTTTTAGCAAAGCCAGAGATGGAAATTCAAGGTTTGCTTCAATTTTGAGGTCATACTAATATCTTAAGAGAAAAGGAGAGGTCAGACACCATAGACTGGCTGCTCCTTAAAAAAAGCCTATGTATATATACATATACATATATATTCGTATATACATATATATATGTATATACATATATATAGCTCCCTGGTTTAACAACAGGGATAATATGAATAGCCACATGTGCCCTGTGATCTACCCTTAATTGTTGATAATCTTGCAAGCAGTTGAGATACCATCTTCTACTATGCCTATTGCCATCCAGAGAGACCTCTTTAACTTTACACTAAGGTAACATGCAACGAAAAGATCTTTATTCCACAACATCAATTCAGAAAAAGAAGAGAAAAAAAACCAAACAGAGCTTTGGGTCTCAGATTTTTTAATTTACTGCCACTCTATCTTCATGCATCAAATTTACAAAATCTGTTCATGAAGCTCCTTTATTTGGTCTTTTTTCAGTGTATGACTTACACTATGTCCACATGGTTTGAATCCAAAACCATAATGAATCTGCACACTCAGCATATTGCTGGAGTTCAGTGCTGTGTACAGCTTACTTGGCTCACTTCATAATGCCCTGTTTGGCAAAGATATTCAGGTAGTATGTCCCATTTATACAGTTCTCAGAGTTTGGTGAAGTACAGAGTGGGAGGATTTGGCAGAAAGCTATGATAATAGCTGGCCTTGCATGCAGTCATCGAGGCCACAAATAAGTTACAAGAATTACAAGGTACACAGAAATGGCAACACAAAAGAGGAGAAGGGAAGCTAAAATAGAAAAATGCACTGGAAAAAACCAAAAATTGAAGACCTTTCACATTGACAACAATCACCCAACATGTATATGCCTTTTATTTCAAGCTAATTTTTACAGGGTTAAAGAAAAGTTTTTCATCCTAGCCTTTCCTTCTGTTACTGATTTTTTTGTCTCCAGTACTCTTCTCATCTTTTATTTTGCTTCTTTATTTTTAATCTTTCTACTCCTCAGCTTTTGGGGATATTTTTGAAACTGTGTGAATCCTTTCGTGTTTGTCTGTCCAACGGGGTAACCCGTGCACTATCAAAATTTAATCAAGACTTGAGATTATCAGGTGTTGCTTTTACATGAGTATATCATTACAGTGAAAGCAAGGGGATTACCTGTGATTTTTCAGAAATATATGTATCCTTATCTGGCAATGAGTGAGAGCAGCAAAGCAGTGATTGCCTGTTAGGGGGTCATGTGTTTGTCTTACTGGAGAAAATGTTTACACTTATAAGGTCATGATAAATAGTAACCTTGTTAGTCAATACATTATTTATTGGATAAGCAAATCACTACTAAGCATGCAGGATTTGCAATAGGAAAGTGAGACAACACTCTCTGTATTATTTAGTTCCTCTTAAGCAATTTGACAAGTATTCTTTCTAAAAACACAGAGTACTGACAATGAAAGACCACAGACTGTGACATAGGTCAATACAAACTGAAAGTCCACTAAATTGTTCCAAAAAAGAGGTGTCAAGCATCCATAATTTTTTCTTACATTGAAAATGTCAAAACTACTCACAGCAGCTGGAAAAACACCTCCTGAATAATAACTCTGATTTCTTCTATATGCCCAACTTGAAGTATCCCTAAAAGTCCAATATTTGTGCACTCCTGAACATACCTTTTCAAATTGATTTCTCAATGTGTAGCAGTTTGCATAAAGAAAAATTTAGGTGCATAAACTGCTATTTTGCTAGTTGAAAATCTTCATGTAGACATTTCTGCAATATTAATTATGTTATAATCTGGAATAGTTCTGTAAAGAAGATCACTGCTAACATGAATGTTGATGCTGTCTTTGTTCTTGCACATGCACAGTAAGTTAATCACAAGAAGTGTATAGTCTGTGTTCCAAGGGGACATTGAATGCACAAAATATGCCCTTAAAAGACTTGCTTTATTCATTTGTTTATTGATGCAAATGCCTTATTTTTACAACAGTGTTTATTAATTTAAAGAAAAGTGCTTCTGTGTATGCATTGCAAGTGTCCTTTTGGAATCAGAAGCTGTTGCACAATTCATTATTTAAACCTGCTCTACTTTTTCTTTGGGCTCTCCGATGTCTTCCACAAATTCATTCTCCACCTATCACCTATTGTATTCATATTTTTTTCTAGAGGAGAGTTATCCCTTTTCTCTTACTGATCTGAAAATGAAGAATCAGTAGTGCAAAGTAGAGCAGAAGAGGCTCTATTGGAATCAAGGCACTTTGCCTTGCTGTATTGACTGTAGGCTGCTATTGCTCTTCAACATAAATTATGGCTGGGCCCATTTAGCACTGAGAAGGGAAACATGAGATTCCAGTTTTAGCACAAGCCAAGGAATTACGGTGAAACAGTTGGTAGAAGTCAGTCTACAAAAAATTGTCATTATTAAATCAATAGTGCAATTTCAAGAAAAAAACCAGCCACCTTCAGGCAACACCAATCCTTCAGGCAGAGAGAAGGAGAAGAAGACGACACTGTCTTCGTCTCTCCTGTCAGCCAGAACCTTTCCTGAAAGTTCACAAGCCCTTCCTGGAATCACCCATCCCTACTGCTCACCTCAATGAGCCTTCTTTGCCATGCTGATATTCTTTCTAGTCACTCTTTGCAGCTCAAATGTGACCTTTGAAGCTCTGGTTCATGATAGCAAAGAGCTAATTTATTTATTTTTAATTTCCAGTTCTTTAAACTCTGTCTCTGTTTTAGATGCAGTTGTTAAAAACCTATATTTTCTTGAATCCAAAATGAGCAGTGGGAAGCATCTTAAAGGGTTCTAAATATGAAAAGAAAATTGAATTCATCATTTAGCAGCTCTAATTAAAATTTTTTATTTGTTCAAATGCCTTCATTGTTTATTTTAATATCAATATTTTATTAGGCATTGAGAAAGAAACTGCAGTTCTTGGTAAAATGCAAATTCACTTTTGTTGCTTTAAATAAAAATGCAAATTTCTTCTTCCCACTTATCTCTTGAAAAAGAAAACACAGCCATAAAAAAGGAAAAAATTATTTCTACCTCCTGCACTTCCCTCTCTATCCTTGGCCACACAGGACAGTTACATAGGTACAAATCAAAAAGATTAATTAAAATGACCTTGCTAAATAGGTGAAAATCTGTCTGTGGACACTGTTTTCATTTTAACTGTGGTTTATAGGTCAGCAGACAGCAGATTTATGAATGAAATCACCCTTTCACTGGAATAAAGGGATGGACATATGAACACAGACACAGAGGTGAAGGTGTAAACCAAATAATTCTAACTTCATTAAAAAAAAATTCTTATATTAACTCACCTCTTCAGGAAGCTGCTTCATAGCTCTAAAAAATTTGAAGCTCTTCAGGGTAAGGATGCCAACCTTTGTCAGAAATTGATATATTCATATGCTTAAAGAGTAAACAATATGTCCATGGTGCAGCTACAGAGACAATTTCAGTGTAACATGTAGGCACAGATCTAGGATTAAACTTTATAGACTGCTACTAAATTGTATTGGTAATAGCCACATAAACCTCGGGACAGGGTAATTTACCCTACTTGTGTGAAGCATTTAGGCATACTCTGTTTTAATGTCCGTGCAGGTGTCTATCACAATATAACTATTAGCTTTGACAGATTAGCAAGTGACCAGGTGACAATATGTTACCAGGCCTCAGTGACTCCGTGATAACTGTGCATTGTGCATGCTCCATTTCCTCATGATAAATGGGAGGTATTTGATACGGGTTACCCTTCTTAAGGAGAGTAAGCTTCTTGACTTGCACGGAGGATGCTGCAGAGTGAGATAATGCACAAGAACACTAGAGCAGCTGATTCCCAGGACTACATTTGTGTGTTAAAGATTTCTGTCAGATTGAAATCCAATTTAAGTTAAATCAGTGGAATTCTGCCCCTGCAGGTGGAACATTAAGATTAGTGCATTAGTACACACTGAAATCTATATTAGTACAATCTATGGTTTCAAAAGTCACCCGGTAGTAAGTGTAAGTGGGCATATACTAGTTCTATCCCACCTGGAAAGGGAATAAATCACACCTAAGGTCAAATTTACATTGCAGGTTTTACTAGCATAGCTATATCAGCCAAAACCCTCACAGAGCACACTTTGGTAGACACAACTAGAGGACTAAAGATACCTAAAAGCATGTAAAGAAACAGTTAAACTAAGAATTTTAAGATTTTGTCAGCAGTAGTTTACATTAAAAAGTGCTACATTTATGGTCATTCTAGATATAATACCCTTAATCAATATGGTAATAAAGGTAGAAGTGCTAGGTAAAAAGCCAGAAAAAAATATTTTGATAGTATATATTATTCTGTTCAAGGAGCTGGCTTAACCTGCACCTGCAAAGAAAGCTATTTCATCAGAGTGATCTATTTCTGTACTACAAAGGAGTGACTGGTGTAATTCTATCAGTGTAGCTCTTATCATCAAACCTGTTAAGTGCAGCCAGGCTCTCAAGATAACTTATTTATCAGAGGAAGAGGAAAGGTGTACTGCAGTAAAGTATACTGGCTGCAATACAGTTTTGCTGATATAAGTTGCCTTCTCAAGAGAAGCATTTTGCTTGTCATATTCCAGCACAAAGAACTCTTGCATTGGCCTTGACCTGAGAAAACTTTTCACTGTGTAAGTGGTCTTATCAGGACTTATACCAGTATATCGCTTTTTCTAAAAAAGTTAAAAGTAATAACAGCAGTGGCTGTGTAAAATTATATAAAAAAATTCTTTGTAGAGCAATATTTAGGCTCCAAATATTTTTGCTTTGTAAGTTGTAGCTGAAATTTTTTTGTAGATTAGCACTTACGTGTTCTGATCTGGTCCTTATGGCTAACTTACCATGTCATATAGGCTATTTGTAACTTGGGGTTTTCTTGAAGGATTTTTTTTTTTGCTTTTTTTTTCAGTTTGGGGTTTTTTATTATGTTTTTTTGTTTGGTTTAGGTTTTTTGTTTGTTTTTACTGGAATAAATTAAGACTTTACTTTGATTAGATCTGAGTTTCTGATCCCCTCTGCTGTACCCTCCTTGCCTGAGGTCATACCCATGCTGTGCCCTGAGAATTTATATTTAAATTTATATTCAAATTCTCTGCAAGACAGATTTCATATAGATATATTGACATATATAGGTATGGCACTGAGAAAACTCTAAAATTAGTTGTTTTTTTAAGTTTGTGGGGTTTTTAAATAGCATAATCTATAGGTTTAATTTAATTGCAACAGTTGAAGAAAATGCTTAAAGCAAACCTGTCTCTTCAGACACGTTTATGTTGGGATCTTAGCACGAACTTGCAATACTGTGTATTTCTTCCTCATTTCTCTCCAGAATTTATCAGCTATTGCTATCATCAGCATGTCTCTCAGGAATCCTGTCCATCATTGTTTTTGTCCGTGCTGAAGTGTGTCAGACTAAGCTAACAATGTTATTACTCCAAGTAACTTTTACTCAGCTTTTCTGAAAGATAAGCTACTTTATCTCAGGTCTCACATTTATCAAGTTCAAAAGAGAGACATCTGCCTTCATAATGGAACAGTCAGGACCCTGTAGTTATTCTACCATGTTTAAAATTAACATCTTATACAATGATTCCCGGATCTTGACATTGCTAATTCATACCTGAATTTTTTTACACAACTAGTCATCTGAATTTTGTATTGCATAGGTAACTTTTTCTCCTGGAGGAGAGCATGAAAAATAGGGAATGTGGTCACTGACAACAATGAATACTGTTCATTAACATTTAACTAGTACTGTTTTCATATGCGCTTAAACGGGAAGTTTTGTCTTTCTTATTTCTTCCCTTTTTTTCCTCTTCCTTTTTACTTCTTTTTTTTTTTTTAATAAATAAATTATGGCCAGTGATTTTACAGAATCTCACCGAGTTGACTTTTGCATCCTAATCTGAAACAGTTGCAACAGCTTTACCAATTGGGGAAGTCCCGGGGTGTAAAGCAGCCTTATTAATAGCCATTCTCTATACTTTTAGGTGGTGACATTAAGTCTATTGCTAAAATAAAAAGGTAAAAAATGTCATATGTTTGGGGTTAATTGTCATCTCTTCTTGAGGTTTTAGAGATAGGCTGCAACTGGAATAGCATGCTAGATGTTACTAACCAGTAGTTAGGGAGAACGTAAAGGATAATTTTCTGTGGTCTTCCTTGTTCACGTACCTGCTCCTATAGTGTTCATGAGACCACAAAAGAATGTTTTCCCACCACAGGTCAGCAGAGACCATTTGAATTCTCTGCACTGTGTGGTATGAATCCTGTAGTGCAATTAACTGGGCATGCCATCCTTGCTCAGCCCTATGTTATTGCTATGGTTTCAAAGCACTGTGACAGGCTGGTTTTTTGCCTAGCCTACAACAGTGTAATCATCTGCAGATCAAAAAAAAAAAAAATCAGATTCTAAACTGGCCACTGGATGACATTTAGTGAGCTGTGATATTCAGGAGGTCAGACTCAATGATCAAATGTTCTCTCTAGCATTAAATTGACTGAAATCAATGACACATGAGGAAGCAGTGATGGTAAAGTGAGTTAAATATACTTTCCATAAAACGTTGCAGAATTCTCATATGCTGTCCAGAATCCCTCAGTTCAAGGAGAGAAAATACAGGCTACTTAAAACTTACATGAGAATTAAATGGTGTCATTTTCAATCCAAGTTCCATAGAATTAACTGCAGCATACTTTATATGAGCACAGTTAAAGGTAAGGCATAACCCTTAATCTCCTAGGAACCTTTTTAACAGTCTAGAGAACTTAATGGTATCAGTTTCTCTCAGCTATTTTGGCTCAACCAAATGCTTAACATATTTTTGGCCATACAAGTAAATTTTATACTAATGGCAATGTGGAGACATAAATGCCCTTTAATTATAGGGCACTGTGGTATTAGTATTGTAAAAAGCCAAGATACCACTAATAGAAAGAATTTTGGCAGACTACTTTAGCTGGGAAAAACCATAATTTTATCTGAGCATACTGACTGTCTGTAAGACCAACCATTGGAGTCTTTTTAGGCCAATATCTCCCAGTTGAGACTGAAAACAAATGTGTGAAAATGTAGTAATAATACAACCTGTTCAAAACAAGGACAGCTTTTTGTGGATTGCAAAACTGAGGATATTGCATAGAGATCAGTTATTAGACAGCTAGATTTTTTAGCCAAACCTATATATGTGTTACTGTCATTATTATGGTATGCTTAATTTATAGCAAACTCTTTATAGAGAGACCTAATTATTTTGAGCTGCAAATTGTTTGAATAAATTACCCAATGTAGATTGTTTCTGATGCTGCAGGCAGTTTTTAATCTACCTCCCTACTCTACTGCAAAGTTCACATAGTTCAGTGAATTCTTGGAAGGCACTGGGGGACAAACCAAATACTTGAGAGGCTAAAGAAGGCAGTGTTTCCCCATGGGTACTACTCCTCTGCTGTATGAAAGAATTAACTTGTAGATGCATCAGAGTATGTCCTCATGCTTTGAGCCTGAGCAAGCCCAGCTTGTTCATTCCTGTAACAAGGACCTTGCATTATGCCAGCAGTGCTACTGCTACCAAGCAGTATGTGCTTGGCAGGGCAGCTTCACTTGAACTGCTCAAAAGCCCCATGATAATCTCCCATAAATAAACTGGCTTCATTTGGTGGCTACTTAATTTCTCATGTATGCCAGTCAAAGATTCCTATAGTTCTACAGTAAGGGTCAATCTCTTGATTTCCAGTGAAGATTTTGATGGTACCACTTTACACAGTGGCCACTGGACATAATAAATCCTCATTCCTGTTATCATTTCCTAAAATAACTTCAGTATTAAGGTCTAGGTTGCTAGGTGGCTTTTTTCTGCTGAAAAACAGTAGTTTTTAGAGTAAAGGTGATTAATAGTGGAGTCCATGGGAGCCACCAGATATTGGAAATGTGGTTTTTTGAATGGAGAAGATGGATTTAATCAGGATGTAGTAGCAGATTCTTTTGAGATACCTGTCTGACATGCAATTTGTCCTGCCATTAAAGTCTGAAGGACAAAGCAGAAGCATATACATCTCAGGTATTGCACTTATACAGAAATACCAACTCAGACATTTACACCAGCAGTTACATTGTACAGAAACATGGACAAACAAATACACATATACAAAACACCACTACTCAGAGGAGTGGTATTTTTAGAAATGCCAGAATTATGGTGTTTATGACATATTCATTCTGTTCTCCAGGGTGTGTATAATAGTGTGGTTTCCCCTATTGAGCTCATTACCGTTTTGCCTGATTCACAAATATTTCTTCTTCAGAACATCCTGCAAAATGTTAATTATTAGTTCAAATTTGCAGGTGGAAAATTTATATATAGGAGGATTAAAATTTAAATTGTCCACTGATTTAGGAAATCTTAGGTCTTTTGCGACATTGTAGAGCAATTTGATTAATAAAAGCTCAACATTTTTTGCACCTGCTATTGTCAGAATGTCTGCAAATCTGACACCAGGATAATAAGGAACAAATGAGCAGAGATTAATCTGATTTAAACAACTCACATAGATTCACATACAAATTATGTGATTTGATCATGTCTCCAGAGCGTCTTTACCATTAGAATATGTTCTGTTCCAATTCTGGAATCGTTTGCCTCATCACTAAGCACCTTCCATCTTCCATAGGAGGTTAAACAAAAGGTCCTGCAGCTCTCAGTCTTCTCTGCATGTTCCAGAGTCATTTGTACAGCAGGACTGTAACCAAGCCAGACAAGGCTCTCATTACCATAGAAAACAGAAATAAAATTTGCAGATAATATGTCGCATCCTTCAAAAATTCATCCTATGGCATCATACAGATACTTAAACATACCTCAGGTGAGTTGAGACACTTCATATTTCCTTCTTACTTGGGGAAATATATATACACAGATAGAGACCACTGTAGCATATAGAACTTAAAGTGAAAGTGAGTTGCTATGATCAGTATAGATTAGCATCACAGGTGAAATAAGCAGAGATTGCCAGGTGACTTCACAGCCATTTCAGCCTATTCTCCCAGACTTCTGGATGTAATTCCCTAGACCACCTCAGTTGCTTTCTCCTAATGCAATTTGTTAGTCTCTCTTATTTTGATTTATTCCCATATTTTATCATATTGTGAAATATCTTTCTCAGACCCTCTCCAATAGCAGTTTCCCTGACCACTTTTCTTTTAGCTACCTCTTTGCCCAGGAAGTTTTTCTTATCTGATTTTGCCCTTTTCTCTGGTTTTCCTCAGCAACTTCAGCTTTAAGGTTTTCTTGGACACCCCATTCCATTTTTTTATCCTGTTTCATCTCTTAACTTCTTAGACTCCTGGCCCCACATCTGCTCTGTGATTTTCCAGGTACTCTTGTTGAATATACCTATGAGGCCCATTGATGCCCAGTAAATCCTAGGATCCTATGGATCCAAATCTGAAACCCTCTCATACTCTCCCCATCTCTTACCCCTTTTGCTCAACTGTCCTGTAGACAGGCTCATGTTCCATGCCCACCTCATTTGTTCAGACTCCTCCCTCACCTCTAAACTTTCAATGTTCCTGCTTCACAGCTGCCCCTCCATCAGCACATGCACAAGCACCCAGTGTACTTACCTCTTGTCTGCTTGCCGTCTAGCTACCTGGGATGCTCATGTCACAGACTCCCATCAGTGCTTGGGATGGAGCCATACAGCAGTCCAGAGCTGGTTCTGAGAACAAGATCATCAAGAAAAAAAACAACTACAAGAATCTAACCTACTAAGTATATGAGGATTGATTTTTTTTTTTCCCATGAAAATATATGTATGCATATGAGAAAAAAACAGAAGACATATCTTGGTCACAAAGGTCATATCTGTACAATGTTTGGGGGTCTTGCTCCCAAACCACTGGAGATTCTAAAAATCAGTTGCCCCCATCAGTTTGTTTTTTCTACTTGTTTGTTTAGTCGGCTTTTTTAGCACTGTTGCTTCCCAAGTCTCTTTCTTTGAAAGGGCTGGAGTTTACCAAAATGTTGAAATCCAAATCAGGTACTTAGGATGAATGCTCTAAGCCCCTATTATTCACATTTGGGGAGGTTACAAAGAACTGAAATGAAGATTTTTTTTTTTGATGGAAAGTATTAGACAATTTTACATTTTCTGATATTGAAGCATCGTTCAGATAATGACCTAATTAATAGCTGTAGAGTTAATAAGCATGCAGAAGACATAAAAATAATTGATCAGCTCTCTATGGAATCTTTTGAGTGGCTTAGTAGCTTTGGCACAAATTTATAATATGCTGTTGCTTTTTAAAATACTGTACACAAGAGAAGACTGGGGAAATAAACCTACCTCAGTTAAAATATTGTTTATTTTCTTTCTTTCTTTTCCTTCCTTTTTTTTTTCTTTTTTCTTTTTAATCTCCTTAGTATCTAATGCCTGAAGAGTAATACTTGGCCTTTTTTTTTGTCTTTATGAATCTGTTTGCTTTTGGCTTTCATTCCTTCAGTCTGTAACTTAGTACAAACTGTATCAGTAAACAAGAATACAATACTGCAAGTGAAAGTCTTTATTTTTAGCTAAGATATAAGCAACATGAAAAACAGAGCATAAGTATGTTTACACAGTTCTAAAATCTGGAGTGTTTATTTTTTGATCACCTAATCTGTCAAAAATAAGCAATTTACATCTGTGTTAATGTTCTTAATATCAAAAAGTATGTGAAATTACATCCATTATTTATATGGAAGGTGTCCAAACTTAATAGTAGGCTGATTTGACATTCATCTATAACTCCTAAATATCCAGCATTTCTAAAGCTGTCTTAGGTATTCAAAGCAGCCTCAAGTGACCAGACCTGTTTTGCTTGCAAAATTATTATAGAATCATAGAATATCTCAAGTTTGAAGGGACCCAAGAAGGATCATGAAGTCCCAACTTAGCTTCCTCCTCGCAGGAGAAAGCTAAACCATATGAGTAAGACCATCATGCAGATGCTCCTTGAACTCTTGAGATGCTTGTGCCATGACTTGCCTGAGGAGTGTGTTCCAGTGATTCACCAAACTCTCAGTGAAAAATCTTTTCCTCATATCCAGTCTGAACATTCCCTGATGCACCATCATTCTGTTTCCACATGTCTAAATAAGTCCCTTAAAAAAAAAAAAAAATTATTAAGTAAAGATTTGGTCTCTAGGGGAAAAAAAATCTAACTAGAAAAGGGGTAGAGTTTCAAACAACACACTCTTCTGTGCTTCATAAACTCCTATATGAGAACTGTGAAAGGTGGAGTGTACATCCGAATTAGCTCAAACCCTTCTAGGTGAAACACTGAAATGGCTAACTCTGCCCTATTCTATTGTGCTTATTTTGAGTATTTCACATATACCTGCAAGTCTCCAAAGTACCTTGACTTTTCAAGAATTGCCTAATTCCAAGCCTGTAATTCAGCTCCAGGCCACCCGAAATGAGCACCCAGTATCACATCTAGCAATTGCATTGTAATCAGCTCTGTAAAGCTGGTTTTTTGGCAGCTTATAGCAAATTTCCTGCTTAATTAGAATGGGTTTCTACAATTTAATACTACTGACATTGACATAAGCCAAATACACATAAATGGGGATATTCAAGTTCAAAATGTTTGAGATTCTTTTTCTTTGAGATAAAGAATCCATTGCTTTATAGCTTTATTATCCCTTCGCTAAAAGGAATCTTCATGGAGATAGAGGACCCATAAAAAGATGCAACATTCTAGCACATTTTTGCTACTTCAAACAAAATGACATTAAAAAACTTCTTTTTTAAATTCTGACAATATACTGGGAATATAGATGTAACCAAACATTGGCAGTATTTCAAAACAATCCACCAAATGGTAGAAAACAAAGCTATAGTACCACAACTCCTAAACTCCAATAAGCTGTGAACGTCCTGACAGGCTCCTGTCTAGTCTGTTCTTAGAAACCTTCACCAAAGAAGACTTCACAACCTCCCTAAGCAGTCTAATCTGGCGCCTGTCTACACCATTCACAAGTCTAAACTAATGCTTGAATTAAGCTTGTAATTTCTTCATGCTCCTATTCTCTTAGGAGCATATCACATGTAAGATGTCTCCCTCCCTCCCCACAAGTGGCCATGCATTCCTGCCTGCCTTTGAGCCCTGACATTTATTTATGCCAACTTTGCAGTTTTGTTGCCATGACTATAAATCAAACTGGTGAAATGGTATGTTTTTATTTAAAGACTAGACCTTTTACTTTTTGTTTTATTATTATATTTTTTGAGTGCTTCATTTTGCAGGTGCGGTTTAGAGATCAGCCACATGAAGAGCTAAATCAGCATAAGAGAGAGGAGAGAAATCTCCAAGGGGGAACTAAAATGAATGGCTAAATATAAAGAAAACGAATCATGTTTGGGCTGTTAAAAATGGCATGGTTAATGTTAAACCACATTCTGTAGGTCATAATCACAGGATCAGACCCTTACTTACTTCCCTGTTCCCAGTGGGCTCCTGATCAGAAGTTGAATTTAAAATAGAGAAAGTAATCAGGAGGTCATATTATGATGGATGAAAGATGGCAGAAAGATGATGGACCTGAACCAATGTAACTGCACAGATATCATGAAATGTGTGGTTCCCAAACTATCTGCCTGCTCTATTTTTCCTCTCTTTTGCCCAGCCTCAGTTACTCCTTGCCCCCTTTTCCACTTCCCTTGGATGAGTGCTGGTCTTAAACTCCCTTCTATTATAATATCAAGATGCCATTCATCCCTTGTACTAAATAAAGCATGTGCTAGTGATGTTGTCTTATCTGTATGATTTTTCACAAGCAAAACAACAAGATTTGTAAAGCAATGACTGCACAGGAGGCAGTATAGTTCAGTCACGCTTCACTCTCATTCTTGTGACTAGACCCATTGAATTCAAGTAAACTCAGCACAGTCGATAAGTACTCACACTGGAAAAAAAGGACTCAAGAAATAGTTATTTAAATCCATAGAATAAACTTCTTTTTCCTTAAATCTAACAGAAACAAACACTGAAACACACACATACACAAAAGCCAAAACAAACAAACAAACAAAAACACAAAAAAAAAGGAAACAAGGAATGCCCAACAGTGTTTGAAACAAAATACTGGGCAAACCTTGCCTTATTTGTTTCCCTGAAGACAGTGAAAGAAAGATTTGAGCATGAGCCCAAGTCTGTCCCTGAGATCAGGGTCATCATACCCTGACTCTCCACTTAGGGTTTTAGTAAGTGGGTAACCTCCTGCATCCTCTTAAATCTATTCAGCTGCTGGAGAACAAACACAAGTCATCAGGAAAGTATGAGTGCCAAGAAGAAAACCTCGCTCAGGGTGTAATTAGGGTATCCTACTGTAATGATGCCTTAGCAGTGTAGACCCGGACTTTGATGCTGGAGTTTGTTATATGCTTATACAGTTTGTTGTACCAGAAATAGGAATAATATTGCAGAGACCAACACCTGAAATTCTCCTTTCCTCCCAATTCCATATTTTTAGTGTAAACACTAAAAAAATATATATTCTCCACTATTCATCTAAAATTTTATTTCATATATTCCTAAACATCTGAAACTGTAACCACTGTCCAGGTGTTTAGAGTACTTAATTTTAATCAAAACACAGCAAATGCATATACCAGAGGATATATATAACTTCATATCAGATATAATCTTTCATGAATGATTAGTGAAATGCTCTTTCCTACTTTCTATTTGGCTTCATGTTGTTGGCAGCTTCAGTATCAAAAGGCTGACATTTCACATTTGTTCTCAAGCTTGGGGAAAGTGGCTTGTCCATTTGAAAAGCAACAGCTAGCCATAGTCACTGATTTACTATTTCTCTCCTTTGAAGTTTTTGTTAAAATTACATTGGTATTATGGTTCACTAATCCTACAGAGTTACTGCCTTCTCTGAGACTGATTATACATGCAATAAGATTAAAAAATATATAGTTTATTGAAATATTGAGCATATAGACATTTTTTCACTGAATTCACAAAAAGGAATCTGTACTTACACTGGATTTTTCTATGACAATGTTGCATTGTGTAGTAAAAAAAAATAAAAGAATGTGTTTTAAACCCAGTTACATATTCTATAGTATTATTTATAGTAGGATTTATACAGAAACAATGTTTCTGTAATGAAAAATTGTTTAAACGTCCTCCATCAGCTTGTAACTTTCAGAATCAAAGTCCATTTCTGTTTAGGATTGTCATATTATTTTGAATAAATTCAAAGTTTGAATTTTACCCTTAAAGCAACAAATTATTCCATTGACTTAATTACTCTTATGTGTTCTAAAATATTAATCAGTGCAAGAACATTCTACTAAAAATGTTTTTATATATAACAATTATCCATAAATTTTTAAGATTTGTCCTTCAGTGCAAGTGTACAGCACTGTCACTTCCTCAAACTACTTGTCATGGTATATTTGAAGAGAAATGTTGCTTTCATTGTTGCAGAGCAGTAACAAGGATTCCTTCTTCCTAGCTGCTGCTATAGGGCTGTTGGAAAAAGTACAGAAGTAAACTGTAGCCATTGTGATGGCTTGCTAATAAAAGTTATACATGTTATACTGTAAAATACCTATTGTGACAACATGAACTTCCTTAAATACTGAACAGAAATACAACATATGTATTTTTTTAGTTAAGCAGGTTTTCTGAAGTCTGATTGTGTGTTGGTATATAAAAGGCTGGCTAATGTATTTTTTTTTTTCTTTATTTTGCTCTCTTACCTGATTGAGTTCTTCTTAATGCAGGACCAGCTTTATACAAAGTTCAAGGTAAAACCTATAGTTTGTAGAGGGCATTTAGAATTTTACTTTATTCCTTTCATAATTTTTTCATATCTGTATCTAGAAAAAAATCTTTGAACTCTTCCTTCTTAGTCTAATCAACTGCTAATTATTCTGAGCCTACAAAGAGAACAATAACAAAGTATTTGTCATTTTCAGTCCCCAGCATAATATACAACAGTTATTGTTTTTGATACAGTGAACACCTTTAAAAACTGATTCATGTAATGTTTAGCATATCTTTTTAGACTGCTTTTTGAATATCAATTAGATTGACTCAGAAAATAGAGGGGCAATAGCTAACTACAAGAAAGGATTTGTATATATATACATATATCTCTTATGTCAACATGTTGACATTGCACACATACGGAAGAGAGAAGAGAATGAAGGTCAAAGGAAAACATGATTTGCAATTGCCTGTTGGATTTTAATAAGAAATAAGAGTAATCTGGAAAGCTGCACCACCACCACAGACAGGCTTCAATAATTTATGCACTCATGAAAACTGACAAGAAGTGTGCTGTTTACAATTTTTAACAGAAGTTGATCCTTGCTGTTTTAAACTGAAAGACAAAATCAGTTGTGAATAGAAAAAAAATAATGCAAGGGAGTAGATAAATTTTGAACATTGAAAAAGGATTGAAAACTGGAGAAAATACCTGTAGATTTCATATGTAACCCATTTTAATTTAGCACTAATTGTATTTAGAGTAGCACAGAGAAAAAATTAATGAGAATATATTCATAAGAGGAGCATGAAGAATGATAATAATTCAGTCTACTGAAAATCAAAGATATGTAAAAATATACTAATGCAGATAATACAGGACTAAAGAAAAAAAAGCTGTAAATCATATTACAAAACCAAAATATGACATCATTTTTATAAGAGAGACATAGCAATTACCCTGTTGGATTCAACTGACATTAATCTTACAAAAAAAGTTTACAGTTTGTCCAAGGACAGACAGTGGAATAAGGGAAATACTTCATCTGTTACGTCACATATTGACTTCAGACTTTGATCACTGGAAGACTATAGACCCAATACAGACCAGATGGATAAATTTTTTTTTGTGAGTACTTTTTGTGAGTATGTGGCAGAATTACCCAGAGACAATGGGCAGTTTTGACTGTGGGTAGGGAGTACTGCAGGGATATGATGTCCAGCAATTTCTAAGAATGTGTCTGTGAGAAGATTTCTGAAGACAACTTGAAGGAAATATTAGAGGGAGGCATTTTTTCTGAACTGATTCCAGCCAACAGAAAGATGTTCACTGATACCATTAGGACTGAAGACAACATGAATGAGAATGACAGTGGATTGACAGAGTTCACAGCTTTTCAGAAAAGAGCCCAGAGAGCAGAATAACAAACCAAAAATGAGCAGGCAGCCAGGAAACATTGAGATTTAAGAAGTAAGCTTAGGGGGAAAGAGCAGGTGGTTACTTCAACAAGCAATTTCAAAAGTAGAATTTCAAATTGTTTCATTCTTATGGAAATACAGAAGGGGATGACTATGGCTAAATCCAAGGCTCTTTAATGACTGTCAGACAAACAGAAAAAAATAACAAAAGGGAAAAATAGATTGTGTTACCATAAACAAAGTGTAGGAACAAAGCACAGACCACAGAGATACTGTAGAGATAGTTAGAAGGGACACAAAAGCCTCTCTCTGTCTCTATTAAAAAAAAAAATAAAAAGTTACTAAGGACATTTGTAATAAGATTAAAAAGGAGAGAAAACCACTAGTAGATAACTCTTGGAAAGCCAAACAGTGTAATATGGTCACAAATATATTGACTAAATAATGCCAGTCTGGTAGCAGAAAGATGAGTAGAAATCAGTACAGTTTTCTGAAAAAGACACTTTAGTTTTGTCCTTACAGAGCAGTGGGGGCTATGAAAATGGGATATGCTTTAATAAAGTTCATGACATGATCTCATGTGAGCTTTAAAAAATGTTTTTTCCTATAGAACCATAACACAGCCTGTGGTTGCAAGATAGAAAGTAAATATTTTGTAAATGTAATATTAAAAAAACCTCCCAAACTTCTTTCTAAATTCATATCAGATTTTAAAATATAGCTAGATAAAATTACTTTGATTATCATTTGCATAATTTTAGAGGTTATCCAATTTAAATAGAGAACATAAAATAAATGTTCTTTTGCTTTATCACACATACATGGATATGTGTGAGTATGTAACTGAAGTGAATTGTATTCCTTCAACACATCTGAATTGGAATTTGAAACCTCTGTCTTATTTGATCAAGCTGATCCCATCAAACAAGCTAGACTTACTTTGAATTGGATGTATTGAAATGACATTTTCTAGTGCTTGTGTATACTTGGTAAGCAGGACTATATGGGTCAGAGAAATCACAAATACTGAATTCTTTTTTTCTTTGGAACAGCTGCAACATCACTTTTCTTGTCTAGTATCAAAGATACCACTTGGGACTTGTGTAAAAGAACATAGCTTCAAACTCGGGTAGCCTGTAATATGTTTCATAGGCAAATCACTCAATCTTTTCTTTTTGCAAATCAGAGTCACATCCCATTCTCCAGAAGTGAGATGCAAGTAATTGAAATCAAGGCTTTTCAGACTTTAGATCCATATTGGACCATGTAATTGATTTATTGTTGATGCAGTCAAAGTCCAACCCTGTCAAAATCTGACAAAGTTCACCTACTCCTTTTTTCAGTCTGCTCTCTAAAGTCATTGCTTTAATATCTTGATACCTTTGATGACATAAATGACAAGACAGAATAATAATTTGAGCCAAAGTATTGGTCACAGCAGAACATTTCTTTCATCGTCTGAAAGATAACTTGTTGGGATGATTCATTGGAGCTGCATTTTCCTTTTTTTTGTTGGTTTTTTTTTTTGGTTGTTGTTGTTGTTGTTGTTTTTTGTTTGTTTTATTTTTTCCCCTTTAACTTTAGGATCATTGTTCCTAGGAAAAACAAGCAAGGAAATGAAACTGGAATGCCTGTTTTTATGTATTTGTCAGTTGGATGCTCATTAGCAATCAGTATTCACTCTATCACTACGTGTTCATTAAACTCAGAACAAATGTTAAAATGAACCGTTAAAAAAAAATATTCAGAGTGGCATGTGAAAAACAGATTGTTCTGTGTTGTGGTTTTATCCGAAGGACTAACAGGGTAAAGTGGGGCAGAAAAGTAAGGTAAATCCCATTAGAAAATATCTGACTTTCCTATTTATCCTGTTCAGTTGTTAGAACTTATTTAATTTGGTATATACAAATGAAACTTAAATTATATTACCTATAGCCTAAAGCAATAAGCATTTATTTTAGTTTGTAGAAAGGTAAACCATATTTTCTGTCTGCTTAGTACTGTTTTATCTAATTTTTTGGCAAATATTGACTAAAGGAAGAATTCTGTCTACTTCCTTTTTCTACAACATTCTTCTCCTCTGACAGGAACACAGAGAAAAGAATATTAAACTTTCAATCTTCTTTAAAATCCAGTGCATCATCAAATTGCAGTCTGGGACTCAGAACCTACATTTGAGTTTTCTATCTGTATCTAGAAAATCACCCATTTACTTTTTTGGCAGTCTAGTTTATACAGGATAGCTACAATTACACCAACAAAGTCTCTTTTGAAGCTGTCAGTATTCTGGATTTATAGTCTACTCACAGAAATTATTGGGCATGTTTTGTTTCCATATGGAATAAAATAGCAATAAAATAGTTATGAACAAGGAGCATATTGCCTTTTTCTTCCTGTGAAAGAGAATAGAGCAAATGGTGCTTTGCAGAGGTTGTTGTAGGTTCTTGATTTCTACTAAGACCATGAACAGCAGTTGGTTCTCTCTGTGAACAGTGATCTCTACTCAGAGCATGGATATGATGGTTGTCATAATATTTAAACTACATTTTTGTGATAAGAAAACTACTGAAAGTTCGTTATAATCCTAACACAGCAGGAGCCATAAAGTTGTGATACACATGAATCATCCAGAAGGGAAATACAATATAGAAAATAAGAGGGAAGCTTAAAAAGCTTTCTAAGAAAGAAAAGAGTAGAGTAGAAGCCTCTTATTCTAAAGCAATTTAGTAGGTAGTATAATTCTGGGAAATGTTTGATTCAGGCACTCAAAATTTGAATGAAAGTGTTTCTATGAATTTTGTAAATGGTGGAAGTAGATCATTATTCATCAGAAGTGGAGAACAATACTTGGAACAGCCAGCCCATGGATAAACCTTTAGAAGTAATTGAATGGTTCCTGAAATCCATCAGCCACTATACTTGTGTAGCCTGATTGTCTCCAATTATCACATTCCTCTCATTCTTTAGAATGCAAGTTTCCTACTCTTACAGAATTTTTCTTAAGCTCATGCACATAATTTTGAAATAGCAGAGTAGTTGGAAATATATATTCAATCAGTTTTTCTTTTTTGAAAACACTAACATTAGGCCTAAGACAGATGATATTACTTTGATCAATATTTTTCCCTAGTCATTGAAGAACTGGAAATCCAAACAGTTTTTCAGTATTCTGCTTTTTTAAAACTGTGTAATTGTAATTTCATCTAGACACCTGTCCTTTCCAAACCATAAGAAGTGTTTTACCTTATTGCTCTTCAAACCCAGACAGATTGTATAATCACATTTAGGAAGGAAAAGCATCATTCAAAGTTTTCCATGTTAAATAATTAGCAGTTTTCAACTATATCTGAGTGTGACAATGTAAATAAATTCTATTAAATGCTATACTTCAAGGACTATATTTTCTAATATGGTTGGGTTTTGGGTACATGAACTTTAGGTGCTGTGAGATCTGTTGCATGTGTGGAAACCTCATCACTTCAAACCAGAGAACACTGGCTAAGGGGTCAGATATTACTGGTGCTGGTCTATGTGTCAGTCCCTAACAGGAGAGAGCAGTTCCTTATTTCATTTGAAATTACACTTAAAGAAGCTTGCAAAAGACTGAAAAGTTTTGTATTTTACAATGTTATTGGAGATAGATAACCTATTATTAGAACATATACTTACTACTAAATCATCCCAGACTGTAAAATTGAATTAAACTAAACCAAATCAAGCCAAACAAACAAAAACAAGAAAACAAACAAAAAATGAGGGGGAAAAACTCAACAAAATCCCAGACCTTGCACTAGAGAATATCTATATGCACACATTTTACTAAGGCCTTAAATATCCCCAGTATTATAAAGCCTAGAATACTATAGATAGTGTATTCAATCTAGTATGCTTCTTGTCAGCTCCTCCCTTCATAGCTTTCCCTTCTGCTCTTTTAGAGAACACAATGTATATAGCGTTTATAAACACTAATAACAGCACTAATTACTAATTTGAAGTTAAAGAACAGATCTCCCTAGTATATTTAATCTTTGGCCAAACCTTGGAACATCAAAAAAATGGTCTTACAAACTCATGCCCTACCCTAGAGATTATGTAATATGTATCTGTGTAAACCTTTAACAAGGTTTCAGAGTCAGGAGACTATAGAGACTGAATCAAATTTCTGTGTATTCTCCCTGGGGTCAGTGACAAATCAGCAGCTGTTTTTTTCCATCAATATAGTCCATCTGCTGCTGATGCAATAAAGAAAACAAAACGCAAGAACAAACAAACAAAAAAATTGAATTCTTGTGATTCAGCTCAGGCAAGACAGTAGGGTGCGTGGCTGACTGTGTTTACAGATTTTAGACCAGGTGTGTTGTTGTCAGATAAGCAGAATGGATAGTGCTGATGCTTAATTTTTGTGTACTTTCATTAAGAGATGGATCACACATTAAAATGAGGAACAAAAGATTTACAAGGTAAATCATTCTGTTTAAAATTGTTATATAATACAGCAACGTGGTCTTGAGATTAGAAAGCTTTTTAAAATAGACTAGATTTGGGCATTCTTATGAAAGCCATATTTCAGCTACTGCAGCACCTAATTTTTATACAGTTTTCTGCAATGTGGTTTTATTTCTAGAATAAAGTTATTTCTAGTCACCAGTCCAGGTAAAGACTAAGGCAGTAAAAAATTCCGCTGGTGATGGTAATGAGATTCATTGATACCTCCTGTTTCATCTTTGGGAAGTGAAACAGTGTGAGCTTTCAGAAACTCAGTTATACTCTTCCAATTCTCAAGGGCCACCTCCAGTTTTAATAATTTATATCAGTGTAAAGAGTATCCTGTTGGAGGCAAAGTACTTCTCTTTCCATTCGTTTCCCTGTCCTTTGAGCAGCTGCCTGATGGGAGCTGTCAGGAGGGGTGCATGTTCTCTGAGACTTCTCTAACAGTGACCTTTCCACATGGAGAGCCCAGAGTGATTCTAGTAATACTAAAATACTCTAACAAAGGAAATAATACTATACATAGTCTTCTGCTGATATTTATCATTGCTCAGGTGGCTGTGACACATTAGAAAGATGAGGCATACCATGCATTTCTTAATATGCCATTTCATGTTACAGATATCTCAGTGCACAGGTTTGTTTTTTTAGAAATAACCTCTTTTCTGAGGCCAATCTAAAGCTTCTTGAACTAGGTGGCTTCAAAGATTTGAAATAAGAAGTTCAGGGAGCTTCAGATCAGGTTATGAATTTCACACTGCTTTCCATTGTTGATTAACATTTGGTCTACCTGCCAGGTCTACACACCAGCCTTTTGTAAACATTTGTGATACCATCAGAGGTGTTTCTGACATGACTAGATCACTTTCATTGTCGTTTAGAATCTAGTGATGTTTAAGGGTTTATAAAGAGAGATCTTTCTTTTAAGTAATTTGAAAAATTTAAAAGGGGAGTGAATAGGTCATCTCCACATCAAACAGATTGTCTGGCTAAAATTTTTTCTAGGTCTGCCATAAACTATGTTTTTGATCATATTTCTACTGTTTAAAAAAAAAAAAAGTGTAATTTTTGTGGGGTAAAAAGAAAACTGAGTAGTGAGTCTAAGACCTGAGCAGTGCTAAATACAAACCCTGCTAAGATATAACTCAGTTTAAACTGACTCAAGCTCTAGATCTGCTCACAGCTTATAGAGAAAAAGACATTTTGCCTGTATCTGGATAATAAGGGCATTAGAAGTTCAAATGCATCTCTTAAAATAACGGCCAGTGTATTTTTGAATGGTTATATCTGTGTGTTCACAATAGGGTTTCCTCCATATTATTCAAGAAACAGCATTCATAACTTACTTTAGCTTCAAAATGATCTCATAAATATGTGATTTCACACAGGCTGTATTTTGGCAGCCTTGTCTCAAGGTGACAAAGGCACAGATAACAGAAACAGCACTTCCATCTGAAAGAAAGGTTTTTATCTCACCATGTGAAGGTGAAGAACTCAATGTTAGATGCTATGTGAACACTTAAGAACAATTCAAAAACCTTTTTGAATCTACTTAGCCTTACATGGCATATACAGGTGTGGTGTAATTTGTATTTCAGATCTGTTTATTAATATCAGTGCTCATCCAAGTTCCAATGTCTGTATCCTGCACATGTTACAGACAGTTCATGTCCTTTTTCCTATCCCTTGAAGAAACCTCATGCCCCATATGATGGATAGGAGAGCAATTTATTGCAGAATTAATGATCTGTGGTTGTTTTAAATTTTAACCTTCCACATCCCTTAAAATATAGCTGTATCTCAAAGGCATTTCAACATCCATCTTTTTTTAACATTCACAACAAAAGTTAAAACCTCAGCTAAGTAAACTTTAGCTAATAGACATCCTTTAAGCCTTCACTTAAAGCAATAGCACCTCCACAAGTGTAAAGTGTGACTACAGGGTGAGCTGGAACCTGGGAAGGAATTTTTTCATCCATGTGTAAAGAACTTGGAAGGAGCAGCATAAACTTCAATCCCTGATGCTTAAGAAATTGGACCTGGGTTATATCTGGGCATGGTCACCAGCGCGCTACTCAGTCAGCTGTGTGCTGCTGCAGCAATAAAGACTAGCTACAGACTAGGCTGCATTGTCAAGTTATTTGCAGCCATTCGAGTAAAGTAACTGTGTCCCTAACGCTGATATTTGTGATGTCCAGTTTGGGACCCCCAATATGTGAAGGATATTGACATAGTAGTGCAAGTGCAGAAGATGGACACCAAAATGGTAAAGGGGATGGAGTACATGAGGTGTATGGAAAGGCTGATAGCGGGAAAGGTGGAGCCAGGCTTCTCTGAAAGGTCCAAAACACAACGGTATGATATATAAAGAGTGATATTTCAGTTAAATACTGTGAAAAACATTTGTTGTTCCTTTCAAAGTAAGGATGGTCAAGTACTGCACAGGTTGCCCAGGGAAGCTGAAGGATGATTCTTCTGTGGTGATATTTAAAATTTGCCACCATATTACCATCAGTAACATGATCTAAATTCAGATTAAAATCTAAGTGTAAAAGTGGACCTGCTCTGAGCAAGGAGTAGAACCAGGTGGCCTTCATAGGTCTGTTCAAATCTAAGTTATTTTATGATTCTGGTATAAAATGTCATACTTCCCAACTTTATAAGAGTTCTCTACCATCATCCTTAAATCTTTCTTCTCTGTAAGTTTACAAAAGAACCCTTTGTTTCCTACCACAATAACTCAATATCCAAAGTTTTGAATTTTTACTCTCAAAAAAAAAAAAAAAAAAAGATCCCCAAATTGCTTTCTTTGTAATTGAAGATTACAAAGAAATAATATTGGATTTACCTATGGATTTACTAAAATATATACAAATTTGAAATTCTCAGTCATCTTATCTTGTCAATGAAAATGTCTACAAGCTATATTCAATTTTTTTCCAGATAGTCTCTTTGATTCCAGACAAGTCAGCTATCCAGGCTGACCTAATCATATGCTCTAAAATCCAGAGTGCATCTTTTTCCACAGCACACTTGATGTGATATGGATTTATTATCCACTCCACATACAGAGCAGCAGGAAATCAATGTTCACACAACTTATTCATCTTCTAAGAGCTGATAATAAAAAAAAATAAGAGTCAAAGTACTGACCATACATTCATATTTACTCTCCAAAATGTGATATGTGCAGTGTGGAAGATTAATAGGAGGGGAATGAAAGTTGTTTGTGAATTTTTAAGGCAAATCGTCTGTTAGCTTAAATTATTTAAGCATTCTTGAAGTCAATAGAGCTATGAAAATTTACAGCAGCTACAAACCTGTCCCTTACAAGTCTTAATTTTCCACATTTTAGTTAGATTTTGAATCAAAGACTTTAATAATCTCCTTTAGAGCTCAGCCAGAGCTCACCAAGGTCAATGGAAATGTTCCCAGCAAAGGCAAAGGACTTTTGATCACAACTATTACATTTAAATTACTTGCATTGCAATTTTTACCTCAGTTCTGTCAAAATGACTTTATATGTCTGGTGAAAAATACCTCAGGAACTCTGAGATATACAGAGAAATTTTTATCATATATAGTAATGAAAGAAATTAATGTTAAGATTGCATCAAATGCCTTTGCAACCGAAAGAATGAAATGTCATTAGTCAAATTTGATGCTTTCTGGATATCATTTATATGATTGATAACTCTTTTTCCACTTTTGGTTACATTATGCCAATCTCTCGCTCCTTTTTCTTAAAACGAGGTTTTAAGGTTTACGTACACACACTTCTCCTTAAAACTCAGTTTCTTCAGTGAAGTTCTAATGGACATCAGAATAGTATCTTGGTACTGAAAGACAGTTCAAGTGTCTGACAGTAAACAGTGTCTCAGAGAGGGAGGAAATGTTCTTTTATATGAACCAGCATAGTTTGAATATGGGTAATGGAAGAAACACACTGTGAAAAATCTGTATCTCCCTTGTCTTGCTACAGCAGATAAATCTAAAAGTCTATCTTGTTCCTTTCTTTGTTTTATAAGAGTCAAGCTTGAACAGCTTCCCAAGTAGCCATAAGAGAAGGAAGAATTGGATTAGAGAAGAAGGAGTTTTGGGTTTTTTTTAATTACCCTTTTGATCATAGTATTTTAAAATTTTAAGTAATAGAACTGCCACATGAAATTTGGGTATGATGCCACATCGAAGCTGCTCAAGCAAATTCTTATTTGTTACTATAACATAAACTTTTCACACTAATTTCACATTAAATAGCTGAGTCATGAAAGAATTGGAATTTGTGCTCAGTTGGTGCTCTGCTGATGTGTAACTGTAAAAAGAATGATAGGCACATAAAACAGCATGAAGGGAAACCTGACATTTATTTTAAAAAATATTTTTGCTGTCCAATTCTGTATCATTATTCATACTTTTAGCAAATTTTACAGAAATTAAGGCTTTTTTAAACTTCAAAAGACAGCTTTTGAATTCTCTTCTCTGTTAGAATGAATTTCACATGGAAGCAGCAATTGTGCCCTCTACAATGCTTTTAGATATTGGAATGATTTCAAAGTTGGTTTTTCTGAAAAAGGCCTTTTTAAGCTTAATGTATGAAGAACATTTGAGGCTTTTTAATTTCAATGGGATCCTTCTCAAGGACTAATGTCTGCAGCATTGGGTGACAGTTTATTAGCCCCTGACGTAGGACTGTGTAAAAAATCTCATCTGTTACATTTCTTCCTGCTAGTAAAATTTCACAGCAATAGATAATAAGTATCCTTTTTATTATTATTAATATTTTTGGCCATTTGTTTTGTCCATGTTTCTGTAGTATTGCATCACAGTCTTGAATGATGATACATCTTGAAATGAACAGCTATTTTCATATGTATTAATGGACTCCTTGTGCTAATACTGATATGTATTTAAATTATCAAATTAATTAAAATAATTAATTAATTAACAAAAGCATTCAGGATTTCTGGGACAAAGATGGGAGTAACAGCTTTTGCTCTTTTAGAAATTTTTCTTCGTTACAATTTTTAAGGTAGCACAGAGGTTCTTCACGTATGATTTTGTTTGTGGAGACTCTTGTAGGGATATTTGATCCAGTGTGTTGTCAGTATTTGGTACTGCCAGTGGAAGAAAAGGTTCAGTTTAATGGATTTGATCTTTTTGTTAAGAGGGTTCAGATATCCTGAGTTTGTAAGGATTGAGCTATAGTTATAATGGTTTGATTTTTCAGCAAATTAGGACAGATTAAGATTGATCCCCTTTAAAGGGCTTTAAACTCTGTTTTCCCTGCTAGAAGGACAACAGAGATGGGAAGATGATGCTGAGTGACTGGTGTTTCAGTGGATAATTTTTTAGGTCTAAAAATGAACAAATAAGACAGAACTGTGTTTTCCAGTTGAGGCTAAGTCTATCTTGTGCAGGAGCACAGCAAGAAAGTTACAGGTCTGGTTTGTACACATTGATCCAGAGAAAGGTTTGAATCTGACTATTGAAACTAATGCCAGCTGTCTGCAGAACCCCTGGGACAAATATGCCAGATGGAGGTTGCCAGAACAGTATAACCATGTTCCTTCCCTGCCAATATGTTCTTTTACACCAGTGGGACTTGGGGAAAGCACCTGAACTAACTATGACACAGGGGAGCTCCTGGGCTGGGGCTTTCCGCTTTCTTTGTCCAGAAGATGTAATGGAAAAACAAGAGGGGGGTAAAAAAAATTTTTTAAATGCCATTGACTACATCTTATCATTTAATGTAGCTTTTCAGCATGTTTCCTCTATGTTGTTTGTTTTTCCATTAAATAAGATTCCATTATGGGCTCCATACCACAGCCTGTGATTTGATTACTGTTTAAATCCTTTATGTGTGACTTTTCTCAGGACTTAGTTTTCTGAATTTCAAAATGGTTGCACTAAAATCACACTCAATTTTCAATTCATTAGGCAGCGGATTGTATAAATCCACTGCTAAATATGACCATTTTCACTTGCATATACTGCACTCTTTCTTTTTTCAAGGTAGTGGAGCTCTTGTGCAGACTGAAGAGCTAGCTCCCTTTATCCTTAACCAGTGATGGGGTTGGACCATACTGGTGGTCATTTCATCTTATTTAATAGAGTCTGCTGTTAACAGAGTCAGACCTAAATCAGTGGTTAAAAATGTCTCATACAAGCTCTTTTCTACTTTGCCCTTCTGGGACCTTGTTTTTTCACATTTATAGAAGGGCTTTTCCTAAGTTTTAAGCTGTTTAGAAAGCACAGATGTTTCTTCTTATCTCTGTCACAGGTACATGGGAAGTGGAAATCTAACAGTGAGTTATTATGCAAAAAATTTCTGTTGTCTGCTTCTCAGGTGCACATCAGAAAAAGACTAATTTTGTATGAATTTTCCTGTTTGTTATCAGAGGCAACATAGGGCTCTGATATTCAGGTATATAAGTGGTTTCTCTTCTTTTCTTTCCTTCATTATGTGCAGGGAGAAAGAAGGATAGCGGCAATTCTTTGCAGCTATCAGAAAAGACATATTATATTACCCTGACTGTATGTCAATAATTTAAACTCAATAAATTTACTTTTGAATAGGGAACTTATCTGGCTTGCAAGTTAATTGTACCATGGATGATGTGATGCTCTGTATTGTAATGCTTCCAGAATGAGTTGCCATTTTCATGTCACTTAGGATATCCATGGTCTACAGTCAATACTATGTTTTTAAGTTTTCTTTAAGCTTACTGTATTGTTTTCTCACTTTTTTATTATGTATACTTACAATTACATATGGTTTGTGTTCTACATGTTTTTTCATTTTCTGAGACCCTCCATTATGGCAGAGGATCAGGAGCTGACTGTAACAAATCTGTGCATTTGTACTTAAAGCTGTAATAGTTTTCTAACAGATATGTTCTTGCAGGAGATTAGAACAGCAAACAGAAATAAATTTCCACTGAGTCTGTCCAACACAAAAACTATTGCCTGGTGAAGCTGCCTTCATTCCATGTTACTGTAAGAAGGATTAGAAATCACAAAGAATGGAGGTTTCTGCAAGAAGAACACATCATCACTGTTCCATTCATGGTGAAAACAAAGCTAGGAGCTACTGGCTTAGAGCAGTACACAAGCAAAGCTTCAGAGCTTTCTGGGGAATCACAGTGGCCAACTGACCTACAAGTAGCAAGGAATGGTCATAGACAGCCTGTTTGTATGTTTATCTGTTCCTGTGCATTTTCAGATAGGTATGAAAGGCTCTGCTGAAGTTCTACTGTCTCATAATAAGCCCAGCTGCTGTTTCAAGGCAAGAGGCTGCATAACACACTCACTCCCCGCTGCAGACTCCTTTCATCTGATTAGTCACTACTGTGAGCAGTATTCAGTTGCACAGTTAGTGTCTCTCACCCCATCACAACGAACTTTCCTTCCTTCTTGTAAAGAAAAATAAGCAAAGTGTCAAATACTACAGTCTATTGTGGTGGCCAGATTTTGTTCACTGTTGGGTTTTTTCCTTCCCTGCCCTCCTAGTCCCTTAATGGTAAGCTAGTCGTGAACGATCTGGACTATCTGGCTCTCTGCAGGCTATTTCCTATTGCTTCACTTTTCATTTTGAAAAATATGCAAACTTCCATCTGTTTCTTGCATACAACTCTTCTGAGAACTATGCATGCATGAGCTTTTTGTGCTGAAGAGGCAGGTTTCTTAGGACTGTATCATTTTATGCGAATGTATTTTGTCATTAGTTTTCTGCTTCCACATACTCATCCTACCTGAATATTGTGTTTTAGATGCCACTAAGAATAATCACTAAACTTCTATAGTGTTTGCAATGCAATTGGACACCAATGTTAAGTACAAGCAATGGCAAAGCTGTTCAACAGTAAAATCTCAGGTTTCTGTTTTTAGCCAGGGTGTATGTGCTTGTGCTCTACAGCAGATGTTTCTGCCTTTGAGGCAATTTCAATGCTGAGCTATTTTAAAGACAGATTATTCTACATGAACAAGTAAATTCATAATTAATTCTGCTTTCAACTTTTCAAGATTATTTTTTTTGCCACTGAGAGAAAAAGGGTAACTGCCTAAAATGTAAGCTCTGAGAGCTTATATAATTCTTGTTCCATCAGATGGTGTTTCAGTGACAAAGGATAATGCGTTCTGACCAGAGATGGCTTTGATTCATACCTAACACTGAGAGGTGGGATGTGAGTCAGATAACTAAAGACTGTCATTATATAACTGAAGAGATGCATGTCAACCAGACCCCATTAGAGCACGTTGCCTAAAAATTCTCTCTCTCTCTGAGATGGGCAATGTTAAAAGCACTTTTTTCTCCCTGTCTGCCCATATAAACTGTGTTTATTAATTAAACCTGGGATAAGACTCACTTAGTTTGGAGACTCTGAGTATACAACCTCTCGTCAGAACTGTCAGCCCATTTTGCTGCAGTTTCGGGGTACTTTCTTTAGGGTAAGAGATATCATTTTGCTAAGCAGAAATAAACAATGTTATCAGAGCTCTTGCATGCACTGGTATGTTTTTGGGAAGAATATTTTTATATTTTCCTGTGGTGGGGTAAATATAAGTTGCTGTAATGACTTGTGATAGCACTTCTTTGTTTTGGCTCCCTGGAAGAAAGTTGGGGGAAACTGGAATGTAAAAGGTGTTTTCAGTGATGTGTCCTCACTGCAAAATGGGACAGACGTTGGTCCAAATAAAACTCTAGGTTTTAGGCAGTCCTATTTAGTCATCCAAATACCTAAACACTAGAAAATTTGGATTAAATGTTCCAAATCAACAAAGATCGAAGGAAAAAGCCACATGTCAAAGTGCAGACTGACCTGCTCTCTCAGTAAAAGCTACTGAGATTCATGAATCCCAGGTGAGCTGAGATTCTCTATAGCTCTCTGCAGGGTTGTATACTGGGAGTGGTACAGCTTCACCTGAAGGGAACAGGGAGACCTATGGCCAGTTGCCCTCTGCATCCTGCCTTACCGACTCAACCACGCCTCTCTTTCAGAGGCACAGATATTCCTAGTTCAGACATCTGAGTGGAGCAGCAGAATGCTACACAAATATACCTTTGATGTGAGATGCTCTGTTCACATTTTTACAACTCTTGCTGCTTTGACTTTTCTTTTTCTTTACCTTTTCAATGGCTGAGGTTTTGTGAGTGGTTGTTTGTGCAGTTTCAGAATGATGTGATTATATCTGTTTTCTTTTCGAGGGTTGTTGGTGTCCAGACGATAGTGCTTTGGAGTAATTATTATATTGTAAAAGGTTTCAGAAAACATTTAATTTGAAGAATGTGATCTTGTGGATACAAAACACAACTCTGAATGGGGCAAAGTAAGCTTTGGGTCTTGGAATAGCTTCTTCTTTCATCACATGGTTGGAAGCCTCTAGTAGTGTACAGTATTAGCAATCAACCCTCAGGGAAGAAAGGAAAAATCACTAATGCTGACAGCAGGAGCAATTGTTCTGTATGGCCTTATGGATTTCAATTTCACTTTCTTGCTTGAGTGTGTATTTATAGTGTATATTCTTGAGAATTGTGTTTTGGAGTTCATATGCGGCTTCAGACAATAAAACCACATTTTCTAGTCATCTCTGTCTTGCTAAAAGCTCCTGTGATTAATATAGTATTTTATCTTTTATAGTCTTCCAAAACTTCTCTATTATATAACTCAGAAATTTTGGGATTTTTGGGCTTCTTGGTTCTAACCCTCTTTTGCATAGGTCACATGTTATTTTTTAAATAGATTTATCATTATCTTCAATAAATACTAGGACAATGTTGGTCCTAATATTCAAATAAAAATAATATCAACTAATATAAGACCCAGCACTGAGGTTTTGGTGCTACTGTTTCCCTCCTGACTGCCATTTGTCCTGTAGAATAGAAATTAGCAAGTGAGGGAAAGATAGGTGATGGTAGAATAAAGAAACAGGGGTGTTTTTGGAAAACAAAAACTGGGTGTCACTTGATTAAAACAGGAAGTGACAATCAACCATATTTTATTAAATATACATGGTAGAGAACAAACTTGTAAATGCGGTGTTCAGATAACCCCAAGTCAGTGAATGACTCAGTGTCAAAGACTTTGATTTTTGTTTGAGAAACTGGTATTTCAGACACAGGCTAGTTCTCAAAGGCACCCATTCATCCAAGTGAAACTTGCAGATCAAAATGAATGGGTTTTAGTCCTTAACAGGAGAGAAAGAGAAAAAAGGGTGGAAATAGCAGATTCTTTCTCTTTCCCTCCCCCCTTAAGAAAAAGCTTTTGCTTTCAGCTGCCTTTATTAATTTTGCACTGAACTAAGTATACTGTCAAACTTCTTGTCCAGATTGCTCAAAATCGTATTCGGCCAAGTTGACAGCAATTACAAAAGCCTTTACTTGAGCCCAAATTGTCTTTTCATAGCTGCTCAAGTGTCTCAGAGAATATGAAACAAAACTGAATAGGTTGCATTTTATAACTGTTAATGAGACTTCTTTCTAGGTATATAACCTGTCAAAGTGGTAAAACATTATAAAAAATCTCTTGCCTATTTAATATTTCTTAACATTGCCAAATCCCACCAGTTTTTGACAATCATTCATGTTATGTCAGTTTTAATACTGTTGAACATGGTACAGATTTCCCTTGGCTTTAACAGACATTTACTATTTATGTGAAGTGAATTGTCTTTAATATAAATGAAAGCTACTTTTTTTTAATATATTTTGTAATTTACTTTCTAATTTTTCGGACACATGCAATATTGTAATATTGGTTAATTTTATTTCTTGACTTATTCACTAATTACTTTTGAACAAGTTGAATAAATTAATATGTTGCTGAGTTGTGTTTTAGATAAGTAGAATCTAAATCAGCTTGTACAAAAGACAGACCAAGTCCCAGTTCCAGAAAGTCCTTAGTTTTCAGTCCTTGAGTCCTACTTTTGTCCTATTCATGCCAGTTCTCTTCCCTGCTTTACACCAGATTTCAGCTCAAGTTTAGCAGAACATATAAGCATGTGTTTAAGCTTTGCTGTTCAGAAATCACAATGCAAAAGTAAGTCAAAACCAACAACATTTGCGCTTGCTTTTATTTGCCTTCCGTTTTTATATATTCTGATAATATTTTCAAAATTTAGCACAGCTATTGAGACCAGCAACACGCCTAATAATTGTAACTTAACAATTAAGTAAAAATAACTCCTAGAAGCTAGTTCTTTAAGAAAAGCACATCAGGAGACTCACAAAAAGTTATGAGAACTCTCAGCATTGAGTTGTCTCGAGCAAACTACTAAATGCTGAATTATGGATTACATATAATGAGTAAGCAAATGTTTTAACAGACTACTTCTGCCAGGCCAGCTTTTTCCCTAGGTTTCTCTTAGGCTGAATATGAATCAGCTCTGCTCCAGAAACTACATAACTATGTCTGTGTGTTGCTGATTTGCTCTGCTGTGTCTCACCATCTTCCTGGTTTGAGAGGCTGGTGGGTCAGGCCTCTCTTAAAATGCCTGGAGGCTTTTGTGTTTTGCATACTTAATCTGAAACTTTTTGTATTTTATATTTCTTTCTTATTCTTTTGAAGATGTTATGTTTCCCATTAAAATCTGTATGCCATGCTGTGGTTGATATTTTTGCAGCAATGACTGCTTTGAATTGGCTTCATTTTCATTAGACAATGGGTAACAAATCACTATTCTGAGGAGTCTCACTAACAATTAATATTTTATAAATACATGGTCATTATGTATTGCAATATGCTACTTTAAAAACATTTCTTTTCCTGTCATTCTAATGGTACAAAAGGGAGAATAAAAGGTAATTATGTGATGCTTCACAAATCTGTATTTAAAGGGATTAAAAATTGGGATGATGTTTCCCATTGTGAGTCTTCTCAGTGATGACAATCGATAAAAATACACAAAGAAATAGAATTAAGTGTTCCACATTCTTTTGCATATCCTGTTTTTTTTCAATTGTCTAAATAATACTCTCATTTTTCATTAATTTTTTGTATTTATTGCTTTTTCTTGTTCCTGTAAATTACTTTTATAGTGATCAAAGCAGCTTATGAATTTTGATTTACAAGTGCTAAACTAGAGAGTTTACTTCTCATACTTCCAACTCTTCAGTGATTATGGCCTATTAATGTTACAAAATACTTAAAAGTGCTTGCAAGGCTAAGGCTTACTTTTGAACAGAGCAGAAGTTGTGGGAAATATTGGAAAGACTGAGCATGACCAATTAAGTTATTCTACCAGCATAAGCTATAATCCTTTTGCTACTGTGTATTGCTTCCAGTCTTCAGGACTCTGCACATAAGCTAAGTATTTAAAAGCCAGATGTTAGAAAAGGGCTTCTGCCAGCTCCCTCCATCTCAGCACTGCCTGAGGGTGGGATTTGTTTGACCTAACTCCAACTGTCAGAAAATTAGGTGTTTAAAAGATATCAGTCACCTGTTGTGGCACAGAGATTCACATGCACAGAGATTCATCAGTCGGCTCCATAGCTGGTGACATGCACTGACAGTCAAAGTAGCTTTTGGGCAAAGATGAAAACAGAGGAGATAGAGTAAAAGGAAAATGTAAACCATCCCTGGTGGCCATCAGAGAACAGAAGTGACAAGGTCCACAGCTGAGCACCCTCAGGTCCTGCTCCCATCAGTTTACCAACACACATGCACAGAAACCTCGGTAGTACCTGTATGGATGCCTTCATGACCTGCTCAAACTGTCAGTTGTTTATGGGCATAATGCTGTTAGTGCTGATGGAAGCACACCTTGGGAGCAGGTGCTGCAACCACTTATGCTGTCTGCATGCATGCTATTTGGTCTACTGGGTAACCAAAGTGTAGGAAAAGGGTGGAAGAAGGATGACTCTCACACCGGGGGTGGTCATTTCCCACAAGAATGATTCATAACAACACCTTTGAGGCATTCAGATGCAAGAGTGTGAGAATAAGAATGGGCAAATACTGTCATAAGGCTTTGAGAAAACACTTGTGTTGTGACTTCAATGACAGACTTTAGCTGTAAGTGGAAGGCAGGCTGTAGAGTTGCAAGTAGAAAGCCCTTTGTGATAGAAAACGCAAAGACACTTTGGGAATGGATGAACCACCCCAGGGAGATGCCTATCTCCACTGGCTGCAGAAGCATTCCCACTGAAGGTTTTTCCTTAACTTTTTTTAATGCACATTGAATCCTACTCTATATACACACAGCTGACAGCATACTTTTAATGTGAAGTTATTTATCTGTCTTCAAGAATCCTCATAGGCCATGGTCCTGATAATACTATATTTTTCTTGGTTATACTTATATCTACCTTTAGCTTAGCCGCTTTTAGTAGAATACTTTTATTTTTATCAAAATGACATATTCTGTAAGAAACTGACATTCTCCTAAAATGATCTGAGAAAATGGTCTTGTTCACACTCAGCAGTTGCAGCACTTCAGCTGTGCTAGGAAACCAAAAAAGACCAGTATGCAATAACTGAAAATTATGCCTAAATATTTCAGCAGCTCATGTTGTTATGTCATCAGTTATATCTTGCTTATCCAGGCTTATTCCCATAGGGTTTAATGAACTGCTTGGAGTGGTAGTACTTTAGACCCATTAGCAGCTGGAGATGTAAAATGATTTCAGTAGAAGGAATCCCTTCCATCACAGAAATAGTTACACAGGCACAATACGTCATGTAGAGCAGAGCTAAGAAACCATTGTAGGATAATTTACTGACTACAGCACTGGGTTTTTTATTCTCCTTTCCGTCTTCTACCACCTGCTGTATCCAGTTTTTAGGTTGTATTTTTCCTTTGACAGAGCATCATTCATGTAGATCGCTGTCCTGTTAAGGTTATTCTGATGTATTTCTTTTGTGTCACTCCCTCTCTGAAGATCAGGCCCTTCACCCAAGTCTACAAGGTTGAAGAACTGCCTGCTCTCCTAGCTATGAGCTCTAGTTCAGGAGTGAAAGTTCAGCAGGAATAAAACTAGTCCCCAGGCTCTTTAGCACTTAGAACCACAAGTACAGTGAGCTGGCTTACCTACTCCCAGCTCATGTACTGTTCATCTCTGCTTCAATCAATGTGACTACTCTTATCTTTTGATGGGTGCATTATCTGTAGTTTATACTACCCATCACAAACACAGATGCCAAAACACAATTGCACCTTAAGCTCTGATGGTCAGATTGACATAATCAGTAATCCAGATATCAGTCATGGGATTCAGTGGCAGCTTCTCTTCTCAAGGAGTGGAGATACTATTTCTATCAACAGTGAGATGTGTTTGATGACCAGCAGTGAGCTTGGCTGGTTTGCCTAGAATGTGTAGATAGTACATTCATTGGTCATGTAGTACCCTTTTTTTTGTTTTGAATAGTTTTCAATTTTGCAGGTATAAGCATTTATGAGAATAATGTTTTTTTGACAGCTTAACTAAGTTTGAAAGCATCAAGTACTGGCACTTGGATAATGGCACTGGCAGGAATGCTTTTACTGCATTAAATGCCAATTAAATTACTGATTTCATAATTATAAATCAGCATGTTACAGTGGATAATTACTGTTGTCATACTCAAGCTGAAATACTTTATATAAGCATAAGCCTTCCCTCTGTTGATTTGCTTATTTGGAAACCAGAAAATACTGCATATAATTTTTTAATATTTGAATACATATCTTTTAGGATTCCTGCTCCTGCCTGCAGCCATAGCAGCGTGCTGTGCTATATAATGGCTCAATTTAATGAGTGTGGACAGTGTTCAGAAGGGACCTTATGAAGAGAATTGTTCATATAAAATTAAGATTAGTTTGGGGAGCAAAAGCAGAAAAACAAAGCACTTAAAATTAATTTCCAGATATAGCATTTTGTGAGTAAAAAAAACCTGTTAAAAAAAAGTTTTTTGGAAATTCACAGTAGCAAGGACTGGTGCAGAAAGCTAGTGCAGTTTGCTAGTGTGGTGTTGCCCTAAATTATAAAAGAGGTGGGGGAGAGGTAGTCCTAGAATAAAGTCTTCAGTTCTATGATAACGTAATATCCCCAATCTTCTAGGCTATTTGAACTTAGTTGTGATCAAGCTGATTGATTTTTCATTGGTAAGTCATGGTAATAAATGTAGGGAACCTGACCATAAAACACAGGGCAAACTATAGATTAAAACACTATTTTGCATCTTTGAGCAGGGTCTGATAATTTCTTTTTCCTCAAAAATAAAAAAGCTAATGGTAGTTGACCATGTATTAGCACAATAATTCTACTTTTAATCATAGATGTGTTCTGCTGGGATTTGGGCAAGTAAGTGGGAGGCCAAATCTCAATCATTCCCATCCTCTGGAAGTTCAAAATCACAGCTCCCCAGACCAGGACAGCAGATTGGAACACTGGAGCATCTTGCAGCTCTCTCTTGTAATTGGGCCATACTGAAACCAGGAATGCAAAAGTGATGGAGCTAGAAGTACAAATTCAAGAGACACATTTCCGGTTTAAAATTGAAGACACTCTTGCTGTTAACCAGATATGGGGTTTCAGCCTCCACTTCAGAACGCTTTGTGCTTCTGGAATATTGAAAATAGACCACAGTTCCTTTCACCATGATCATAAAAAAGGATAACACTTGCATGGGCCTATCCAAAGTTGCACATTTTGGTCTGTAAGGGGATCAGGAGTGCATGAAAGACAAAGATAATCAGAAGTTGCTTTATGTTTGTCTCCACTATCCATCTTCTAATGCCATGACCCTGCAGCATGCCTATCAACACTGCTTTACTTTCCCAACTCCTTGATTTCTTTAGTTTTCTTTCTTTACTAAATCACAAAATTCTGGCCATAATGTAGAACTGCTTTCCTGACATCTGTAGGATATTGTACCCCTCAAACTATAGGTTTGATTGTGGAACCAAGAGATTGTCCAGTGTACATCACAGTGGAGAATGGCACCTGCTGACCTGATCATTTATATTTACACTAAGGAAAATTAAAGGAAATGCTTTATCAAGCTGTAGATCTAAAAAGCTGTGATTTTTTTCATCTTATGGCTTTCTGATACAAGTACATGAATTTAAAGAGGTAACGAGTGAAAAGCAGTCTATTTTAATCTAATTTTTCAGGATTAGAGAAAGCGTTATATTGTTACAACATCTCTGTCTTTTATTTATCATATAGTAGAAAGATAATTGTGATGCTTTTATGAGAAAACAGGAATGATATAATGACTGTTTATTCTCAGTTTTCTACATAAATATACATTGTATCTTTTTTACATTAATAAAGTTTTCAAACATTTAGTTGACAGAATTAGTCCTGGGTTGGGTTTTTTGTGCCATTAATACTTTTGAAGTCCACAACTTTTAAAATTGAAAACCAGACCTATTTCTTATTATTGAGACAAAAGGGACACTCTATAAATATGTATATACATCCGAAGTTAATCAGTTCACTGTTCTGGAATTAGCTGACTTGTTTGCCTTGGTGTGTCGCCAATTAGCAAGAACCCAGGGATACTGTCAGTTGACAGCTGGAAAGAGATCCCAAGCTCTGCAGCATACGGTTTGCTATGTTGTACAAAACTCTGAGCTCATGGTATTAATGCTTTAATATTACTTATTAGAATTTTCATCAGCTACCTGTCTGCTACTTTCTAAAGAGCAAAATATACTGCTAAAACACTGCAAGGAGCTGTTTTCCTCAACATCATACTTATTTTGGTGTTTGAAGAAGCAACTTTTTGGTTGTTTTTCCTAAAAGGAGCTGGTGAACAGAAAAACAAAAGAAAAATTACAACAAATAAACAGAATGGGGGAAGAAGGGAGGAGAGTGAAGGTATTTTACTGTTCAGGAAGCTGCATAATTCAGAATGATTTCTAAATAGAACACTTCTGGAAGTTAATTAAAGAAGTTTGGAATTCTAGCTTTAAAAGGAAAATATATACTTTAAGAACTGTTAATTATTACTTAATGAAGTTCAACAGTGGATTCTACTTTTTTCCATTAACAATTGTGAATGGTTGCCTTTTTTCTAGCATAGAATATACATGCACAAAGTCTACTGATTTAACAGGTACAATATAGAAACACAGTTTACTTCTTTTAAGAATTATAATAAATTGTAGTTATTCTCTGAGTCTGCTTTTTCATGAAAGGGTGGATAAATAAAATAACCTGAAAGGATCAAAAAGTGAAGCCCCACAATAGTGAGCAACACTGAATTTATTTATTTTACATCTTTATCTTTTTTCGTCTCTAGAAAAGAATATTTTCTAGAGAATATATCCTATGTTTCCTTATATATATTTTAGAGAATATATACTATATATCCTTATATATATTTAAAGAGAGAGAATGAAATTCTCCTAATATTTCACATATGGTCTGTAAGAGCAATGCTGATGTTGCATATTCCTAAAGTCCCTGCCACAATTGGGAAGGAACAGACAGTCAGAATCCATGGCTCAGGATGTGGCTGGAGTCATAAGGGCTCTGTGAGAATTACACATAAACAATTCAATATTAGTATTGATCTAACTTTGCATTATTTACAGTTACCCTGGAGTCCATGTGCATGGTTTTGATGGAGCATAGCTGCTTTACGATTCAAGCTAAATATCACATTAGAAGCCCCCCCAAGGGAGAAAAGCTCTCTGAGTTCAGTATAATGGAAAATATGTATCTGTGGAGTGCTAAAGATGACTATATAACTTCCTGTGTTGACTGCTATATAAATTAACTCATGATTGTGCAAAGTAATACATATTTGTTAATAAGGAAGACATAATATATGTAGTTAAGGCACTAAAATGAAAATTGCCACATTTCCTCCTTTGTCTGGAGAAGTTTCATCGCTGAATGAAAACATTAGGAGAATGATAATAGAAATGAAGACAACTTCTTTTCCTGGAGAAATTTGAAAACAAAAGTTTGACGAAGTGAACGACCTCTTAAACAGCTTAAACAGGCTGCTGCTGGTGGCGTGCCGTTGAAGAACAGATAAAAAGCAGAGCTTGTCCTGCACTGTGTATGGGAGCAGCAGCAGAGAATAGTGCAGACTAAAAATTAGTGCTATTTATCAAGAAAGAGATTTCACTGTTAGAGAATTTTGAAATGTACATATCCCTCATTTGAGTTTTGGTGAGCAGATCCACAGACAGAACTGCTGAGTCAGCACTATTCTTGACAAAGCTACACAGAGAACTACATAGTGTTAGGAAAAGTGTATCTGTCCTGTGACAGGAGGAAATGGCCAGGTACATGGGTACCAGAGAAATGGTACATTTTACATGCTCCACAGAGAAAGTAGGGTTGTGTGTGTAGCAGCAGTTTAAGGTGTTAACATTAGTGTCAGCCAGTCTTGATGGGGCGACTAAAGATACGGTGTTGGCACTGCTATGTATCACTTTTTTCCAGGTATGGTCCCTTTTTCTCTATGTGAACTGAAAGGATAGCCATCAGCAGAACTGCCTGACTCTTTGCTATATGATGTTCTGCCTTACCTGGAATAATTTTCTTTCTCAAGTTATGTTGGCTTTAGAGGGCAATATTTGTCACAGTATAACCAAGAGCAGCTCCAGTTTCCTGGGAAGTCTGATATCTTCAGCTAAAGATGCAGGAAAGTGACAAATTCCTTGCTGCATAAGAGCACAGGACTTGCTAGCATGGGATTCATTAATACTTTTTAACTCTTCATCAGGAACTGCAGTGATAGGACAAGAAGTAATGGATTGAAACTGAGCGAAAATTTACGTTAGGTATACAGGAGAAATTCTTTACTGTGAGGGCAGTGAGGCACTGAAACAGGTTGTCCAGAGAAGTTGTGAATGCCCCATCCCTGGCAGCATTCAACACCAGGTTGGATGGGGCATTTAGCAACCTGATCAAGTAGAATGTGTCCCTGCACATGGCAGTGGGCTTGGAACTAGATAATTTTTAAGGTCCTTTCCAACCCAAACATGTCTATGAGTCTATAATTTTTTCATAATGGATTGTTACTGAACAAATATACGTAGTATAATAGAGTAAAACTGTCGTGGTTTAGGAATAGTATTCTCAAACTTACTGCTCCCACTAAAACCATGCTGCTGCTGCTTGTTTCCCCCTCCCCCTCCAGTTGGAGGCAAAAAAGGCAGGGATTATGGGTTGAGATAAAAACAATCTACTGGAAACAGCAATGAGATAAGAAAACAAACAGTAACAGCAAAAATATTAATAACAAAAGATATAAGAGAAAGAAATTATTTACACTGAAAAGCCCACAACAGTAAACAAATATGGAATGGCTTCCCCCCATCCCATTTTGTTGACCAGAAGGAACTCCTTGTCCTGGGAAAAGAAAATGAGTCTCTTTTCCCCCCACCTCCACCAAGGAGGTGAGATGTTATAGAATAACATCTGGACCTTATCCATGTCCCCTCCTGGGTACTGCAAAAAATTAACCCTGTCCTGGTGGAAACTAGGGCAGTCAGAAAGTGNTATGTGAACTGAAAGGATAGCCATCAGCAGAACTGCCTGACTCTTTGCTATATGATGTTCTGCCTTACCTGGAATAATTTTCTTTCTCAAGTTATGTTGGCTTTAGAGGGCAATATTTGTCACAGTATAACCAAGAGCAGCTCCAGTTTCCTGGGAAGTCTGATATCTTCAGCTAAAGATGCAGGAAAGTGACAAATTCCTTGCTGCATAAGAGCACAGGACTTGCTAGCATGGGATTCATTAATACTTTTTAACTCTTCATCAGGAACTGCAGTGATAGGACAAGAAGTAATGGATTGAAACTGAGCGAAAATTTACGTTAGGTATACAGGAGAAATTCTTTACTGTGAGGGCAGTGAGGCACTGAAACAGGTTGTCCAGAGAAGTTGTGAATGCCCTATCCCTGGCAGCATTCAACACCAGGTTGGATGGGGCATTTAGCAACCTGATCAAGTAGAATGTGTCCCTGCACATGGCAGTGGGCTTGGAACTAGATAATTTTTAAGGTCCTTTCCAACCCAAACATGTCTATGAGTCTATAATTTTTTCATAATGGATTGTTACTGAACAAATATACGTAGTATAATAGAGTAAAACTGTCGTGGTTTAGGAATAGTATTCTCAAACTTACTGCTCCCACTAAAACCATGCTGCTGCTGCTTGTTTCCCCCTCCCCCTCCAGTTGGAGGCAAAAAAGGCAGGGATTATGGGTTGAGATAAAAACAATCTACTGGAAACAGCAATGAGATAAGAAAACAAACAGTAACAGCAAAAATATTAATAACAAAAGATATAAGAGAAAGAAATTATTTACACTGAAAAGCCCACAACAGTAAACAAATATGGAATGGCTTCCCCCCATCCCATTTTGTTGACCAGAAGGAACTCCTTGTCCTGGGAAAAGAAAATGAGTCTCTTTTCCCCCCACCTCCACCAAGGAGGTGAGATGTTATAGAATAACATCTGGACCTTATCCATGTCCCCTCCTGGGTACTGCAAAAAATTAACCCTGTCCTGGTGGAAACTAGGGCAGTCAGAAAGTGTACTTATAGCCCTTCAGATCTGGCTTCTTATTTATTGTTTTCTAAATATGTTATAACTCTTGCCAAATATTGCATAATAAAGCATGAAGGACATTAATGATGTGTCAAAATCGTCTTTCATTGAGATAATTTTTTTTAATTAGTCTTTAGTGCTCTAAATCTTAGAGGCAGCTCAGTTCAGGGAGGTGCCTTGTTTAGGAAATGGACTTCCTTGTTTTAGATGATTAACTGTCATCATACAATTTGGAGGTTTTTATACTTATCATAATTCAAGCTCCATGGAAATTCTTTGACGGATTCATCTTAATATGTTTTCAGATTGCATTGGAAACCTGTAATGTTACTTTATGTACTTAAAAGCCATCACATTATGGATCCCTTTCTACGAATTTTTGATAGGGTGATCCAGAACAAGAGAAAGAAGAAGTAGCTACCTGCTCATGAAGTCTGTATTTTCTGTTTAAATGCTTGCTTTGTAGAGCTAAATGAGATAATGCAAAAAACTCTCAGCAGATCCATGAATAAGAAATACATTTTGTCTTACATAGTATTTACTTCTGCAAAGCTTCCACACTTTTCACAAGAAAATAGATCCCAGTTTATTAAAAGAAGAGAAAGGCAATAATAGAAAAAATTTTTGTTGGTTAGTTTTGATGCCTAAGATTCCTGGGGAAAGGCTCAAAACAACATTAGTGGAGATAGATACAGAAGTACCTTTATTTAGAAGTTTCCAGGTTCACAGCAAAAGTATGCACACACGTGGTTCAGTGATGTTACAGTTTTTATAACTTCCAGTAATTAGCATATATGGTATCTAAAACCAACCCGTCATACCCATTTCCCTTGGTGCCCACCCTCAAAAGCTCAGAACTGCCCCTTGGAGCTTCTCCAAGGGCTTTGGGCCTTCTCTTCTGTTTTGTCTTCAAGCTATCTTGCAGGTGTCTCTTCAAAACACTGTGTCCTTGGCAAAACTCAGAAATGTGTGAGAAAGTGCCCAGTGATTTCTAAACACCACCAAATATGTCACCAATCCAGGAAAACCTACATAATTCTAAATATTCTAGAAACTCTACAAAATACACTAAAATCCTTAGGCATCAGTTTCATCATTTGGTTCTGTCCCTAACTGAAGTGTCATATTAGATAAGCCAAACTTGCAAAGCTGTGTATTTCTAGCAGCTGGTTTTGAAGCTGATGTTTTCCTTGGGACAATGGGGAAGAAATCCTTGGGGTTCTGCTTGCAACAATAGATGTACCCACTGAATCAGCTGTGCTCCCCTGGTCCAACAACTGTGTGTCTGTGCCACCACGCAGTTCTTTTTTATGCCACCCAGCCTCTTTGGAGTCTCATCTCCTTTTTAAGATATGTATAGATCAGTTTTGTGTTTGGTGTAGCAAAGCAGAAGATTGCATACACAGTATACAGTTTGTCTGATTTATCTATATAAGATATACCTATTCCACACAGAAATGTCTGTTCATTTTCTTCCTGATCAGGAAAGCTGAAATAACTAGAATACTGCCTCCCTAGTATTTATCTGCCTTCTTGAGGTATGAAAGCATGTTCAGAGAATATAACAAATAGGTAGATAAAATTCAAGTAATACTATGGAACTATCATCAAAATAAAAAAAAAAAAAAAAGAGAAAAGGAACAATTCAGTGGATGCTAATCTTTCAGTCAAATCAGTCCACCAAGCATGTTGAAAGAAATGATGGGGTGTTTAGTCTTGATATTTTCTCAAATATTCATTGCTGCCCTAAAGGAAATGAGAACAATCATAGTTCTTTTGAGAGCTTGTACAATAGGGTGCTACAATGTAAAAATTAGTTTTCTGTATTGTGTAATATTATAATATTATTCTGATAGGGGAAAAAAACTGTTAAAAGAAGTTAAATGGTTTGAGGTTTAGTTGGTGTTTTTTAAACTTATGATTCACTAAAGAATGTCTTACAAAGTCTTGTATTACTTGTTACAGCAGTTTTTTATGATGATTCATAGCTGTGACAATTCAGCCTATTGATATCAAAACCACTTTGTGCAAATGCTCTATACTCCTTTGTTCCACTGACAATATGCAAAAGTCTTATATCACTTGAGATGTTCCACTATTTGAAATTTCTGACTTCAGTCAACTGTTTAATCAGTATATTTTTTAAAAATAACAATGCAGTAGGATTGTTTTCAGCTGTTCCAGGCACCACTAGCCTAAGGAATTATCTGAGTTTGTGGGTTTAAGTTTAAAACAGTAGTTTAACTAGTTGTTGCAGAAAACTGCAATTACATTTCTTTTGTGTTTACATTTGAGATATGTTACAAAATTACAGTAATTACGTGGAATAAAAAGTGATGATTATATGGTCAGTTTTTTACATTTCAAAACTATAAAAATATTATAATAACATTACGTGTCTGAGTTACTTTCACAGAAAAGTGAAGGATACAAGTTTCCTTCTGGCCTTTACTCAGACTGCTTGTGGTATATTTCTGGTCAACCTCTGTAGTTCACAAGCACTGAAATAAGCTCTCCAGAATCTACATGATGAGAACAGTTGATGATTTAGGCACCCAATAGGAATAAAAGAAAAAAAGTTTGGTATATATCATCACTGTATAAAATGTATTCAATTTGTAAACAACTAGGACGTTTGAAACACTGATATGAGGCTGAATTTGTTTATCTGGCTTGGTAACCAATATCTCATTCAAATCTCATCTCCATCTAAATTCTGGTCACTGACAAATTCAAACAAGAACCTTTTTTGTATTATTGATCAAGACAGAAAAGCTTGTGAGCAAAATAGCTGTGTGTATATGTTTTTAACTGTTGCCTGGACAGGTAAATTATTTTTTCTTGTATAAATTGCTTTTATAGGTTACTTTCTTGCATAATAAAAGTTCTGTACCTGTGACACTGGTGGAAGAATTTTTTTAATGAAAGAAACTCGTTGACCTGACCACAGTGTGAGTTCCAGTTCTATCAAGGTAAAGGATAAAATGTTTTCTTTAAATAGTCATAGCCACGACTCTTAGCTATGGTAGATTGCCAGCTTCTAAACCAAACAAAGCAAATACTTCTGACAAGTGGCAGGAAAGTACACCAGGTGCCTGGGGCTTTGCTCTCTTCAGTGGGGAGAATAAGTGTCCTACTTAAAATTGCTTCAACCGAGCCTCCCTGTGATAACTTTTGAGTTCTAGATGGGGACTAGTATCAGATCCAGCAAGTGCTTTTTTTTGGGGCGGGGGAATGGAACCTGAAAGGAAATTTCAGAAATTTGTATCTTTAAGAGGGCTTATGTTTTTTGGGGGGGGGTTTTTGTTGTGGAGGTTTTTTTGTGTTTTTTGTTTTGTTTTGTTTTGTTTGTTTGTTGTTTTGTTTTTTTTAATGGAAGTCTTATTTGAAACCTTTTTTTACTTTTTTTAAACTCTTTATCAGCTTAGCATTCCCTGTAAGCATAGAGTCCAAAATTTAACTGGGAAAAATACAGAAAAGCTTCTTTTCTAATGTCAAGATAATCTTTTAAACATAAAACCCAGAGGATAACAGTATGAATGCTACCTCTAAAACTGGGTCACTCGTCACTCTTCTTAAGAGAAGTTATACTTCCGTTCTTACAGTATATCAGAAAAAAATGTAGTACTTTGATAGGACTAAAAAAGTACTGCTAGAACAGCAGGATATGTTTTAAATTATTTTTGTTGTTTAATCTGTCTTGTTTCTCTGAAGTTTTATTCTGGAAATTTTTTTGAGGAATAAGCCAAATAAACTCTTTTCTATTATTCTTTCTTCCTAGATGCTAATAACTTTATTTCTATCTGGAGTTTCCCAATTACTGCCATGGGTTTTCTAGGCAATGGAAAACTTTTCTAGAATACTTTCTTTGTTGCCCTTTTTTCATCTCTATGACAGTGATTATTTCAATCTATACTAAATTGAGACACAATGGGGAATTTCTTATGCCTTCCTTGCACTTAGAGCCTGCTTGGCTCAGGGTATAGTTGCTGAATGTACTTACATGCCAATTCAGCACTTCTGTTCCCCTGGAGAAAAGCTAAATAAAGTTTAAAAGTGGGGGGAAAAAAGCAATTCATTGGTAAATGAATGCAGCATTTTTTTAGGTCAGACCCTCATTAGTGGAAATCAATGTATGATCATTGACTTCCATGGAGCTATGGCAAATTACATCAGATCAATCTATATGCAGTGATGATATTTGCATTTGTTGATGTTTTGAACAAGAGCTGTAAAGCTTTCATATAGAACAGATTTGTTGCCCTGGGAGTTCTTAAGACTTTCTGTTTGGAGTGTTTGGAATTTGCTGGTTTTCAGATTTTTAATAGTGCTATAATGTATCATATTTCTTTTTCTGCTGGGATTTCCTAATTAGCAATGCTGAGCAGAAATTGTTTTGAATGTAGTGTGAACTGCTGCATCTCAGTCCATATTGCACAATTTAAAATTAATCTGTTTCATCAGAAGTGTGTCTGTAGAAATTCAATGACCTCAGCTGCTACACCTGGGTTCTTGAACCTGAAAGTTTGTCAATGCAAGTTTTCGTTTGAGAGGTATAATTCATTTCCATAAACATATTTGCAAATAAGATTACTCATTTGCCTTTCAGCAAAGTTAGTTTGGAAAGTTTGATTTTATTTTTCTGCAATAATGCAAGATAAATCTCATATTTTTTTTTTTTTTTTTTTTTTTTTTTTGACTATGTCTAATTTTAAGCTTATTTGATGGCAAATCATCATTGTCCATATGAGTCACCACAGGACTTATAACTGGTAGGAAATCTGAGCTTCAGAAAAACAGCAGAGGAGGTTATATGCATGCTGTGACAGCAATAAACCCAAGGGCACAGCCTTCTATTCTGGAGAAATGAGGTTTAGGTCTAGAGAAGAGAAGTAAGCACTTACTGGAGTCAGATCTTCTCAGTTATTAATTTAAGAATTATTCTTTCTATGTACCCTGAAAGCAGCCCTTCTGAATGGAATAAATTTGGTATATTGAACATATTTCTCAGTTATGCCTCAGTCCCTACCTGTACTGGAACCATATCTGTTTAGGGCAGGGCGTAGAGGACATGATTGAAAATATGTCAATGTGTTTAATTCATATCTGCCTGGTGCTTTTTCCACTGACTTGATCTTGATGCCTTAAGAAAACCAGAGGTAGAAGTGGAAGATTTATGAGCATCAGTAGTGTTGCTTGAGCCTCAGTGCAAGGAAGCGTAAGAACCAGAGCTGATGTTAGCATTTTGGTAGACCCACACAAATATTTCCATTTTCTGGCATTCATCTGCTTTCTGACATCCATTTCAATCTCTGCTGATGTATTTGAGAGGGCCTTAGGATCTGAAGAATGGCCACTGATTATCTTTTTGGGTCACACACTGTGCCAGATCCACCCAATCTGCCAGTAAACCATAGCTATAGTGCAAAATTAACTTAAGGGGGAACTGTAAGACAACAAGAGAGTTCCCTCTCCATAAGCACCTGCTTTGAAAAAATAGTGTTTTGTTGATGAGTATCTTGTTTTGTTTTTTTCAATGTTGCCAGTGCTCTTGATTTGCTTGTAAACATAGTCATATTTTGTGGGGGATTTGTAAAGTTCAGAGTCAAGTGAGCATGGTAAAAGCCTCAGTTTTCATTGAAGACTGAACTAAAATAGACCTCAAGTAAAAGTAAAACCTAAAAAACACACCCTGATTGCACAGGGATGGCTTGGTCATTGTAAAAGAAAAGAAAATAATGCCTCTTATCAGAGGAAGGAGGAAATCCTCTTATTATATTTTAATTCAAAGGAGGGTTTTTTCAGCTACAGATGTTTTTTGTGCTACAGCACTGTGAGAACTCTTAAGAAAATTTATACTCTTCACATCTTTAAAGCTCATGGGTTGAGTAGTACACATGTGGAGATAAACAAATGCTTTTCAGGTTGAGCTTGTTCTATCAGAATAAGGAGCTAGCAAAGTCTCTGCTAGACTTTTTACACCTCATTTGCAAGCTCTCTGTGCATAGTATTCAAATTAATATTAGTTAAAGTCTTTGCTGAGAAAGACCTGGGAGGATTGCCTTTAAGGCTTCTTGGCTGCATCATGCAATTTGTAGTTTCATAGATAAATTAGCAGGTATTATGACTGCAAACTAGTGCTGAAACAACAGATCTATTGGCCAAGTTTTGTGGCTAATCAAACTGTCTGTGCATCCACAGAAACTTCCATTCTTCCGCAAAACCTGCTGAAACATTATTACAAATGGAATTATTTCAGTATGTTTACAGTTTCTACTCATTTCAAGATCTTGTGCTGTTCTTGCAACTCTGGTGCCTGAGCACCCTAAGGATGTACACTTAATTTTCAAAACTAACGTGCATGAAGAAGTAGCGTGGTTATTCACTAATGCTAATGGCTTCTAAAAAGCCCATAAGTATTTCAGATAGTACGGGTCTTGATATGCTAAACAGAAATAGAGAGGAAGATGTTCACCAAAGTGAAAACAAAGTCTTTTGAAGCATTCATCTTCTATTCTCAGTGAGTTCGTTTCTGTCACTTGCTTGCCTATCCTTGACAATCTTCACTTCACATGCCTCTTTTTCCATTGTTTTCCCCGGTCTTCTTATCAGTTTCTTTTTCAAGCCAAAGATAGCAATTCTTGATGGTTTGTTCTAGAGGGTCTACTGATTTTTACCATAGCTGGTAAACGTGGGTAGAATAACATGAGAAGTGGAAACAGCTTAAACTGTATTCGTTTTCTCAATTTTTAATGAAAGCTGCCTCCCTGTTTTCGAGGAAGGTTTTTTGGGTTTTTTTTCAGAGCTGTCTGTTTCTTAAACAGTATTAGATAAGGAACATTGTGTATGCATGTTAAGCTGAACATCAGAGATATTTAGCTGGATTGATGCTCCTCTCATTCTTCCAGGAAACCACAAAAAGCAGCAGTTCACCTTAGAACATACTGTAATATTTTTTTTATTTTTCTTTTCATGAGAAAGGACAGTTTATTGAAGCTCTCTGAGCAATATTTTTCTTTTGGTAGTCTTAAGTAAAGTAAGTATGACCATGGGGAGGAACTATCTTATCCCAATAGACATGATGCTGATCACTTTTGTGCCAAAGTAAAACAAATATAATTTTACCAATGTCAGTACAGCCACATCAGTAAAATTCTAATGGGAATATGGAATATGGTGCAGTATCTTTGTAAAGAATAATGAAAGATTGCAGTGGGAATTGTTGTGCCTGTATATCTCTGCAGGAAATCAGTGGAATTTGATATTTTAGATGGTTGAATAAAAGAAACTTCTAGTTTTAATTAATCACAACTGAGTTAATTAATCTGACATGTGACAGGAGAACACTGTGAAACTTAATCGTGTCATCTGAGACTGGACTGAATATCTCTGCTCTGTAAAGGGTACATGTTTTTTCAAATCTGCTGTTAATACGATAATGATTGGCAGCATTTGGGCAGGGTGGAGACTGACATAAAAGCAAATTGGAAATTAAGAATTCTTCTCTATCTCAAATGTGGCTGCAGAACAATTTTTTCTTTGTGCCTTTATGAAGGAAACCAAGAAACAGCAAGATAATGTTTTTAGCACCCAAAACTTTCTTGCATTCTTCATGGCTGGCAGTGTCTTCACTCAAAATGCAGAACCAATTTCTGAAAAAGTGGCCATTTAGACTGTTTAAGCAACTGACTGGGTATCAATAGGCTGCTCTTATAGCCTGTGCAGATAGATACACAATGCATCCGTACCCACAGTGGTACCTCACGTGCCTAGGAGCTGCCCCTCTGCGTGCCTGTGAAGACTCCTGTTTCCCCACCAGCTGCAGGTGTCACATGAGGATAGTGCTGCAGCCAGGAGAGAGAAGGGGTCTGAAGGCAAGGTACTGAGATCTAAGGGTGCTGCCTATGAGGAAGGGGGCTTGAATCAGATCCTAGCAGGTTCAGTGCAACATTACATTTTTTTCACTGCCTGCTTTGGAAACGTATTAAAACCTTTCACACTGAAAAGATGAAAAACTAGTGAAAACAGAGATGGAATAAATAAACTGCCCAGTCAGAGAAATTAGAACTGGAAAATAAGAATTCATCTAGTTTATAGGCTAATCAGTTTAGAGAAAGAAAGTGATCAAGGAAAGACATATGACTGATTTTGCAATTGGCCTGTACTTTGTTCTCGAATGAGAAAAGAACTTATTTAATGAGTAAAAGTACTGAAAAGATAAGCCATCCTGATATTTGCATTCAGATTATATTTACTGCTCTCTACAATCTGTGCATCTTTGTAGGTCAGCTCAGGTCTGTGAAGTTACATTTGTGTGGGACTGTGTGTGGAAAACTGATGGGGCTGAGACTCATTAGATCTCGTGCATACAATCTGGTTTGGGATTCAGAGAACTGCTGTGTAGATTTCACTCAGAAAGATAAGAAACTCCTCTGAGCAATACCTGGCATTTTATGGGGAGCAGGTCTGCAAGCAGTGTTAGGTCTGTCAGAGAAGCCAGAACTTCTGCTCAGCAGGGTCACCTGCAGGGAAGGGGACTCAGGGCGCCTCATGTCCAGCCCCCTACTGAAAACAGGCCAGTCATGCTGCAGGTAGCTCAACCTCATCCTGTTGGGTTTTGAGTAGATCCAAGGATGGAAATTCCACAACCACTCTGGGAAACCTGCTTCAGCTGACCACCCTCACAGAGAAATTTTTTATTTTATTCTGCCAGAATTTTCTGTGTTGCATGTTGTGACCAGTGCTTCTCACCCTCTCACTGTCCTTTGCGGAGGGTCTGGTTCTATCTTCTCCGCACCCTCCTCTTAGGTGACTGTGGACCACAGCAAGGTCTCTCCTTAGCCTTCCTTTTTTAAGCCTGTTCAAACCCAGTTCTCTCATCCTGTTCTTGTGTCTCATATGCTGCAGTAATGAGTGTTCTGGTGGGTTTTCTTGCTTCTCTTTAAAAATCCAGATAACTGAAATGTTTGGAAGCTGCAGTTAAGAGGGCAGGAGACGGGACCAAATATACAGTTACCCCCACATTGCCTAACAGTAAAATGAAGACAAGCTTGCCTATGAACTATAGCTCATGGATTAGGAAAGATAAAATACCCATGACATAGGAGCAAAGAATCCTGTATGGTGGTTTTTCAGCCATTCACTTACAGATTGTAACAGGTACTACATGGTAAGATGTAGTAAGTAGCTGTGAAGAGATGGAGCAGCTGATAGTAATATGTACACAGATTTTGAAGGGAAAAAAAGATCCATAGCAGTTATCATAATGTGTGCTGGTTTTACTCTTTTCCCTTTTGCTCAAAAATAATTGGTGCTATGAATACATGTATTTAAACATATTTGAACATAAATGTATATATATATATATATATATATATAATGAGAAATATCCTCATAACAATTTTCTTCTTAGATATAGGTACCTTAACTGCATTCGTGAAATCTTTGGACAGGTTGTCAGTTTGCAATGTGCTGATGAGCATGTGTGAGTCCCAGTGGCCCTCCTCGTCTTCTCACTGTCACACAAAGCTGCCAAGGGTCGCTATGTGTTGTAGCTTTCCCTTCCCAGTGAGCATGGTGTACCCCCACTGCTAGGGCTGTGACATGAATGCTGTCATAACTCCATCCATTCCTTGTACCCTTTTGCACCGTGTCTCATGGAAGTGTGATAGCAAGGCATCTCTCTGCACCAAGGCAGGGATGCTGTGCCACTGGCTGTTCCTCTTTCTGACTCATAGAAAACAGTTTTTCTGCTAAGAAAATTCACATTGTCCTTGTGTCCTTGTGTCTGCAAATTTCCCTACCAAGAGGAAATTCATTATTTATTTCCTAAAAGAACTAGTGATTTCCTCATAAAGCTGACCCATTTCTGTAGATCATCTGCCAAGAGTTTCAGCTGCTCTAACTGGCTGTACAGTTGTGCTAAGTGTGCTGAATTTACAGTAGCAAAGCAGCTATTCTTTTCCCAGGTAGTCATTTGTACTGAATATAATTTTAATTTGATAATTTTTCTGATTTGTTATAAATTTCTCAGTGTAGACACACTGCACTAGGTTTACACCACAGTAACAAATTACTCACTGTGAAATGCTGATCTCACTTTTTGCCTGACAGTTAAACAGGAAAAAGTGGAGGTTTGTGCTTATTTTGAGATGTTGATGCACTAGCACAGTATGTTTACCAACTGCTATTACACCTTGATGCAAATAGCCCAAACCACGTTTTATCACACTAAAATAGTTCAAAAGTAAAAATGTATCTTTTTTTAATATGTTGGTTGCTAGTATTCAGCTTTTTGGTGGCAAATCATTGAGCTGCTTGAAATTCATTCCATAATGCAGCCAAAATTTAACTTGGAACTGAAAAGCTGATCATGAACACAGTGATGTGGTAGCTATTATGACATGTTAAGGTTTAAGACATCTCTAAAACATTTTGAATAATAGCTGAATCGGTAATACGTAGCATGTCAAAATTTGCAAGAATGGAGTGTTATTTCCCTGAGGATAATTACACTCCATGTATATATGCCAGGTGAAAGAAGCAATCCATAGAAATTCCTCCCAAGATTTCATACTTCCTGGACTACATGCAGTCAGCTCTGCAGCAATGTGCTGAAGGGCTTGACGATGCTACTGCCCCAAGGCAGTCTGTCAGAAAGGTTTACCCCAGAGATACAAGCGCTAGAAGCTCTGACTTAGAAGTTGGGGCAGTCTGATTGTCAGGTTTGGAAAGATGCCATAAGCTCAGAAATTTTGGATTATTCTGAAAATGATTTTTATGCAGCAGAGGGAAGCCAGGGGAAGCCTGGAAATGAAAATCTGTGTGAGTGAGATTTTCTTTTATTTATTTTTTCTTAGTCCCCAGTCACATAATTATGGCTCTCTGTATCTGTTTTTATGACATTATGGCAAATTCATTATTTTTGTAGGGACCAACTCTGACTGTGACTTGAACCTTCCAAAGCAGCCTTGACACTTTGAGAGTTAACGCTTTCTGTCTCACTCTGTAGAAGTGTTAAATATGATTCAGCTGTCATGGTTTAATCTAACTCATTTTATTTTTCATTGAAATGGACAAGGTATGTGCACATGGCCAGACTTTGTGTATTATTTGAGGAAGAGTAACTTTCATGTGCAAATAAAGAGCAGGTCAATTCTTAAAGTGTCCAAGTGTTTAGTTGCTTGCTATTTCCTTAACTAAAAAAAAAAAAAAAATAAAATTGAAAATTACTTTTTGAATTCTGCCTTTACAGGATCAAAAAGACTCTTGTGTTTTCATCTATTTTTATAATATTTCTTGCAGGATGCTTCTTTGTTCTTTAACTACAAAGAAAAAACCATATCTAACAGATTTATATAAGGAAACCTGTAAACCAACTCAAGTTAATTATTTAAAAGAAACAAACATAGCCTTCATCAAGTCCTACTTTTTGGCGTGCTTTGACTTAAGATTTTTAATTGTTGAAGTCCACCATACTGGACCGTCACACAGCAGTCACACAGCAATGCAGTGTCTAGCTGCCCTTGGAAGGAGTGGGAACCAGCTCAAACCTTTATGCAGTCCAGGTGACTCCTCTTGCATAGTTTCTAATGAGATATGATACCCTTTGCTTTGAATTCAGTGAGCTTTGAAATGCTTTTAAGTCATCAAATGTCTGAGTAAGGGGTTTGCTTTCTTAATGGAGAGTAAAAATACAGCTACATCAATGGGTTATACTCTTATTGCTTAGTCCTTCTCTCCTCCTGCCTACTCAGTGAATGGAGGAAAGGCAGGTGATCCCCCATAAGAGCATGCAGGACAGTGTAAGGATCACAGCTGTCTGGCTTATGTTAAAACAACTGTGTAGAAAAGAAGGTGTCAAGCCTGGCAAGGTAGTCCCTACTGTCTATAGAGGGTGATGTCTGTGTGGCCTATGGCCAGAGTGATGCCCAGGACATGAGAGGAATGAACCAGCTCATTTCAAAAGGGAGCCCAGGAGCAAAGTGGCCTCAAGTTGTACCAGGGGAGGTTTAGATTGGGTCTTAGGAAGCATTTCTTCACTGAAAAGGTGGTCAAGCATTAGAACAGGTTACCCAGGGGAGTGGTGAAATCGCCATCCCTTGAAGTTTTCAAAAACCATGTGGATGTGGCATTTGAGGTTATAGTTTAGTGCGAATTTTAACAATTCTACTGTTACGTGATAAAATAACATGAGGCAAGTGGGAACACTGGGAAGACCAGGCCCCAGCAGCAATTCATGGACCGAAACAGTAGCTAAGGCTTTAAATGCAGGAACTGCTCAGATCCTGAAAAAAATTGTTTTTTTCTCTATTATATCTCTCTGGATATGTCTGAGTGTATTTAGCTTATTAAATAAAAAGCATTTAAAAGGGTTTTCTTAGTGCAAAAAGAGTGACACAACCTACTTTTAATAGTGTTGATGCTAATGCTATCACTCTTACAGGAGAAGCAATGAGTCTGTAGAATAGATTCCTACCCTAGGAAAGAATTAAAAGTGATCCTTTTGCCCTCTTGTAGGGCATAGAGAAATCCTTGGATCCTAGGCATGAAGTCTGAAAGGACACATTGGACAAAGACTCTAGTTTTAGGTAGCATGGGTAAATGCACACTGAAGATGGTCACTAAACAAAAATCTCTAGCATTCTCATTAGCACAAATATAAGCAGTTAAATTTAGAAATCAAATAAGAAAAAATGTTATTCCACTTAATCTGATTTTTCACTTCATATGTATTCATTTAAACTGTTTACAATAAATAAATTGATGACATTTGTGATCATTATATATAATTACATATATTGATATTTGCATATATTCCATGTTGAATTGTGGCTTTTATTGGTAGATCTGTCATTCCTGAAATTTATTGTTTATAATCAATATGAGACTTCATCAAATAACAGAAGAGAAATTCTGTCTAAGTTTGAAAACAATCTATTCTTGGCAGAATATATGTGTTCATTTAAACTGTACAGTATCCATTTTATAAATAACTCTACATATTGTCAACACATTATTGACTAGTCTCCTTAAGCCTGATGGGAAACCAGTCCATTCTGCCAAAATGCCTATAAGATTATAAGACTTTTAAGAACATTATTCATAGGGAGCTTGAGTATTGCCCTGGAAAATTTTAAGTTATTTAATTCATGTAATACACCTATTGAAAGAGGGGAAATGTATATATGCAGCTTTCCTCCAAAAGCATTTTCAAATCTCCCTTCTTTTCTCTAAAAGCTCGAAGTTGGTGATGATTGCCATAGCAAAGCCCTGCAAATACATTTTATTTTCCTTGTGAACAACTTAGCTAAAAATCCTGTAAAGCAGAGAAGTGCTTATTTGTGATACATCAAGAGCCCTCGAGAGCTCCCTCTTAAGGGATTTATCACATTTGCTTCCCCCAGTGTCTGTGTCGCACATACAAGTGATGGCAAATACTGTTTGGATCTAATGCTACAATCTATATCTCTAAGTATCACTGACATCAAAGGAGTCAGACCCTTATGATTTTCTAAGTCCCATTCACACATCTGATAGACGAGTTCATTGTTTTCTTCATATGGCTATTAATCTCCCTCCAGGGAGAACTTGTAGGCTCACAGAGATGTTTTGTAGGGTTGGTTTATTTGTTTGTTTGCTTTCTGGAGCCAACCTATTAGTTCTCAAAGATACTGTTCATGATACTGGCATGATTTCTCAGAGCAGTAGTTGAGATGTTTTATTAGTTATTTCAGCTGAACATTTACTCTATGAAACTGAGCTATCAAAAGAGGGCTTTTGGGACACTATCAATTCGGTCTAATGTAGGAGCTCAAATTATTATATCATTATAATATGCTTCTTGGTGTCTTTTGCCGTTGATTTGCCTACATTTTTTAAATTGCTCAATCAGAAACCATTTATCTGATAAATTATTAATGAATAAGTGTTTGTGATGGAAAACCAAACTACTCAGTGTTGTAAATTGTGTATCATACAGGCAACAGCAGTCAGAAGTAAACTGCTCTTGAGCCAAGTAAGTGGTTTATGTAATGTAGATGGAAATTACATGGTGACATAAACACTTCATTGCAAAGAAAAGGTGTCTCCTATTCTCCTAGACTTTTAGAAGATTCGTGCACATTTCTATGTTCTTTTATTAGTGAAAAATTTAGTTTCAAGTGTGCAAAAGTATCTGCATTTTTTAGACTCAAATCATACTGTAAGGTGCTCAAACTGGTCATTGTAATATTTTTGTAGAAACCTTTTGATTTAGTTCTGATCATCTACTCACAAGTATTTTTTTTCCCAACTAACAGAATAATTGCAGAGTTAATGTCTTTTGGAAGGTCACATTGGCATTGATGATTTTGAAGGCTTCCAAATTCCTTGGAGTTTTATTTACTTTGAAAGAAAGTAGATATGTTCAGATCTAAAGCTAGAAATTTTAGTGTAGGGTTTGCAATTAAATACTATATTCACATTTGAGTCTGTGTCCCATTTCTTCAATATGGAGGCATAGAGAGATTATTAAAACAAACAAACAAAAAAAATAAACAGAAAAAAAGAGAAACAAGATCAGTTAAACAATTCTCACTAAATACTGTTAACATTCTCTCCAGATGGATCTGGCATTGTTCTCAGTATAAAAGTAGTGGTTTACAAAATGTCTGTAAATACAAACTAAACCACCACACGGGCCAATATCAGAGGTAAAATGTAGCAGAGTAGCAGTATGATGTGCAATATATTGCCACTTTCCACTGAAGATCTAACATTCTTTTTCCAGTTACCCACTTAAAATAAGTGCAATTAGCAATTTTCTGTCATCGGGAAGGGCTTTTGTTCTGAGACACATTTGCTGTAATTTTCCTTTCTCTTCCCCTTGCTCCCTAACCTGTGCTATAGATTACAGGCTGTCAATGTTTACAAGATACCGAGACAGTACTTCCAAAAACATGAGCTGACAAGTACTACCTCTGGGCCTCTGATACAAAAAATTTCCTTTCATTCTTAAGCAGGCAAACTGAGTGCTTGTTTTTTCAGTTGTTTGGTTTGGCTTGTTGGTTGGGTTTTTTTCAAATATGCAGCAAGTGTCTTCTCTTTTTGTACAGGCTCAGCAAGCTATACACCATTTCAGCAGAGATGCCTGATCTTTCCATCTGCATACATGGATATGCTTTATTCCCTGACTGGTCTTTTCAGTAACCACTAAAGATTTCCTGAGACTAAACATTGGAACAGATGAGTTAAATTCTTCTGGAATGTTCTTCATCCAACATAGATCTGCTGGACTTTCTGGATGTGCCTAAGGACACAAAGGTTAGTGTCTTCCTTAAAAGCCTGAAATTTCAGGACTGTTTCACTTAACCTTTAGTACTGCAGACTGTGTTTCAATTTTGTTGCTTAAACAGAGACACAAGTGAATGAAATGCTGTTTGACATCACATATATAGTTGAGATCATGCTTTAAACTGCCACATAATAAATGTGCTTAGTGAGCTGGTGCAACTACATGACTTGCTGGCCAACAAGAGAAAGTTCTACCTTCTGAGCTTGATTGCCGTTAACAATTTTTGTGATATTTCTTCTAAACTTGGGTTTAGTACATTTCAATCACTCTCACCTGGGTTACAACAGGTAAAAAGGGGACAAGAGTATTCTACTTACCAAGATGGTTCTTGTTTGGGGATGAGAGGGTAAGTGTTTGTTCAACTGTGTGCTTAGTTGTTCTAGACGGCATGTGAGCTTCAGGGGAATGGCAAAACCATACATAGCATGTTGGAAAAAAATTAGTTTCTTCCTAATGGCAGCTATTCACTTTCTGGAAGCTGTGAGATTTTAATATAATTCTTTTTCTATCCCTTGATTTCTCTTAATATATTATATAATCTATGGATATTATTCTGACACTACTTTGCCACCTCAGGAAATCAACCTTGATCAAGATAATTCACTGACATAATTTTTCTATGGTATGATCAAATATGTAGAAGAAATAATTCTGAAAACAGATATATGCTCAGAAAGGTGGTGGAATGTGTGTGGGCATATGTGCACATCAAGTCATGTCTTAGACACATAACTGACAAGGAAAGTAGCAAGATCATGAAGATACATCAGGATTTTCAGCACTAATCATAACATTATAAAAAAAATTATGCTTATAATTATATGGATAATGATACAAGCAGTAGAGAAAGTGAACAATCATGTAACCTTGATTTTATTCTATGATTGCCATCTGTTTTTCATCTCTTGCAGAATATTCTTCAGTATTAATGCTCTATCTGGGTTTAGGGGAAGAGGGAGAAAAGTTATTTTCAGTTTACTCTGTCAAAGCTATCTTATTGCATATGGACATTTTTTAAAAAAATAATTAGTTTTATAAATACTACTTTTTGTTATTAACATCTCCACAACCTATTAAAATAATCTCTGGAAACCTATTGGCTAAAGTAGATGGAGCTCAAACTTGATGTAATTAGAACTACATGAATTGAGTTCTGCTTTCTCATTTTTGTGGAGGTATTCCAGTGATATCATCTGAATAATAGCTTTCTAATCAATCTTCTTCTGTCAGCTATGCCAGCTAGTATTTGTGTTTGTATTCTAGATGCCTATTCCCTGTATAAAATAATTAGAAGACAAAAGTATCATCCCTCATCAAAAGGAATTATTTCCCCAGTGGTACCAAATGTCTACTCCAGATAGGAAAAAAGGAGAAAGAAAAAATACAGTTTTGTTTTACCCAAGTTCTACTGAAGTTACTGAGAATTTTTGTAACAGAGTTCAGTAGGAACAAGAACATGAATATAAAACACAGACTTCACTGAAAAGCAGAAGCTTAGAGGAGTTGCAGGATTTGTGAAGTTTATTGTATGGACGAGAGCTATGTGGGGTGCCTTAACTGTCATGCCTAAGTATTTTTCAAGAAAGTAAAATTCGTATAGGCCATATGTCGTAGCTTTAATATGTGGACATTTTTATAATATTGCATCTTTTATAAACATGTGTGTACTACAGGGTGAGTATCTCAGTTGCAGAGCTCAAATGTCAAATGCATTGTAAACTCCATTTACCTACACTGTGTGGATGTTTGCACTTCTTTGGAGTTTTGTGTAATATGTATGTGTGTGGACTGATAAATATGCATAAGAGATAGGATTATGAGTTTCTCTAACTCAATGTGATTGTTGACAGAGCCTTGCCATATTAGGACAGATAGTGATGGAAGATAGAATGCTTTGGGTTGGAAGGGACCTTAAAGATTACGTAGTTACTATCCCCCTGCGATGACCAGGGACACCTTCCAGCAGATCAGGTTGCTTAAAGCCCCATCCAACCTGGCACTGAACACTGACAGGGATGGGGCATCCCCAGCTTCTCTAAGCAACCTGTTCCTGTGTCTCACCACCCGCTGAGTAAAGAATTTCTTCCTAACATCTGATCTCAATCTTTCTTCTTCCAGTTGAAAGCCATGGCCCCTTGTCCTGTCACTGTCTGCCCATATAAAAAGTCCCTCTCCCTCCTTTTTATAAGCCCCCTTAAGGTACTAGAAGGTTGCTATAAAGTCTCCCAAAAGCCTTCCCTTCTCTAGGCTGAACAACCCCAGTGCTCTCAGCCGGTCTTCGTAGGAGAGGTGCTCCAGCCTTCTGATCATTTGTGTGGCTCTTCTCTGGACCTGATCTAGCAGGTCTACATCTTTCTTGCACTGAGGACTTTAGACCTGGACACAGTACCCCAGGTGGGATCTCACAAGTAGAAGAGGAGAATCACCTCCCTTGACCTGCTGGACACACCTCTTTTGATGCAGCCCAGGATATGGTTGGTCTTCTGGGCTGCAAGTGCACACTGTTGACTCATGTCTTGGTTTTCATCCATGAGAACCCCCAAATCCTTCTCCACAAGGCTGCTCTCAATGAGCTCATCTCCCAGTCTGTACTTAAGTCTGGAATTTCCTTGACCTAGGTGCAACTTGCACTTGGACTTGCTGAACTTCGTGAGCTTAAGGATTCTACGTATCTTTCGTTTTGCTTAACGTACTGCTACTACAGCGCACATTCATTAATAACAGTATACCAATTTGTATGGAAAATAATGCAAAAAAATTGCTTTATTCCTCAGTTTTGTGGATTTCTTTAGTTTATGCTATGAAAAATGTTACAAACATTATTTGACTGATTGGAGAAAAAAACTGTCTTTGACAGGTAACGGATATGTTCATTTAAACAGCGCAAATCAAAAAGAATAAGCTAAATTATCTGACTGGCAGCAAAACCAGTGGAGTTTCATCTGTTCAAATTTTCCATGATTAATTTTGTTTCTGGCTGACTTCAATCAAACACATGCAGCTAGATTTATCCACAAGGCCTGCAGAAGCTAAGGTAGCAAAAGTAAGAAATTTCCCTGATGTAAATTAATAAATGATGGTCATGCTGAATTGAGTACCTAGCTTATTAGGTCAAAAGAAACATTGTGCATTTAATGAACAAGAAAAAAAAATAATATGATGGCTTATGAACTAGGAACATTTGGCATAACCTGAGATTCAAAACTGATCCTGCAGATTTTATGCTAAGCCTGTGGCATACAGATTACATCCTAGAGGTTACAACTTCCTGCCAGAGGTTGGGAGGAGAGTCCGCTAACATGGGAAAGGCTGAATTCTGCCTTTCCGTGTCCTAGATGGTTGACTTAATGTGCAGAAAGAAAAATGTCTTCTGTCAAATGCATTTTGTGAAGAGGTAAAACAGAAGTGATCTATCCACCATTTCAGAAGTAGGTCAGAGCTGTGAATCCTAATCTAAAGCAACAAGACTAAAACTAAGCATAAGGTCCCTTAAGATCCAGAAAAACAAGTTGTGTTTAAGATACATCTATGCCCTTGTCATCACCTTTGCCTGACTTGTTGGTTCTCCTGAGAACCACCTTTCACAGTAGAGTAACCACATCTTCCTTTCAACCATTACTTCATATCAGGAAACCTGAAGCTACATACAACTATCTGCATAGCAGCCAAACAAGCCTTAGACATGAGTTTGATCCCTGGCTCTTGCTCATCCATCCCATCTATTCACATGTTCCCTAGCATGTGGGGTTTTGCCCCACAATCCCACTCAATTCATGGTAGATTTCAGGGAGCAGCAAGGACAAGGGACAGTTTTCAGGAAGCCTCTAAGAACATGGCCACTTTGTTTTGGGGTGGAGAGGCAAGGTCACCCACATTCTGGGCAAGAGAATTAGTCCTGGTCTGTTTAAGTTAGAAATGTGCACAGAGCCAAGTGTTGCAAAGCCAAGGCCTCCACTGACTGTAGCTGTGGAGCACAGACATCCATGCAAGTGGTTTCATCATATTCCTGTTTTGTCAGTCTTTTCACTGGTCACTGCTTAAAGGACAGAGAATTTGAGAAGCATAAGCTGAGACACCTCCTCTTCCATTTTGGACTCTTAGACAGGATGCAATGCAATGTATTTACAGTATTTGTTGCTTTTACACATTAGAACACAGTGATATCTAATCCTTATTCCCAGGCCTTTTTCATTCTATTTTTTTAATAATTTCTAGCTTTAATGAGATAAAGAATTTACATGAAAGAAGTCATGTTTACCATGCTACTCTTGTAGCAGAAGTTTATTCTCTGTGTCTTCTTGCTAGTTCATGCTCTTTTGCTCATGTTTGTATAGTCTTTTCTGGAAATTTGGCATATGAGTTTACCTCACTAGTATGTTGAGCACCACATCTATTAGCTGATTATGATGAAATATCTGTATTGCAATTGTCTCCTACAAAATAAGAAATTTGTAAACATGGAATTTTTTCAGTGATAAATTGATGAGGGAGATATGATGATAAGCTCTAACCATATAATAATTAAATAATTAAAAGTATAAACCCATGTATTCTAGACACTTTGTCCATTCTGTGAAAATAGTGCCTATCAAACAACTTTTACAAGAGGTAGTAAAGGATATATGACTTTCCCTTTCTTGATAATTTAATTCATGTATGATTTAAAAAATATTTGATTTATGAAAATGTGGGCATTTTTACTCACTTGGAAAAAAAAAACATTTTAAACAGCAGGATGTAATTTCAGACTATTTGCAGTCAAGAGGCCTCTGCTGAGCAAAATACTCATTCAATTTAGGAATGCAGATTATAATAATTTTCCTATCTCCCTCACAGCAGGATTCCTGCCATCATTTTGCAAACCCACAGGTTGCAGTGTTGAATGACTAGCTAACTTCAGTTTCAGGTAACACAGGCTTAAAACATATTCTCATGAGCTCAACTTAGTTATAATGCAAAGCTGCTTAGTTTCACCAAGTGAAATGGGATACACTTAAATTGCCTCATCTAATATAATACTCTTTAATACATGCAAAGTGGTTTATGATGGCAAAGCTTGTAGAGCATGAAAATCAGCAGGGAAAGTAAGGTTTTCTGGCTAAAACTGTCAAAAAAGTCCTATTTTATATCTTTTCTATTTAGGAAGGTTAAGAATGAGGAAGGAGGGATTGGAGTAAAAAATAATCAATCTAGAAAAATATAAATTTAGTACATTAACCTTTTAATATATCAGCTCTACCAAACAAGAAAATTATCAAGTAAAGCTGTTCTTTCAGTAATATCTCCTGCACTGTAAAATTAAATGTAAAATACACAGTGGCCAAAATGTATTACAGTAAGAAACAATAGTCTTTATTCTATCTGTCTAATGCAGAGAGTTTTATATTTGCTACTATTATTAATCCAGCTTTGTGTGGCTGTATTAATTTGCAAGGACTTTTTAATTTCAAACAAGTTGAGGAATTATTTATCTTTCTTCCCTCTTTAAATGCCAAGTGAATATATCCCAGTCTTGTATACCTTGCAGGTACAAGATCTGGTTTCAACAGGACCCCAAAAACTGGTAACATAATTTGATTTTTTTTCCAGTATCCTGCACCTGCAGTCTGACCATAGGGCTATAAATCCTTTCCCTACATCCCTTTCCAATACTTCCAGAAAACTCTTCAGAGAGGGGCTAAGCTGCTACAGGCTTTGCAGATGACACCCAAGTGTATATCTCATTTTCTACAGATGTAACCAGAGCTATCACAAAGATGTTGCACTGCCTAGAGGAAAGCGGCTCCTGGAGAAGAGCATCTGGCTGTGATTGAATTTGGGTGAGATCCAGACAATACTGGTTGAAAAACAGAAATGATCTAGACAGCCAGTTGAGCAAGATTCCTAGGTGCATGCCTTGAGCATTAGTTTGCAATAAGGCTGTTCACATCCTTGGAAAAAGGCAGGAATAAGCATGTTGCTCAGCTGTGGTCCCACAGAATGAACCAAGAACTCCTCACGGTCCAATTAAAGTCATCTGCAACACAGGTTTTCTTCAGTTCTTGGTAGCTTTTCACTGTGCTTAGAAAATGAGGCAGCAAAACCAGCAGTGTCTAGAAAATTCTTTCATGCCTTCAAGAAAAAGGCCTAGCCAAAAAGATCTCTGCTTACTTTTTAAGGGGTTGGTGTAACTTACTGTATCCAGGGCTGTTTCACTCTTCACAGTAAGAGTGCTTCTGCAGTGCAGCATCTCTGAGTCTCCTATTTGCATTAGGATAGAAAGCACTAATCTTGTTCTCAAAGGTACAGCCATTTTGAATCTCTTGATATCCATGATTACGCCGTCATTTTCTACAAATGGGCAGCTTCTACAAGAAACAATCTGAAACCTTCTGAGAAAAGAGAATTCCTAACACAGGCATAATGCTTCTCTTCTGGTTATGCAGTGAGCTTTTAGTGTCTGTACACACTGCAAAGGCCTTTCAAAAAAGAGTTTGACTTCCAGAAGTTCTGCATGTCTGCTAAAATTGTATGTCTCCTCTTGGTGGGAGAAAGATTAAAGACAGGTGGTTTAAACTCTGGGAGGTCACACAAACATCCTTCATCTGTGAAATTTCAGGATACAACAGTTTCTACAGGAATAAAGAACTGGTAAGAAGAGGTGAAAGCATATATGAAAGCTGTAAGCAAATAACACCCCAGGAAAGTACACAGTTGAGGAAGCCACACATGATATTCTTGGGGAAACTGGAGTCCAATTTCGGAATGGAACAGGTCCTTGCGCCTGGTCCCAAACATTAATGAGAAGTTACAGCCATCTTTATGGAGGAGAAATAACTGTAAAACTGTTGGTATTCACTGTCAAAATCTTGAACCTTTTCCCTGGCAGCATTACCTGTCAGAAATTTCTGTCTCGAAAGCAAAGATATATTCAGAGAGTACTCAAGCCACCCTGTTAATTTGCCATATACATTTTGCATATATGGACTGAAGCACTGGTATTAAGTGGTTAATCTTTGGCCTCATAAGGAAATTACATTCCTAGAACATTTTCCCACTGGTAATACCTTCCCTGTAGTCTCCTACTGGCTCACCAGCTGTGCTGCTTATCACAGCTTCATTCACTTTATGAAAACTCTTTAAAATATTCTCCATTAAGAGCTGTGTAGAAGACTCAGTGCATGCTTGTGAGGCACTTGTAGGAACATGTAGTTATTGGGAGGAATAAAATAAAAAATGCAAAACTACTATTCAATTGGTATGTGTACAGCCATGCTGTACTTATTGCCATCATGAATAAAGCATTTGTTTTTCTAAATTGTGTGTATATTCCTAGAGGAGTACTTAAAATACAGAGCTTGTTAGAGAAGGCACAGAAACAATGCAAAATTTCTCCTGTTTCAGTGCTTGAGTCATAAGCTATAATCATAAATCCTGGCTGCAGTCTGACCAGCTAAAAGGGCACAGGGGACTCCTCTAGAAATCTGGGAATTTCTTTTCCTTGACAGTTTGTGTAACCCAGCTCCTCTGAGAAATGAACAGCCAACCAATCTACTGCAGGGTCTAGTTGTGTCATCGCTCCCAAAAATGCCCTCTCGCTTTTGGAAATCCCAGCAGAGATGGGGCAGTGAGCACCCCAAACACTTTCCTGATCCACCTCTGCTTCCTGGAGTCCTTGCAAATCAGAAGCTGCAGTGTGAACATTTTGCTCTTGAGGGGTTGTAATGAGAGCTGAAGTGCTTTGATCAGCTAGGAGACTCATAGGAAATACAACCATAAAAATACTAGGTTCCTTGGGGAATTTATGCTTGTTGATTTGGTTGATGTTTTTTTCTATTTTTTAATGGTTGCTTGAAAGCTTAAATCCTCCTCCCTTCCCTAGAAGAGAATTACAAACCCAATTGCAAGACACGCATACTCAAGTTTTCTGTGTCCTTCTTAATTGTTCTGATAGAGGGTGGCATTTTCCCTCCTTTATTAATATGTTGGTATCTTAATGTAGATCAAAAAAACTATTGTCTTAGTGGGCTTGACAAAGTGATCCCTGCCTTAACAGATTTTGCATAGTGCTTCAAATACCTCTTAGTATTTCAAATATACCAAAACTATGTGCACATCATTTACAAAAATTTAATCACAAGTTTCTTTTAACTTACTACTGCAAAAGTAAAAAAAAAAAAAAAAANAAAAAAATTAATAATTTTGCTTTATTTTCCTTACTGTTTTTGATTTACTGTTGTAGATAAATTTTCCATTTTGTGGCACAAATACTATTCTCTGATTTTTTTCTCCTTGAAGATTAAGATGCATCACAATGAGGTAGCGATCCTATTTTCTTTCCATAATGCACTTTGTTTTACAGCTGTATGTATTGTGTGATTCCATCACTTTGTAATATATGCATATTGCTATGTGAATATCTGTTACAGTTTGCTTGAAAGTGTCAGCTGCACCCTCATGTAGTCATAAGGCTTACCATAAACAAAGCTTGAATGTGTGCTTTTTTTAACTTCTTGTGAATATAGCATTCTAAAACTGTGTAAATTCCTACATTGGATAGAACTTTCTGTTGTAATTTTGCTGTCCGAGGTTGTGTAACACTAAGTTATTCCTAATCTGTGTCCTGAGGAACAAAAGTCAATGTTCTTTTATACATTTCTGGATTATTGGCATGGTCCTGGAAGGATGTAAATAGCTGTAGTACAAGCAGAATCTGAATACAGAAACTACTATTTGAGGATTCACAAGCATCTTAGCTTGCAAGAAAGTTTGTCACTTCAAATCCTGTGATCACACAACCCAGAAGCATTGCTGTATTGGCTGTGCTGTGTGTTCAGCTAACTTTCACTCTGCAGTCAGTTCAGATCTTGCAAAACTTGTACATCCAAAATCTTGTGTTCTGCGTTGATCGGACACTGAAAGTTCCTCAGTAATCTTGATATTCTCACCTAAGAACACAGATAAGCTTTTCCTGGTTTGAGGACTTAGGCTTTAATTAGGAAAAAAGTGGAATGGAGACTGGTCTCAAATTTACAGCTCATTTTCAGAGGTAACTGACACCAAGTCTGCTTCCCAATACTAAGTCAGCAGAGACTGTGAAGCCATAGGATAATATATAGAAACTGCATTCACTAAAATACTTTGATTTTTCACTTATTTCTGCTTATGCATTTGTATTCTTGTGCTATCATGGATAAAAATGATGTTCATTGAAAAGAAATGGGCCATGCAGTGTATCCAGTTCTACTTATTGTTTCATATTGCAGATGCTTCTTTAATATTTCAGATCCCTGGACAGCTTAAATCTGGGGCTGTTTAGAAAAAAAGGCCTTTCTACTTTTGTCCTGTGTTGCAAAATTCAAAATGTCACATGAATATCACCCCATTTTTTACTCAGATTAAAAGGTTTGGTACTTTTCAATTTCATATTCTAAAAATGGCATGGATCTGAAGTTTATTTTCTTCATATCTTCTCTTTAAAAAATCCCCAAACAACTGGAAAGATTTCCCCACCTAAATAGCTATTCCTTTCATCAAATATATCAGAGTTTCAAAGTCATTTTCAGAAGTGATTATAGCTTCATCCAATCCTCTTATTCTCAGTAACTCTTGGAACCTGGCAGCTCAGTCAGGTGTGAAAAATAATCTAATTTTTATAAGCACTCTAAATATACTGGAAGTTGGGATTTCAGTAAAGAGCTGACATGAAATGTTCTTTTTTTTTTTTTTTAATCAGTATTCATTCCAAGATAGTTGCACTACCTACAAATGACAGTGAGCTAACATGGAGGACTGTATCATTTCTGTACTTAGAGAAACTGTACTGGAGACTTGGAGTCATGCATTTGGATTCTTTGTCCCTGTTTCTGAATATCATGAGTCCTTTATTTAGAATATGACTATATCTCAAAGATAAACTAAAAATAAGTTGAGGAAACATTTTCCTTTAATTTTTTTTCCCCTCACAAACTGTATAGATCTCACAGGCCCAAACTTGAATTGTACAATCTGTTCCTTGGCCTCATTGGAGGGACTGAGGAGTTATCCTGCCTAGAAGCATAAGCATGTAGCAGAAGTCTCTAAATTGAGAACTTGCTCATTTTAAGCTGATTCTGTAATAAGAAGCCCAGATCTGAATCATATTCTGGAAATGTTTATCTCTTGGCACTGCTTATAGGGAGAGTTTAAGGTGACTTCAGCTCCCAGCTGAAGTCTTAACTGAGAAAGTCATCATGATGGAGAGTGAATCCAAACCCTAATGTTGACACAATCCTATTCCAGATTCCACATGAAATCTGATTGTAGCCGAAGCTGAAGGGAGTTGTGTAATTGACCCCAAGCAAATAGAAGCTCTCCTCAGACCTTGATTCAAAATGTTTAACCTTGGAAAATAAGGACTTACAGAAATATTGACACAGCCTTGAAAGCTGTAACTCAAATGTGTCTGCAGTAAAATGTATCAAGCTTTGACACAGGAACGGGATGATGCATACCTCAATGAATACAAGAGATCTTTTCCTTTGAAACTCCAGACAGCAGTGCTCTCTCTCAGCAAAGCTTAACAATATATAAATAGCTCTTTGTCACTGTCATGAATGCTTGTTTACAAACCCCTCAATCCCACTGAGTGTAAATAAAAATTGACAGGTAACATTATAATCGAAGGTGCATGCATATATGCTGCAGTGTTTTTTATTTGTGCAGTGTTGTGTTGGGCTGTGCCAAACAAACTGAAGAAATGGTAATCATTTTAACAAGTTATTTGGCTGCATGCATGATGTGATCTACTTCTGGGTCTCGTGAATGCATTCAGCTTTACTTGTTAACCAGCAGAACATTATTTATTAATGAGTTCTTCATGCTTTATTAAGCCTAATGTCAAAACACCTCTGTGGGACTCTAGGCATGTTCTCTCTTTGTGTTAAAGCCTTCTAAAGAAAATGAAAAATTATGCACCAAAGCTGCAGATAAAACCCAGTAGATATCAGTTCAATTACTCTTGATCCTGGCAGAAGATGTTTCTGAATATTTGTGAAAGCACAGCATTTGATTGTGTGCTGGCTAAATTAAAGCATTCTGCAATCTCAAATGTATGTAATTAGGGTGCCTTAGAAACCTAACAAGGCTACTATGGTCTCCAAAGCTGAGTGGAGTGTTCAGATGGCAGAAACTGACAAGTTCACCATAGAAGTAGAATTCTTGTGTTTTGGTTTTTTTTCTATGAACTGATGCTCCATGACAGAGGGAAAGGCTACTTCATGGGAACATCAAAATTATGTAAAATAGTAACAGGGTGAATTATCTGTGATTTTCTGTCGTTTGAGATGACTATTATGGCTCAGAAAAATAATACTACAGTTCAACAAACTTTTTCACCCTTGATCTTACAGAACATCTTGTTTTCTAGCACTGGTAATGCAATTCAAATCCAAGAGTGCTGTGTATCCTAACCTGTAGGAACATCCTAGGATGTGTTTCATGATTCTTCTACATGTGTTGATATTTAACATTGGTTAAACAACAGCTTTTAGACCACAGAAATATGGACAGGATGGAATAAACTTGTAATTTTACATAGTTGAAAAAAGGGTAATTCCAAGAAAGTCAGTACGTTCATCACTTTTTACATGAACAAGAAACCTTCAGATAAAGCTCCTAGGTTGTTCTTATCTTACAGTTGAAAAGGAACCTTTAAACATGTTCTTTTTAAAAACATTTTGGTTAACACTTGACAATGGCCAATCAGAATCACTAGAGTTATCAAAATAAGCAGAATCATATTAAAAATCTTAATCTATGAGAACTTTAAAAAATTAGGGATCAGTTCCTTTTATGAAACCACTAAAGAAGATATTTAACGTCTGAAGTGACAGACGCAACGGTTTAGCTGTTGAAATCTAAAGTTTTGCACAGTAGAGATGTCATTTGATTTTACCGAAGACAGAGGTTCATTATAGGTTTTAGCGGAGATCAGAAATAATGTGTAGAGCCTTACTTTTGCCCTCGGTCACCCTAACCTATGTTTATGTATCAGATAAAGTAGCAAAATCTGACCAAACACACAGGCAAAAAATACTGGCTCACTTTCCAACTCCAGCATCAGAAATCTGTGGAGAAAAATTCCTGGAGGCAGTTGCAGATAGATGATTTGGATCCTGCATAATCACTACTGCTTTATTTCCTATTTTCTATTTGTAATTACTACCAGTTATGAATATTTAATGTGAGCTTGTTTTGCGCTTTTTCTTTCATCTTGCCACTTTCATCATCTTTCACAACATCTGAGAGATCAATGTAAGGCAATGGGATGGTCAGGGAATGTACGATATCATTACCATATCACCCCAAACATAAATAATTGGGAGGACAGATCCTCAGCTGGTGCCTGTGAATGGAGCTGACCCAATTTCAGTAGAAGCTGTCCGGTTATAGACTGCCATACAGAGACCTCTTGGCGTGAAGGTTTTGGTAACATAAACTGAAGAGTGCCAGATCTCCCTTTTGGAGTGCTTTGTACCAGCTTCTGCCAAGTAAACATGGTGCCTGGCCTGCCTCTTTCCAAGTGGGTGCCTAATCATCAGAGAAAGAGTCCTGCCTCTCTGGTGCATGCTTTTTGTCTGGCACTAGCTATAAAGCTGTGAAATAATTCAGGTATGGTAGAGGAAGGCTCTGCTCTTTCTCCTCTGGTTATGTTTTGTGATAAGCAATTGATCTTGCTACACGTTAGCCTGTAAATCCCAATGGGAAGGAAGCACCCCCGTCAGCCCAGGAAAAAGTCTGAAATGACAGAGAAAGGATCAAAATTTAAGTCATATCCTTTCCTCTGGTGCTTCCTATTACTTAGCTTGGTTAACTGCAGAGGGTTTCTCTTACAGGCTGTGTTGTTTTTTTTCCCCATGTTATTCAGCTCCCACAATAATTACAGATTTTCCTCTTCCCAGCCCTCCTCATGCATTCCCAATGTTACAAGCACAACATAGAGTGTAGATGATGGAGGGTGGTATAAAGTGTGGCATTGCAGTTCTGTGCCCAGCTGTCTGTTCTAAGTCTGGCTCAAGAAGCCTTGGACTGTACAAAAGGCCAAAGAAAACAGGTAAATTGGCTTCTTCAGAAGTGTAAGGTAATGCAGGTTTATCACCAATCCCACGGCAGCAGTCAGGCATGTTGTTTAAACGGCTACTACTTGCTAGTTTGGTTCTGCTATGTGTGTATGCTCAGACATTTATGGTAATAAGAAAACAGAAATAGAAGATATCATGTCAAACCCTTTAGGTATTTTTTTCTTTTAGTTTAAAAATGATGTCAATAAAATTTAATTTGTTTCAGGACCAGCTAAACCTAATGCCACTGGGACTTAACTAGAGTCCAGAAACTCAGCAGTAACTCATTTAAACCAAAGGGAAGCTGTTGAGAGCTTGTAAGGTCCCTCTAGACTACAAGGGAGGCAAGCAAGTCTGTCTTCTACAGCTTTCCCAAGAGGACACAATTAAAAATCATCCTGTTCAGGAACTACTTTATATGCTTTTGTTTTTAATAAAGCCCTTTGAGACCAGCAGTGGTGTAATACTCATACTGCTTTTGGTCTGTGTATGGTCTTTGTGCTGCTCATCGACAGTCTACCACACCTTCTTCTCAACTGTTTGCTGTCTAATGAGCAAACTTGTGATTAATTGAAAGGTCACTTCCTTCTTTATACAGATTCAGTACAAGTACAGCATGGAGAAATGCAGTTTCATTTATTTGATTTCCAAAAATGCATTTTTGGATGATTACTGTGATTTTTGTGATATGCACTTTCCTGCAAACACACCATTTCTTCAAAATGCAAGTCGTCTCCTTATAACGTACACTGGTTCTGACTGTGGCATTCACCTCTCACTGAGGACAGCAGAGCCATGGCCAGCTTCACCAGCCTCAGCCATGAGCTGATTTTGGTACACACTATTACTGATATTGATGCCTGGCACACTGTCACATCTCCCTTTGCTGTGCATGTGGGACAGCTCATGGGGAATGGTGAGGCATGTTTCCATCCATAGTGTTGTTCAGAGGAACCTGCTATGGATGGAACCATCAGCTGGTTAAATTTGAGTTCAGCAACCACTGTGAACTTGTGAAGCTGAGGACACAAAAATCCTCACATCTTAAATCAGTGCAGTTACTGGCCTGTTTGTTCTGGAAATCTAAAAGATGGCAAATATGCTCAAAGAGGCTGGGTTCTGTGCAGTGCCATCATGGCAATTTTGCTTACTCATGTAATTTTTACCCTTTGTTTTACATATGTGCCGCCCATCAGTCTATATCACACAGGAAAATTTAATCTATTACATACGCAGTAATGAGAAGGGAGAAACTGCCCAATCATGTAAAATTAATGCTTTAATGATTGGACTTTTGCTTTGCTTTGCTTATATTTGGGAGTAAAGTGTATGTAGAAAGCTCTTCTCTATCCTCAATTACTGCTGCTCCAGGCTATTTACGCTGTTGTAGCAGTTCCGATAAACCAACAGAAGATAATCACTTTTCTGTTGATAGCACATTTGCTGGTATTTCTGCAGCAGTTCAGTAATGTCTTTATTGTGTAATACTGTATTTTAATAGTCAATTTAAATTCCCCATGATTTGACAAAATGGACATAGAAACTTCCAAAGACCATTTGGCTGAAAGTACACATGAAACTGTTCTGATAATCACTGCCACAACACTATTCAAACTTGCTAAAAAGCCTCACCTTATCACAACAAGAAAAGTAGTGAGGCAAGAGAAAACATATATACCTTCCTTTATAAAGGAGTCTGTTGCTGAATTGAGTCTCATTGCTCTGTCATGACCATGCCTCCTCTCTTTTTCCTTCAGCACCACCACGTCTCTTCTGCCTTTTGTTCACTTTCCCAGTTCCATTCTCTGTTGTCTCTCTCTTTGTTGTTGTTCTTGTTTTCCTCTCTTTCTCATGTTATCTACTCATAATAAATAGTACAGCTCCTTTGTGTTGAGAATTGGAAGGTGATGAATAGTCCAGTAGTCAGGTTTCAGGGGCTTCACACAGACTTGATGTGAATCCTTTTTTTTTTTTTTTTGTCTATTCCTTTCATAATAAATTTGTTTACAGCCTGCAGGTTAAAAGGAATGAAAGTAACAAGGAATACATAAGATAAACTCCATATGAGTAAGTACACCACTGACAGGGAATAGAGCTTGCAAACACATGAGTCATTCCCACTCATCCATTGCTCACTTCTGCCATCACTGCAATGTTATCTTCAGTCCCATGGTAGTTGATGGGTTTCTTAACACCTCAGCTGCTGGAATCACCTATTGCATGAAGGCCTATGCTTCCACTCAGTATTTTTCAGTTCTCTCAGTTTCACTGGAGGATATTTTATTTCCAGACATCATCAGTAGATATTCTTTTGGCACTTCTAAAATTGTTTTCTTAGGACCTTCCCCCATACAAGGAGGTAACAAGCTTATGTGGTGTAGTGCACTGCCAGATATGTTGTGCGATTGTGTTCCTAGTATTTATCTACTCTTGCAATTGCTCCACAGAAGAAGCATGTTGCAGCTTCCACAGTCAGACACTGCAAGCAAGGCAAATGACAAAACTTGGGAAAAGCCATAAATAGGAAGCTCACAATTCAAGACACAAATAAATCCATAGGGTTACTGTTTAAGAGAATAATAATTTTAGCTTTCTCAAAAGACAGAATGAACTGCAAACAACATTTCAGTCTTCCTCATTCTCTTGCCTCTGGCCTTTTGGTTCTCCAGTGTAGTGTGCAAATAAAAGTGAATTCGTACTTTCAAATGTACTTCTGTGACTCTACAGATGTGTTATTAATGTGGATTTTTCAAGGCAGAAAAGGACTGTGGTTAAATTATATGAAAAAAATACAACAGGCCTTGAAGGACATTCCTTCTATTGTTTACTGCAGACTGTAAGGAATCGTTTTGAACAGAGGTGAACATGGAGGGAGCACACAAACAAGCCTTCACAGGGAATAAAATCTGGGGCATGATGGGCTGGGGAGAGTGAAAGGGGTAGATTTTTAAAATTGCAAAAGCAGTAGTAAAGCCCATGAGAATTGTTGCAGCGAGGCAAGGGCTTGCTGAAGGCGGGTGCAGTGGACATCGCAGAACAATCAACAAGAACTAAACCTGGTATTTTTCAGTTCAGGATTTCTTTGTAGTTAAGTAATTCATTCCACCTACTGAAGTGTTTGCTTCTTCTTCCATGATGGTACCTTCACAAAGTAGTGCACAGTCTGGTTTCACTTACACACAGAGCAAGGAGAAAAGACTGATGCCACATGGGGAACTAGTCCTTGTCTGTAGTGGCCCAGAGATGCTGCTCTGTGCTCCAGGGCACCTCTTGGCACTCCCATGCATAGGGGAGAATGCTACAGCACTCTTCTTACCTACAAGCCCAAGCTTTCTGCCATGAAAAGTAAGAGTGGGTGGAGAAAGGACAGGTTTTTGCCCTGAAACGTAGCCAAAGTAAGCACCCAGGGACTAGGGTAGCCTAATGCAGCAATAATTTACTGCTCTTTTTTGTGTGTAATATAGGACAGTATTTAGCGCATGATTGCATATTGGTTTTTTTAGACCTCTGCTTTGTTCACTGCACAGGAGGGACTATGCACCAAGAACAAACCAGCAACACAGAGAAAAAATATGCTAATCTCGGTAGAATGCCTGTCTCGTATGTGGTAAAAATGGAAGTTCTATGACAGTAAGGCAGAAAAATGTCAAAATAAAAACTTAAAGCACCTGAATCTTCAAAAGTGTGTATAACAATTTTAGCAGCTGTTCATTACTATCTCTTAGCTGGAGGTTTCTACCTTCACAATTGACTTGCATTCACTCTGACAGTTTAAAACAAGTCCACTGGCTTTGTGCTGAAACTGACTCAAACTCTTGATGAGGGCATTAAAACAGTGTAGCTGTGGATATTATAATGGCAGGGAAGGGCAACTTCTTAAGTTGCTTCAGCTCTATACCAAAGAAGACACATCTAGAGAGAAAACTCTACCTTGGGTTTCTCCTGGCCTCTGCCACAGGCTTCCTGGTGATAGTGGGCAGGTGACTAAAATTTTTTTGCAGTTGTACCTCTAAGTGCATTTTACTCTCAATTCATTCCATTTGGCTAAGCTAAAGTCTCCTTTCTGTCTTCTTGGGGCCTATTGACAGAAACAGTGGGCAACTTTCAGCTGTAGCTTAAGATCTTGGATCGCCTCCTCTGAGGATGTCAGCAGAAAAGGGCCAGGTTGCAGGCTTCTCAGACTGACTTTCAAGTTAGCTGTTACATTTGACAACTCATCTTAAACACCTGTAGTTCAGTTCCCTGTCTTGTGGGGGGAAACTAGCAATATTCTCATCTCACATGGGCATTGTTAAGATATATTTTTTGGGTTTTGAAAAGAACTTCATAGCAGAAAATCTTCATTTCAGGAAGCTGTCATTCCTATTAGAGGTAGAAAGTGAAATTCAGCCCATCTGTTGTGTACCGCTGTCCAATTTCAGCTTTTTCTCTCATACTTGCAAAATTCTTGAATGTGACAAAAAATATGACAATTTTTTTTAAAGTTGCTCTTCAGAGCATGTGGCAAATGATGCTTGGATATCCTTTTCGCACTTTCAATGTGTGAATGAAAGGATGCATGACGAGTCTTGTCTTCCTTTTCTTTCCTTTTCTTTTTTCTCCATTCGAGCATAGAATGCTTCCTTTCCCAATATTTGCAAGTGCCTTTCTGTGTGTGCCTTGTTTTCTGTATTGGTTAGCACTACTCTGTCAACTCAAAGTAGTGTTGATTAGGAAACTGATATGCTTACTAGCAAGCTATATCTAATGTGTTTTCAGTCCACAGGGCAAGTTTTCTCAATACTAGTTAAGCTGACAATGTAGTAAAATGCATGGTTGATTTATTTTCTGGACATTGGCCTTACATCATCACTAGATGTAAGAATTGTTTACATTCCTACAATCTGATAATTGTACAGCGAACTAAGCAAGACCCATCAGCTCAGCTGTCTTGTGCTGCTTAATAGTGACACTGCATTTGTGATGAAGAAACAGCAGCTCAAAATATATCCTACTGATAGTGCCAGAAGAAAGCTGGAAAATCTCCAAAACTTTCTCATTTTAAAAACATTGCTGATTTTTTTTATGAATATATGAATATGCATATCTTGCTTATTTGAGCAATGACATTTTTTTTTCTCACTTGACTGTACTTTCTTTATGTAGTACACATTGGTTCAGAAGGAGATTAAAGCTTACCTCATGTATCAAGGAGGGTGAGAGGTGGGAATTTTAGTGTTGGATATATTAAAATTAGGAATTTATATTTTTTTGTCTATTCTATTTTGCAAATAAGGGGAAAGTTGGAGAAAAGCATACACTCTGTATTAAAGATGACTGAATTGTCACTGTAATGGAATTGTTCCAGAATCGAAGGATACTGATCAGAGATATATGAGGATACTGATTAGAAAACAGAGTAAAAGCTCGGTAAAATCAAAAGTCCTGATTTCTAGAAGAATTGCAGACCCTCTCGTTTGAATAGAAGCAAAAAAAAAAAAAAAAATTAGGAAATACAATTTTGTATGCAGTCACATGTGGAGGAATGTCTGTACTCTTCTTTGTTTTATGTGATATTCTGTATTTTTTCTTCTGATGGTGGTGGGCAAGCCTCAAGCTTTGGGAAGCAAATGTCAGCCTCTCAGATCCTGCTGCCACCTTCCAACAAGCAGCCAAGGTGGCAGGTACCCATCCTGAGCAAGGTCTGACCTAGACTTACCCCTGCCACTGACTTACTTTCAACCTTTGTCATTGCTCAGGAAAAACAATCAAAACCAAAATTACAGAAGGACTTGAAAAAAGTCTGAAGGTAATGAAGAATTGCTCAGATAGATGGATGGAAGGAAGAATGAAGGCATGGATGGATGAAAGGAGGAAGGCTTCCTCTTTTTCCTCCACTGCTGATCTGTGAATCAGCCAAAAGAAATTAGAAAGTGAAAGTTATGGTGCATGTGAAACCAAGAGAAGGCAGTACCTTAGAAATGCCCCCTGGTTGCAAACCCAGGTGAACTGGATGCAAATTTAACAATGTTATTGCTCAGTGAGGAGGATTGCTTGGGGATAAAAGGCAATAAGCACAGAAATATCTTTGGGCAAGTGCTAGTCTCTAGTGTGACCTGAACAAACTCAATTTTATTGTGAGCCATGTTAACAAGGAGCTGAGCCTATAAGCCTTGTAATAGTAACAAAAAAAGCAATTTATGCAAAATGGGGGCAACCCTCATCTCATAGTGTCTAGAGAATATGCAGTTTTATAGGTGATTAATTTTTTTTAAAAAAGGACAAAAGAAAAAAGGGTTTGCATAAGTTATTTAAAAGCGTTTTAATACGCTGCTACTGGGGAAGTAATAAGAAAAATAGAAAGGGTATGGCACTTGAGGAAAAGGCAAGGCATTGTGGGAATATAGTATGAAATAAAGCAGGATTCATTTATGTAATTATTACAGAGACACTGTAGTCATACAGTAGTTAAAAATTACACTATAAGTCCTCAAAATAAACTTGACTTTTTGAAGACAAGTCTTTATCTTTTCTACTTGGTGTTTTTATTGAAACCAGAATACATCTAAACACACAAAGAAATTAATAACTATTTCTGAAACACTGTAACACTGTTCCAGGTTTATTTTGCTTTGGGTTTTTTGTATTTTTTTCTTCATAGCATCTTCAAAATGATTTAATCTAGGCATTGCAAGCATAGTCACTCTGAACAGGATTGCATACTGCTACCTTTATGTATATTAATCAGAAAGTTGAAAGACATATAGGTTTACACTTTCAAAAGCAGACAATAATTCACACTGAGTGGTCCATTTGATATGCATAGAAAAAAACCACAAAATATTAAATCAGTGCTTAATATCAGATTGCTTTAAGTGTGTAAACTTAGCTACCTGACATCATTAATCAAATTTGGTATATTAGGTTGTAAATTTTTACACTTGTTTTTAAAGTAATAAACAGTCACATTTACTGTTACTATACAAAATATTAATTATGGTAGAGACTTTCAAAAGAAAAAAAGCATAATGGACACTCTGCATTAAATCAGGTAAACACTGGTTATTGGTAAGGATCCCATTAATTCTGAAACATTTTCTTAGCTTTGGTTTCTCAGTTCCAGGGTCATGGAGGTACTTGTCCATAACATGAGTCAAGTCTCTAACCCAGAGCTGGGGCTGAGATTGTGTACCTACCCCCATGTGCTTAGCATTTCCTTCTGATTTGCTCAAGCAATATACTCCCAGGCACAAAACTCATGTCTCTGTTTCATTACACGTGAGATCCTACATGATATTTTTGGCAGTCTTATGGGCCCAGCACTGAATTACCCAACCAAAGCAAGTTCTTGCCCATGACAGTGCTGCTACAGTTGTGCAACCCTCAATGCACCAACCTCAACTGGTAAAGCAAGAACTTTACCTTTTCTTAAAAGAATTTGCAGCCTAACTGTTGGAATCTGTAGCTTCTGCTTTTGCAAACCCCACATACACCTAGAAGATTTCCAGGTGGATGGTTTTTACTTTTCTTTGGATGGCTCTTGGGCCACAAGGAAGGCATTAACTGGCATATTTGGAGCATGGGCACAACCTAAGTAGAGAGTTGGCAGGAGCACTGGCTGCAGTACAGAGCCACATCAGTCAGCACAGGGATGACCGAGGGACACATCCTTCTGCCCGGAGAGGTTCCCATCACCTAAAAACCATACAGACTATTTGAGAAGATCATGGTGTGTGGTATGAAGGGGAGAGAAAAAGCATGTGAAAAAGACCTGCAGGTATTGAGGCAAAAGTCTGCTGCCCTCAGCATCCCGTAGGCTTGTGGAAGCAGCTTTGGCCCCGGTGGAAGTAGCGACTGGAGGATTACCTGCTGTATTTCAGCACTGACGAAACAACCACCATATTTTAACTAATCCCTCAGATTTATGCCTGTTTAGCATGACATTGCTGATGATATGATTAAATACTTTCAGAATATATATGCAATCAACTTTTCACTCAAATTTTATAGTTTGCAGAGAAAGTGGTAATTGGATAATGTTAGGAATGTTCCTTCAAAACATAGCTGTCATGAATTAAATAGTAGCAGCTTTTTAAAAGCCTGCTCCTGGTTTAAAGGCTTTTTGTTTTTAGTCTAAAATATTTATTTCAGACTTCAGTTTTAGAACAAGAGCAAATTATTTCTGCAACTAAGTAGTTTATAGTTTTCTTTAATTTATTCCATTTCTGTCATTATATTGTCCTTGAAACTATTTTCTGTCACTGTCAAACATGATAGCCTCAGGACAGAAATGAAAGTGAGATAATATATCTCTATGAGCTTTTCTGGTGAAATGTTTTTAAAAGTTTTCAAATGCAGACATTTGGATTTAAGCAGAAGATGAAAGAACAATGAAACTAGGAGATTAAAGGAACAAAAGCAATTATTTTAAATGCTAACATTTTAACATTCCAATATTAATCCTTGAACACCATTATAATTGCACCAAATGTTTTATATAAGTAACAGAGAAATTATTTTATGTTACTTCTCCTATTCCTTTGTGAAGAATAATGTCTTCTCTCTCAGTCTCTTTTCTCATAATTATGATTCCCAAAAATGTGTCACTGTGACATTTTTCTAAATATGTTCTTAATAAGAGGTTTAACTTTAACATTTCATAAGATTATCAAACCAATTCTTAAAAGCATAATATATATTTATTTTCAGAAACCAGTGTAAGTTCAATGTGTGCTGGTTTTCCACTTTGGAGATAACCTAAGTAAAACAAGAAAATTCATAAAGTAAGACTTTCATTGCTGCAAACATGTAAGAGGAAGAGTGAGGGGCAGAGATTAGAAGATTTATGCTTTCACCATATTTCTTTAGTGCATGTTATAAAATTTATCAATTGTTATTTCTCATACCCTAGCATCTTAAGAGATTATTTTTTGAATATTTTTTTACTCTGTTTAACCACTGTTACATTTTCTAAACTGGAATGCTTGTGCTTTAAGCTTTGAATTTCCAAAAATTGACATCCTCAGAGGTAGAGTGACTGTCTGGCTCAGGAAAGCCATGTCTTGTGCTTCAAGAAACATGATTCAGATGTCCTGGCATTGTTCTGAGTGTTGCAATGTTTTCTTTACACAGAATTACCCTTGCATGTTTGTTTACCTTTTTTATTTACTCCTTATTTAGAACTAGCTTCTTCACCAACCCCTTGCAAAATAACAAATAAGCGTATTTCCTCCTCCAGAGAGTTCACAAAACAGACGTGGAAAAGGGCTGGTTCAATGAAGAGTCAGTTAGATTATGCAGACATTTTACTGCTTTAACTCACTTCAAGTTGTTAGTTGAACCATGGCCTTTCTGCATCCCAGTTATTTTGATATCGGTTCTGATGAGCCAGAAATTAATAAATGGTTTATGTAAGATTGACATTTGTGTAGGAGCTGAAAGCACAAGACTCATCTCCATCCCAGGGAGACAGCAGTCAGTTTGTGCAAACAGGACAGAAGACCCCATTTATTTTGTTGATCCTATCATGATACATTTTCTTCATCCAAAGGAAACTTTGCTATACAGTGCTTCTCTTAAATTGCCACTTCAGCCACTTAACAATTTCCCTACCAGTGATTACTATCACTATGGAACAAGAGTATCAGGTGGGTTTCAATCTTCTCCTGAAGAACAGGGGTTAGGTGATGTGAAACAGCAGCAAGAAGTTCAGCTTCTACAAGGGATATTATATGTGTGTGTGTATACATGAGGGTATGTTCATCCCTTTAAATACAAGGAAATTCCAGTAGTGCTCAGAATTTTTCAGTCATTGCTGATTTACTTGCACAAACACATGGAAACACAAACATCCACATCTATCTTTATATAAATAAATGCATTTCTGTATTCACATATAGACATGTATTTTTTAATATGTTCACAAAAAAGGTTTGTTTAACTACAAGTTCATACATTTAAAGTTGAAAATAATTGCCATATTATTAAAGCGATTGAAAAGACCTAAAATGTAGTCTTCAAAGCAACCACTGTCTGCAAATGCAGTTCTAAATTATGTTAGCATACCTTTTTCACCATTTTTTACTGTCAGATTTTATAAATCATAGAATGGTTTGGGTTTGAAGGAACCTTAAATATTATCTAGTTCCAACCACCCCACTGTGAGGAGGGACACTGGCATGAAGCATGCACATTATATACACCAAAACCTCCCACAGAGGAATGTACGTGCATGACACTGAATCACATGGAAATAAAATATTTTTCATAAAGGAACATGTAAATGCTAACTAGTATTTCTCAAACACTCTTCCCAGTTACACAAGAAATAGTTATACCAGCATTATTAAAAAACATATTTTAAAAAGAAATTCATATTTTAAAAAGAAAGAAGTATTTTTGGAAGTGCTTAGTAAATATGGATAACTTGGTATCTGAGCATCCCGCTGGGGAGATGCTGCCTTTTAAGGACACCAGTGACTGTGATTGACCTCAGCAGATACTGGGAATGCTTTGTGTCACTGAGAGGAACATGGGAGAGGCCATGAAATAGGAATGTGTTTGTAAAACGTTTAGAAAGTGCCAGCAGGTGGCACGCACGAGTCCACAGTGGTGGGGTTTTCATGGTGGAGGGAGGAGAGTTTTGAAACAACAAAACCTTCTTGAGTACCCCAGATGACTTACTGTGTGCAGCTTTTGAACATTACTCTAAAAATCACGATTTCTGAAGATGTTATTCTAGATAAGAAAAAAGCGAAATAACCCCAAAATAATGAATATATTTAGGAAAGGATTTGTCTGAGTCATTAAAAAAATATATCTCTGCAATAGTGAGAAAGTTCAGTTCCAACTACAGATACAGATTAAAGATTCTATTTGTATACACTTCTTGATCTGCACACTTGTCTTTCTTGAAGTTTTATAAAAACTCATTAAAAGCATCAGCACTGGGGGAAAAAAAAGGTTTAAAAGCAACTTGTCTTCTGAGAAATGTGTGTTTCATTGATGTTTGAGTTTGCACAGAAGAAGTAATAGAAACTGAATCTCTGATCCCTGGAAAATGGGTTCTTGTCAAAGGCACTCATTGTCCTAATAGTGTGATGCAACGTCTTGCTCTGTCTCTCTGCCAGACCCAGCAACAGAAATAGCATAATTATATGAGTAGCAACAGTACCCCTTATCTAATATGAGCAGTTGCTACTGTTAACTGAATTTCGATTTGCTGAAGAAGACGCAGAGAATTAAAATTTATGCAGTTTGTTGGGTCATTTAATCCAAGGGAGGTTGCTTTTTTTTTCTGTTGGGTTTTGGTGGTTTGTTTTAATTAATTTTACACATTTCAAAGTGTGCCAGGCAGTCCAAATGCAGGTGATGATGGCAGAGCCAGGAGCTCCTGCTGCCCAGGGCATGCCGCCTCATCTGGACACTTTTTGCTTCCCTGCAAGAGGCTCTCCTAGACCTATGAAATTTCTGTTCTGCCTGACTTCTTGTGCCACTGCCACTGCCACTGCCATGACCTTGTGACTGTGGCTTTTGAGAACTACTTTTTTTTCAAATAACCTCAGCAGAAATTCTCCATTTCTGTCTTTATTTTCCCATAAGTAGATTTCCCAAGTGCAGACGTTACTAGTAAATCAGCCCAGATATCCTCATGCTATTTTCAAAGACAGGCAACTAATGGCCCAAAATTCCTGATCCAAAGATTGTTAATATCAAAGAAAGTTCTGGAGAAAACTCTGAATGCCATATGAGGGAACCAGAATAACTATCTTCTAAACTACCAAACTTGTGAAACTGTATGGATATTCAAGTCACAAAAGTGGAGTAGTTGTAATGATATTAAGTACTAGTGAACTTTTTGATATTAAAATATCTAGCTGTTTCAGTATGACTGCAGTTATTTCCAAAGCATCTCACAGAACCACTGAAATAATAAAGACCTCTGCAGAAGACAAAAAAAGAAATATATTTGGGTTAGAGTAGGGGGAACTGGAGAAAACCCAGCTAAGAATGATGACTCAAAATTCATTGTATATTGAACAACCTAATTACAGTTTATTTTGTCATTGTAGAGTTGATGAATATTTTCTGGAGCAAATAGAAATTTCCATCCCACAGTCACTGTAGTTGTCTAATATTGCTGTATGTTAGTATCTTAGAGTACTGTGATAGTATCAAATATAAACAGATTACTGTAGACAATCGCCAGCCAAAAACAACAGAGGCCAGATTATATCTAGGCCTTTTGATGATCAAAGCTTCAATATGCTTTAAATGCTGTTTCATAAATTATGAATGTGAAATCGTTGTAACAATAACATCAAGGCTTACATATTTTTGTAGTAATTATTTCAAAACTAAATATAAGCAAACATATTTAAAATGAATGTATTTATTAAATATAAAGCCCAGTGAGCCAAACACAAAGAAATAGCTAGGAGGAGATTTATCATCTGTGGGTCACTTCTATCCTATTTGCAATGATTTCTTTTCTTCACTAAAGAGAAAAGCTAAAACAATTTCATAAAAGTGTCATCTAGTAAAAGATAACCCTTTCTTTGGAATTATTTTCAACTTGCTGCAGATCTTCGGAATGAAATGTGCCAGCATCAGGATTTATTTTTCCCTTTTTGTTTCGCACATGCTGATGTACGTATTTTGCTGGTCTTGTTGAAATAGCATACCACCTTCTGTGAACTAGAGACTTTATCAGCAGCAATGATACTAACAGTTCAAATTGGAATACATAAAATTCATTAGTATTTCACATCACCACAAAATAGACATCCTTGTTATAAATAAGCAAAAACCACCTACATTTGAATACTCATTTTATTATCTGTACCCACATTTTTAAAGAAAAATAAGAAAATAGAAATCAATTTTTAATGCCCTGCCAAAGAAATTTAGGCAAATGTTCAATAAAGTTAGTCATCCTTTCCACAATAATGAGGAATTAATACTTTAATCATCTATATTTGATACACTTTATATTCAGCAATGTCATTTAAATGCTAAAACTGCAAGAATTATGGGACCTCTCATGCTAATATTGATCTAATTCCTTCAGCTCAATGACAATGTCAATTACGTTGTCTTTTTTATGTATATATATAATGTAGAAAGTACTCATGCTGTTAGAAACAGCAGAAGACAGAAAGGTCATCCTTCCAAAACTGAAAAAAAAAAATTCCTGATTTCTTTTGGTCGTAACTGATTCAGATTTTGACTCAAAACATTTATAGGCTTTCCTTACAGAAAATTATGGAATGGCTCAGAGGTGTGATCTTTAGACTATTTAAGAAAACTGTTTTACTTAAAAATCCATTATATTTTTCTTTCTACTTTTATGGTTGAAACTATTGTTCCCTTCCCAGTTGTTTCTTTCTTAGGGTACTGTAACTCACCTAATCACCCTCCAGTGCAATGTCTGCATTGTTCCATTCAAATTCAGCACCTGAAAATACTTATGCTTGTTATTCCTTCTCCCAATCCTTGCAGAGAAGTAAAAGAAACCTGTGATTCCTCTCATTGCTTGCACTGTGTAATTTTTTCTCTTCATTAAATACTCCCTTGCTATTTTATGCCAGGCCTTTGCTAAAACAAATTTCCTCCAGGTACAGATCACATACCAGTTTATCAGACGACGTTTGTAGGGAGTACTAGTTGGGCAGTGGTCAAATAAACTCCCACAGAGCACTTCAGCTGCCTATACCTAAAGCTACGCTATACAGATTCTTTACAAAACACAGGTCAGTGCAGCATATGTAAAAGATGTAGCAAGTGTCTGCCAGAGCATCCCACTACTGCATTGGAGGTATTTGTTTCCTGCTTTGTCAGCACCTTCCTGAATACTCCACCATCCAGGTCTGGTACCTTCTACTGCTCAGATAGTACCCAGCCTTTTATGGGTATTACCAGAAACAAGTCTGTGGCAAACAAACTACAAAAACCAGAGTTTTAATTTCCAGATGTTCATTATAACACAGCAAAAATGTGTTGATTGATCCCAGCCTATCTCTTCAGTCCAAAGGAAATTCTGAATATTTTCTTATGAACACTCTGAAACTGGTGTCTAAAAAAATCCTTTAGGCTGCAGTCATTTTAAATTGATTGCACATTCATTAATTAAATACTTGTAACAGTAATATCAAGCCTCGACCAAAGGACAGTTCAACAGAAATTTTCTCCTCAAACCCAAATTAAATCTCAATACTTCTCAACAAAAATCAGAACAGAAATAAAAATGTTGCCTAGTTGGGATGTGACAGATTTTTCAGTGTGAAGGTCAGAAGGGTTTTTCCACTGTGGGAGTGGTTGGTGCTGCAAGGATGTGCCTCCATAGCTCTGTGATGATCTGGCAGATCTGTGGGGATTTCTCATGGTGGCCCACAGACCACACAAACTATTGGTCCCAGTGGCCCTTCATATTAATTTTTGACCTCTTCTGCTGAGTTACTGTGTGGAGTGACTCGAGAGCTGATATATCTGCACCTTGGCTAAAATCACTTCCTTCAGGCCTGTCATTTGTCACTTTCTGGTTTAAAGTGTTGTATTTTTCAATGAGAACCACTGAAAGGCAACACACGGCCTGCCTTCACATCCTGGAAAATGATGATTGAAATGAGACCACACATCACAGTCTCTGAGGTACCTATGAGCATTTAAAGATGTTATACACAGAAATGTGAGCCTCTCTTGAGGTAAAGGGCTCTGCTGTCACTTCCACATCATATATGGGAGTTTGAGCATGCTGGATCTGTCTGAAAGCAGGGAGGAAAAAGGTGGCTGGCCCTTATTGCCTGTTCATTGGCAATATGGGGGATATATAGAGCTGGGTTAGTATTTCTGCTGTCATTGGCTTTATTTTGGACAGATACGCATATTTCTTTTAAAACCCCACAGCTGTTGGCTCCCTGTGTTGCATTACCCTCTGTTTCATTAGTTCAAGGAAGAACAGTTCTAAGCAAAATGAAATGCTAAAGCGTTGAGGTGTCACAAACAGAAGACCTTCCTCTACAGGACTCTTTCTAAAATTTGTTCCAAAAACATACCAGGGCAAGAAGAACAGAAGATGCTTAGCACAATACTGCTAAGCAGAGTGTAAATGACATCTTTAAAGGGACAACTTAGCTACTTTAATACGGAAGTCCTTAAAATCTCAGATAGGCTCAGATACTGCTGCAAGTATCCAGCTCTGTGTATTACTAAAAAGATCCACAGCAATACCTTCTACTGCCACTTGCTAGTCATCCAGACAAGTTGTCTCTCACCTTCCCTTTTTTCTCCCTATATGGTTTAGAAGAAAACAAGCATTACTACAGCAGGTCATTATTTCCAGTCTTCCAAGGACCTTTTGGTTCCTTTGAAAGACAGCTGCTGCATATATTCCAATATCATGGGTCTGAGTGTTTGTAATTGATAATTGTCTTCCTATTGGAAAAAAAAATCACAAATATAAATGCTGAATGAATTTAATGTGTTGCATACAGCATTACAAAAAGATCTCCTGGGAGATTCCCCTGTGAAAAAAATTATCCCAAGAGATGTGATAAAACACTAAACATTAGTGGAGAAACCTAACAGCTGTTTTACAAGACTTTAGGAGTTTAGTCTTCATTAAGAACTCTTACCTATAGAGGGGTACTGCCTGTATTGAATACTGTCCTTATTACCATGAAGAAAACAGTATCATTGTAATCACTGTAGGTGGGGGGAATGGCTTAAGTTCTTGAACATAAACTTTTCCTGAGCTGATGACTTGAACGATAGCTTGTAGGTTTGCTGATGGTTAGGAAGAACCTACCTTGAAATCAGGAAGTGGGGCACAATTAATGAATTATTTGATCCTGTCATCCATTGGTATGTTGGGTACAAGCCCATACATACATCAAGAATGAGGTTTCTTTAACTGAGGAAGAATTTAATGGATTTGGTTTCTTTCTAGTTGACTACAGAAGTCATCATTTTATAGCAAACATTTCACTAATATTTATTTATTTGCTCGTTTGATTGTAAAGAAGAGGAACTATTGTCCTGTAGTTCATAGTGGGAAGTGCCTCCTGAAAGCAATGTCTCAGGTGGCTACCAATGTCAGTAGTAGCTACTCTGTGCACCAGGGATTCAGCAGCAAAGTCATAATTTGTCTTAAAAATTACTGTAAGAGAGTTTCATGCTTCCCAGAAGCCAGGTTTTAAAGAACTGTGGTAATCCAATAAAATCCAAAGGGTTCTTTTCATCTGTAATGTAAAACCCAAAGAAACTGATGCTACCTTTCGTTACAGAGAAGGGCAGACTTGACAAAGTGACCAAGCCAGCCAATGCTGTGGCCAACAGAGAGCTTACATACTCATTTTAATTTTTGTTTTCATACAAACAAAGCCAAAATAGTGAATGAAAGGATGGAAGTAATGATTTATAGTTCTAGTGATCATGGTACCATATCTTCTACCTGTAAAATTAAGCCACATACATGTGTTTGTTCCTTACAAATAACTCAGACTCCATCACTGTGGCAAACAAAGTATTTTTCTTGGCAGACCAGCAATCTTCTTTTCTAGTAGCACACAAAAATTAGTATCTCCTCAGTTAAAAAATGGTTTAGTGCTTTTATCTGCTCATTTGACACATACAGAATGTCAACTTGTAAATTAATTCATACAGAAGAAGGCTGTAGTACAGTAGAAAGTTGTAGCATATTGTCATCTCTGCTAGAGAAAACCTGTGCCCAGTATTGGCAACTGCCACAAAGTTTTTGATTTGCCTTTGACAATCTTGTATTTCTACTTGCCCAAAACTATTCTTGGTGACTTTGTTGATACCAGCACAAGTATTTTCCTTTCCGATTAACTTCAAAGGCTTCTCAGTGCCTTCCCTCAGTTTTTCAAGACTTGATGTCTCTGAGAAGCAGTAATATGTAAATTACCTACTCCTTTTTGGGCACAAGGCTCTCATGCCTATACTTAAATGAATTTGTGTGGAATTACTACCTCCTAATTTTTATCACAGCATGATAATGTATGTACATTGGTTTTACTTCTTCCTCCAGAGGATGGTACATGGATTAGCAACATGTTACACAATTCTCCACTCACTTTACTGCAAACATTGTGGCTTTGCTTACTTACTTTGAAAATGTTTTTTGACTGAATCTACCTTAAGTAATAACATGAGTAACTACATTATCTTTTGTCAAGTATTAAATGTAGTTATGAATGAAAAATAGCCTGTATTCCTTTTTTATCTGCTTAGTCACTCAGTTGCCTTATCCAAGTACCAAAAACTGGGCAGCAGTTAATTACTGGCCAAATTTTCTGAGTTATGCTTTGCAGTAAGCTTCTGTATGATATGGAGATGAAGTTAAAATCTATCCAGCAGACATATCAGCAAGACAGCCTTAGTTCAATATTCTGCAAGACCATCTGTAAATAAGCTTATCTAAAGCATTATAAGTTACGGAATTTTTTAGCTGAGTGGGTAATGCATGAGGGATTTAAAGTGCAGCAAGTGCTACTGAATCTCCCAAGTCTTGGATAGTGTCTTCTATAATACATTATCTAGAAAACTGCCCTAATCTATGAAATACATATTTTTGTCCTTCTATTGTACTTCTTTGCTTACTATATCTTAGTGGAAATAGAACACATAAATTCATCTCTGGCATTACCTGTTTAATAAATTTATGACCTAGACACACTCAGAAATTGATTTATAATCCTGTGATGTTTTTTATCCTGTTTTCCTTAAGTGAAGCCTCATACATGGGTAACCAGGGTATCTCACTTCAACTTCTTCATAAAAAGTGTGAGTGAGTCTTGAAGAATAACACAAAGCGTAGTGTTGCTAACAAGATGTGTATAATGCATGCAATTTCCCATAGAAGGATGTGGCTGCTCAGTCAAAGCTTAATACAGTTCACTTCCTTTTGAAGTAAACTCTTCCCATTACCGTTATATCAGTCCTGAAAAATCTTGGGTAGCCAGTGTCTCTTTTCATTGCTTTTATTTACAAAATTATGCCAAATCCTCATTTGCATTTCTCATATCCTACCAAGCACCTTGTGTGCTCCTTGCCACAGACTGACCCTTCTTTCAGATCACCCTTTTCCCCCATGGGTGTTACAGTGTTCTAGTCTGTGTATTTTGTTAGTTCTTGTGTCAAACTATGCTGAGAATTTACTGCTTCATTGATAGTCTCTTCTTTACATATTTCTTACATGTGAGCTCACTAATTCATGGATATCAGCAACACGTCTCAGCCTTGCAATGAGTTTTAGGTTCTCTCTAATGCTGTGTTGCTCCATGTCATTCTTCTCATACCACTAAGTGTATTGACTCTCTTTTACACCTGAAAGCTGGTGTATTCCTTCTAAATATATCAGCTGCTTTAAAAGAAATCTTACTCTCCTTAAAAACCTACTGTAGTCCTTAACCAACAATGCTAACTATGCCAGAGATTGTTTGGATGAACCTTTTAAAAGTAAAAGCTTTGGGAAGACATATGTACCAAACCTATTTAAATAGCTCCTGCATCTTTACAGTATTACAAGTTGGTTATGTTTCCCTGCCTGTGAGACTAGCAATTTTCTTCCCATTTTTAGTGATACTTTTGGAGAGAGAAGAGCCTTCAAAATGTCCATAATATTTTAACTTCTTCCTGTAGTCAGAGTAATGCATGCTGGAAGAGCTAAATTCCAGCAGAAATGGTCATTTTTATCAGTGGTATAATTTCATCTCTCCTACATACATCACATTTTTTCTATCTGGCATTTTTGCTCTCTTAATCTCCCATTGTCTTATATCAGGGATTCCATGGTTTTTCAGTGGAATATATTAAGTGCTGCAGAAAGAAAAAAAAAATATATATTACATTATATTACAACTTCATCCCCTTTCACTAACAGTGAATGTCATTTTTGTAACATTTCAACACTTTCAACCTACAAGAATGATAAGTGTATTTTGTTTGGGAGGTTTGTTATATATTTATTTATTTTGTAGATTAAAAAAAAAAAAAAGAGGAGAGAAAGAAATGCTGCTTCATGCAATATGGCCTGTGAAGCTGAACTGTTGTCATAGCTGGTATCTCATTTTAACTTTGCAGGTCTTGATGAAAAAGGATCTGAGTTCAGGCAGTTATTGAGCGTATGCTCCAGTGACTGCCAGATTGATGCTTCTGTCATACAAGAATGTGACAATAGTTGCCATGGGTTTCCTGATTCGGTTAATTAGATTTTTCCCTGTATAATTAGCACATCTTTAGACTGAACTTCAAACTATGTCACCAATTTATTTTAAAATTAGAGGAAGTGTTGGAGAGGATTTTATTCCTCTCATTTCTTGTAAATGTCTGTGCTAAGACCCACTAGGAATATCACAGTGCAAAATTATTAAGAGGTCAGTATGTGAGGTGGAAACAGGCTGTTTGACCTAGTTTTGGCTGTGCCTCAGACATCTAAGCTCACTGAAGAGCGGCTGTGAGGAGAATTTCTCTTTGTTTCATTTCTCAGGATTGAGGTGAAGCTAGTGGGAAAGAGTGGGGTAGCTTTGCAATTATATGAAACAGCTATTCAGTTCTAGAGGTCATAGCAGATACAAAAGTATTATCATAGCACAAGAAGGACTGGCTCACTGTACAGGGAGGGAAGGAGGAAAGCAGCACTGCAGAGCAAAGAAAAGTACATACACAGTATGAAACTTTGTAAGTCATTTTATTCATAAGGGTAACCACAGGAGTTCAAAAGCCTTTGCTTTGTCCAGCAAAATTTCATCCTTTCACAGGCCCTTGCAAAACTATTGTAAAACTATCAAAAGTTTAATTTAAAGAAGCCCTGTTTTCATACTACGTGATAAGACACCATTACAACAGGGATGCTATCGGGGATATTTGGCTGAGGTAGTACAGTTAATCTGGAGTTATCTATAAATCCTCAAACCTTCATTTATTTTTAACATCAGGTCTGTTGCTGCTCTAAGACTTAGCAGTATAACATGTGCAAAGAAAAATTTCTCATTCTAAGAGGCTTCTGAAAAACATGGCAGCACTTTGCATTAGCTGAAGCTTTGCTCTGTGAACTGCCCCAGCTCCTCAAACATTACCAGTAGGCTGCTGCATGTGGATACAGAATTGTTCAAAAGCACATTAGGAGGAGGATATATTTCAGTGAAGTGGGAAGGGGCCAGTGGAAAGGCTTACAGTGGGATTGTGACATCCCTGTGCATGACCTGAACCAATACACATCAAAGGTTGAAGTATTCTGTAGGTGCCTGAAGCATGTCCAGAGAAGGACAACAAAGCTGTTGAGGGGTCTGGATCATGAGTCTTATGAGGAGCAGCTGAGGGAACTGGTGTTGTTTAGCCTGGAGAAAAGGACACTCAGGGGTGACCTTATCACAGCTACCTGACAGAAGGTTGTAGGCAGGTGAGTGTCAGCCCTTTTCCAAGATAACAAGGAACAGGACAGAGGAAATGGCCTCAAGTTGCACCAGGGAAGGTTTAGATTGGATATTAGGAAATATTAGTTCACCAAAAGGGTGTTATGTCATCAGAACAGGCTGCACAGGGAAGTGGAGGAATCACCATCTCTGGTAATGTTCAAAGATATGAGGTTGTGGTGCTTGGGCAGATGAACCTTGGGCAGTGGTGTACCTGGCAGTGCTAGGCTAATGGTTGGACTCAATGATCTTAGAGGTCTTTTCCAACCTAAATGGTTTTATGATCTTCAGTGCTCCCTAGGGCACTGCGGTCCTTCAGGCTCACTCATGTCCTTTCAGCAGGTGCTGTCTGAACTGTCCCACTCATTCACACCCCTCACACCCTCCTGCTCTCCCTTCCTTTCCAAAAACACACTGTATTGAGCATGATTTATCCTCTGTATTTATGGCGGTGGAAGCTCAAGTGAGCAGCCTTGAAGATGGTGCTCTGTAACACACTGTCAGTCCAGACTTTCCATTGGTAAGTGACAGTTTAAATGCAGATGCCACAAAAGAGACTGGGTCACAAAACGTGCCTAAGCTTTTTTTTTTTTTTTTTATGTGAACTAATGTTTGTTACCATTAGAACACAGCTGCCGTATTAGAGAAAAAAGGTTGACAATAAAGACAATAAAAAATTTCCTGTAATTTCAAGACATCGGATTTTTTATAACCCTTCCTTCTCTCTCATAAAAAAGTGTACTAAAATCAGTTTTGTAGCACAGTTTTATGCCACTACCGGCTGCTTTTATAAAACTCACTGACTAAACTTTCATTAATCCAAAACTAGGACTTCAAAGTAGAAAGACAGGAACTAACAATGCTTATGTAAACACAGATGGCTTTGAGAAAAAATGCCAAGAGATTTTGTGAAAGGCAAAAGGTAAAAGTAGTTGACAGACTTAAGATGTCTTACTTTTCTTTGGGAAGTTGTTTTGCATGTGTGCCTTGGAACATACTGGTATCTTCAATTCTACTGCTATTAATTTAGTTTCATTGCACATGAACAAGGAGCAACTTGTGTTAGTCCTTCTTCCCTGTGAACTACAACTCCCGATTTTGACTTCAGCTATTTAGTTCCCAATAATATCTTCAAAGTTTGATAATAATTTATATTGTCAGTCTATTAAGTCAATTTTATAGGATCCAACATAACCAGTCCCTGCTTACACGAAACCTAAAGACTACTTTGGGTGTCTGTGAAGGCCATTTGATATCTGCCTTCTTTTATGGTTGACCTTGAAGGGGAGTTCAGTTTGGTAATTTATGGCAAACAGCATCCAGGAAGACCCATTTGCAAGATTCACTGTCACTTACTGCTAAACGATCGCTCCTGACTCTGAAGACAATCTGAGTCCCTGACAGGGCAATCCCATAAAAAATATTGCTTGGCCACCCAGGTGTCTTTTCCAATTATCTGGAGTAGAAATTAATACTTTTAAAAGCTGCTAGTTTTTGAAAGGTTATTACAATTTATTCCAGTAGTTTCTTTTACACATTATGATGAATTGGTTTATTACACTGTTATTTTCCATGTCAGCTTTTTAGAAGATTGAATCATAATGTTGAAACATTAGAGTGAATGGCAAACATATTATTTTACAGCTGAGTAATATATTCCCTCTAAAAAATTGTGCTCTTTTTTTAATAACAGGTAATTTTATGATTATATTGCTTAATGCTGTTGCCCCATACTATTTATTTCTATGTAGTAAGGACTGGAGGACTTTCTTTTAAGATGTCAGTGATAGCTTGAACGGGACACCGTTGGCCGGTCATAATCTACACGATCCCAGTTTGGGGGTAGAAACTGAGACATTTATTGATCACTAGCATTACAATATATAGAACCGAGGAGTGGGGTATATTAATGAGGAGGTAGGACATGTTAATAAGGGGGACGAGCTATGTTAACTACAACTTAGGAAATCCAGTCACTATATTTTATCATACAGTAAGTCCTTCTCCATACCAGCACCACCTGGGGGGAACAAAGGGTTTCTGCATGTCTTATATCTCGTAAAGTCCTTCCATATCTTGCAAGGGAAGACAGGACTAATATACACAGACAGCTGAAAACAGTCCTGGTTTCCAAAGTATGCTCTCGTGGCAGGCTCCTGTCTTACCGAAGGGAGGAAACCCTTTCAGTATCTGCTGCCCAGGGTTTTCTGGACAATCCCTTCAGGTCTCCATCTGTTAATAATTGTTTTTCTTCCCCAACAGGACACAAAATATATGAAGGTAGAATAATCCAGATTGTGAGCTGTGCTTGGAAGCGTAGGAATTCATGACTTCTCAGTATCAGTTTAATATATAGAGCAGCTCAAGTGAGAATAAATGGTTAGGATCACTTTAGTGGGCTTCCAAATTTAGAAACAAGTTTTTTTTAATGTCATGTTTTCTTCTTTGATATTTTTTTTTTCTGTGATAATCTCTGGGTGCTATTTTTGTTCCCCAAATCCTCTCCAACAGATCTATAAAAGGACTGTAATTAGCATTTTAATGGGAATAGTTGAATCTCACTGCTTCCCTACAGCGAGCATATTCCTATTTATGTAGAGCTCAGCAATACTGAAAGACATAAGAAATTCAATGGGTTTTTTTCTTCTTTTTTTTTTTGGTCGTTTTGTTTTTTGTTTTTTTGTTTTGGATGACAGGAGAGGGGGAGACAGGGTGGGGGAGGAGAAGAAACAGCTAAAACTTCCATCCATTTTGACACTGTATCTGCATATAGAAGAGTTTCTTTTTCCAGCATGAATTACAAATTTTTTGGCTCTCTCTCATCAGTTCTGCAGGTGGCTGAATACTTCGAACTCCCATTGACTTCTTTCATAGCACAATAAAGTTTCCATCCTGAGGTGCACAGCAATGCCCCATGTATTTTTTAATTGGAACAATTATCTCAGAATGGTTTAGTACAAAGTGCTATTTCAAAAAGACAATTTCCTGTAGGTAAATGGTGTCAATTTCAAAAGTAGTAGGTTACTGGTAATGAGCGTCTGACACTATTATTCAAGCAGGTGCATGTACAGATAAAGATTTGGAACTCAGCCCAAATGTTTAGAGAGTAAGACACCTACAGCTCAAATAGTCAGATAATGGCATCAAAAATAATCTTCCTTCAAACCCAGAACTTCTTCCCCTTCACCATCAGAAACTCTTCTTCCAGCTGTGCAAAGGGCAACCTACTGTACAATCTGAGTACCTCAGAGATAGTGCAGATTTTCATTCTCCTTTTCATTAGGCTGATTTTCATGGCAGTGTGCAATGTAAGGCCCTGATGAATTTATCTTCTGTGTGATGTGGAGAAATAATTTAACTCTATAGTATATAATGTTTGGATTCCTGCTTCATGCCTTAGCCACAGGTCCTATGTAAGCAGAAGTTCACAAAAGGCAGTATGGTTTTACGGATAAGAAACAGTTTGTATTGCAGGACAACAGGGCATGATTCCCACTGTAGCCGAGACAAGCTGGGCACTGTGTGTGAAAACATGGAGCTAATCTCCCTCAGGGCACCACAAGGAAGAGGTGTGTGCCCCAGCCTCATCCAGACCCCTCTACAGGACCCCAGGCTGTCCCACCCTCTTCACCCTCCACAAGATTCAGATATGGCCTTTGTGAATATTCTCATGAGGCTGCTGAACAGTGCTGAGCTGTGTGTGCACCACGAGGTTCCTGGTTCTATCAGACCACAAATCAGCAAATCTGTGGCTATTTTGACTTATTTGTTCATTCTTAAAAGTAAATGCTTCCTGACTCTATTCAGTATGTTCCCTAGAAATGCTGGTGGACAAGGGTTAGAAAATATGTTTTCCCCCATCCTATAAATATTTTTTCCACTCCATCATATAAATATCAATGAAAAAAGGTCATATACCTGAAATTCAAATCCACAGAGGAGTGATTTCCAGATATTTCTGGTTAAAACACTGAGACTATAAATAACAATATATACATAGCAACCTCTTGTTTTTCTGAATAACGAGATTTATTTCCCCTCAAGATAAATATTGACCTTGGCTTTAAATTGGTCAGAATTAATCTTTCTGGTCAATAAATCTTGATATTCCCTTCCACAGAGATCAATACCTGTTCAATATATCAGATTATTGAATGAAAATAATAAATTTAGCTCTGCATGAAGATTTTCATAAATGGTGAACAGTCCAAATTTAAGACGCTTCAAAAAGACTCACAACATACTCTATGGACTATTTCAGTTTAATGTTAAGAAACTGCTGAACTGTGCATTAAATAAATTACTGTATTGCTCAGAGAGTTACAGTAAGGTCTATTAAGTACTTATTTAAAGACTTGGCAACAGTGAACAACAATAAATAATTCAAGTAGCACCTCTAATCTTGTTTTCTTTCTCCTTAATTGGTTTTACAGCATTGTTTTGACATTTACTCTTGAATTTAAAAAAAAAAAATACAAAGAAGAAACTGCATGCTGAGCACTAATCCAGCTGCCAATTGAGTACTTACATGTTGTAGCATCAGAACAGCAGAGACGCTCCACTCTGTCTTCAGAGCTGGCAAAGCCCATTATTAGTGTGAAGTAGTATGAGTTTCTGGGCTTGCAGAAAAACTGAGTTGAAGACCTGTTTGTTTGTACATATGCACATGTATAAACACAAACTTACTTTAAAAATATGAAGATATTGCATCACTGTCTCAGTGAGACTCCAGAGCAAATGCATAAGAAACCATATGTGATCCATCGCTCGGGAAGCCATATAGATGCCAAAAATTTGCCAAGAAGGACAGGTGGATCCAAAAAAGCTCAGCATCTGGAAAACTTGAGAAGCAAAGGACAGCCAACAGTTCAAGTTTCCACAGCCTGTTGAGAACTCTGGAGTGATTCTAGCCTTCAGGCTTTGAATTCAAAAGGACTGTGTCAGGTGATATTTGAATATTTTAGCTTTTAGAACTGGAGTAATTGTTGTTGGTTTTGTTTTTAAGTTTACAGAACATAGGACATAGTCTGGTATCTGCAACAGTTTTTCAAAGTTTTTTAATCTAAAATATTTTGTGCTGACTGGCCATTTTATTATTTTTTTTAATTTAGTTAATTTATTATTACTATTTTTTTTAGTTTATAGACAGAATTTCTTTTATTTTTTTTCCTAAAGAGAAGCAGGAATAGGAAAATAAAAGCTACATATTTTCCTTTTCTTGTGTTTTAATTTTGCTATATAATTTTCTTTGAGAATATGTAAGGCATCAGTTTGCACATGTGGGTGCAAGTAAATAAAAACATACATAGCGATGTGAGAAACAAGATAATATTGTCCTGTTTTGAACAACGTATGACTATATTCAAAGTACAGATTTAGTGAACCCCAAATTGGTAAAAATATGTCACATACTGCTTTTAGATATCATATTGACACCTCTTGGAACTTCAGATGGAAGTATTAACACTTTTGTCATGTACATATCACCTCCATGCATATTCATATCGAAACTTCTCTGCATAGTAAATAATTTTTTTTCTGTAACAGACACAGTATGATTTTGCATGTGCATCCGCTGTTTAAAAAAATTACATTTTCCATTACATCCTCTCTTTCTTTACTTCTAAAAAATAAAAAGTGCTTTGGAAAACATCTTTCTTATTGTGTACTAAGTACACAGGTAAAAACAAAGAAACCATTAATCCATGTAAAACTGAAGAATATACTTTTATTACCCAAAGAAAGCTGGAAATACTCTTCTCACTTACAAATTCTTATCCTACCAGACTCCCTTTTAACAGGATGTAATATAAAAAAACAAGACAAAAAAAACCCAACAAACAACTCCAACAAAACAGTTTCCTTTGTGGCTAGGACACCACGGTGTTCCCAGTGTGTGCAAACCCTGCAATACCTCTCTAGAGAGATATTCTACTGAGTGGTGGAAGACTGCAGTAAAGTTAATGAAATCCCCTCTGACAGTAATGAATTTCCTGTCTTCATTGTGGTATTTGTTTGAGATTATGCATATTCACACCTTCCCAGTAAGTCCAGATACTAATGGTAAAACCAAGCTGCTGTTCTTATTTCCATTCAATTTCCTGCAGTTGTCTATAATAAACACCTTTGTGAAACTTAATTCATTCATCTATATTAGTTATAATTAATATTCAACTCTCCATGAAATCTGAAACAAACCTAATTAGGTCCATCTTCATTTCGAGCCAGGTTATTCACAATTCACAACAGGCTTCACAATAGGCTTCACAATTACTCACAATTATTCACAATTATTCACAATAGGATAAAGTAGTTTTATATGCCATATTTAGCCATTCACAAGCAAGCATTGCTAGTTCTGCTGATAGCCTGTCAAGTGGACTAGGTTTAGTCACTTCAGTCCCCTTACTCCATTCCCACATCAAAAAAGAGAAACGTTTAACGTTAAGTCCATAGAGCTTGTTGTGAGCTCAGGAAATAAAACCCCCTTGCACTATTAATATTTGTGTTGTAATAGAGTAATGGTCACCCTGCAGAACTTGCCTCTCTTGACACTGGCCGAAGAAGAACTAGGGGTCAAGACTGAATTAGTCAGTTACTCATTAAAATTTTCTCTCTACAGAGAAAGGCAACCTTCCACAAGTGGCAGATATGACCTATCTGAAAATGATGCCACAGGCTGAGATGAACTGCTTTTGGAACATACCTGTTACTCTCCATTGAGATAGTCCTTCTAGTTTGCTTACATTTGAAGCCTAGGGAAATAATCAAATATCTAAATATATGTCCCTAATACATTTTGAGGTGCCTCGCAGTATTGCAACTCCGAAAGGTGGGAGTCCTCCATCATTCCTGTCTCATAGCTGTTAGCATCATGCATTTATCTTGAACTACCATAAAACATCTCAATTGGTATTGTATGCCTAGGTACCTGAATTACACTTCACATATTTAGGGCACTGCACTGGAACAAATTCTTCCTTTTTCCCACATGGCATACAGTGAGTTTCATGGGTAAGAGCAATCTTACAGCACTTGGATGAGAGATGTCTTGAGAACATGCTCTCACATGCAAAGCAACTTTTCCTTGAAATTAAAAATATTGTTCATTCAAAAAATAAATATTTTTGTCAGACAATTTTATGTTTATCCACCCTAATACCTCACTGGTATTTAGTTTGCCTTAGGTAATAAACTTAGTCATGGTAGTAGCACTGAAGCAATAACTTTGTAGTTTACACTCTTAAGATAATTGTTCTGGTCTGGTTTTATTTTCATTCTTTTTTTTTTTTAAGAACATATTCTGTCTACAAATATATGATTTGTTTTCTAAAAGACTTCTTTCTCTAAAAGTAAAGAAAATCAAATAATATTGATTGTGCACTAATTGTGCACTTACTAATGAGTGTCTCAGGAAAGTAAATAATTTGGGAAAAGGCGGTGACATGTTTGTAGTTTGGCCATATCTATTATCATCTTAATTTCATAAAATGATAGACTAACCTTGAATTGACCATGAATTCCACAAGCTCAGATGAACAGTCATGCAACTAGATCAGCTACCACTTGGGAGAGCAAAGGCAATCAGCTGACCAGTCACTTAAATTCAAGAAGAGATCAATCATAAACTTACAGATTTTGCATACAGTTTTAAAATAAGTCCCTACCGTGGTTTCACTTTACAGCTACATTCCAGGCACTCCGTGGTTTGGGCAACTGTTGTTTCCTTTGAATTTACATTTATCAATCTAACAAGTTTAGCTTTCACATCCTTAGCAGAACATTGTATTAGGAGGCTCATTCTCTCAGGCAGCCTAATTCAGCTCCCATTAAAATCAATGACATTACCCTACTGGCTTAAATGAAAGCTGAGTTATATGCTACACATAGAACAGCTGTGCAGGATCAGCTCAAAAGTGCAGTTATTCCAGTATCCCTATTTCTGACAAGAATAAAGTGTGCTTATGGAAGAAGTCATAGAAACAGGGCAAATACAGAATAATACTTTAACTTGTACCCTTGCTACTCCCAGCAATTTGCATTTCAGAGACTTTGTGAGCTGTATGCTGTAATCACTTCACTGTGTTCACTGTGTTTAATAGCTTTTGATGGATTTTTCATTGAAAGTCTTCAATCTGCCTTTGAATCCACTTATACTTTTGACATTCACAAAGAGTTCCACAACTGAATTATGCCTTGTTTGAAAAAGTACTTCCTTTTGTTTACTTTAAACCTCCTAATGATAATCTCATTTGGCTCTTCCTAGTTTTACCTCCTGAAAAATAAAGGCTAATCAGTCTCTTGTTCAGTATGTCCATGCAATTTGTAATTTTATAGTCTTAAATCATATTTTCCTTTTATCAATATTTCTTTTTCAACCTTAAGGGTTCCACTTTATGTAATTACCTCTCACAGGAAGATCATTGCCTAGCTGTATCATTCTTCTTTGAAGAACTTGTGATTCTACTTGGTCCCATTTGAAGGGACATATTTGAAGTGAACTATTTGAAGAATTCAAGACACAGACACACCAAGAATACACACAGTGACATATTTCCTCTCCTATTATCACTTTCTTTTCTGCCACTTCTTTGTTATTTCAACTGCCCTGAGCAGATGACATAAAGATGACATTGATATTTTGAATACAGCTATTTGCATTCATTTCTCTTGATGGGCAAGAGCTGATTTTCATGATTATATTTTAGTGCACACATATACTTAAGGTTGTTCCTAACAACATAGATTAGTTTGCCTTTTTCAACATTTAACTTTGTCTGCCATCTCATTTTTCCTGTCATTTGGAACCATGAAATTCTTAGAATCATATCATCATAGAGTGATTTGGGTTGGAAAGGACAATAAAGATCATCTAGTTGAAACTCCCCTGCATGGGCAGGGACAACTTTCACTAGACCAGCTTGCTCAAAAGTTCTTTCTGCAACTCTTCTTAATCAGACTAACATGAAATTTTTGGACTAACATGAAATTTTTCTGATAGCAACTGTTTCACTCTTCAACCTCACCACTCAGACTCAGTTTGGTCTATGTGTAATAACAGGTCACAATATATATTCTTTAGAGAGTTTCATTATTTATTGAACACTACATGTTCATTAGAAAGAACCAAAATTTTGAGGCAGTCGTTGAACTGCAGTTTTATAGAATTCTAGCTTCCCACCCGTCTGTGTTGGGTCTCTGTGTGAATCCCAGCTCCTCAAAGTTTTCTGTCTCTGATACATCCTCACCTGATCCCTCACCCCAGACAGGTGACATCATATTATTAATTTGGGTTTAAACCAGTGTTTACTTCTTTCAGTGGCAATTGTGAGCATTCAGGGATGATGCCATCCAGCCACTCCAAACAGCCTTATACCAATCCTTCCCCATCCCACCCTCCAGTGAAGATGTATTCTGTTCTCTGTACTGACCATGAAGATTTTAATGCCTCTGAGAGCCCTATTAGTAGTGGCAAAAGACCTTCACTGAGCAAGGCATTTGACACATTCTAGATTATATGGTACATTTTGAGTTTTGTGCAAAACTATTTGTAGTAAACTATTTGAACAAAAGCATCTCCTGTGCCAGATCTATAAGTGCTTGTATCAGTTAATGTACAATGGTATTAGTTTCAGATAAAAACTTGGATTACACAAGAGTATTTTCCTCTTATAGGCACAACTTAAAGGGTACATGAATACCCAAGGAACAACAATTTTTCTGCATCTGTCTGCAGAACTACCCAAATAGTTCCAAATACAGGCCACAGGGAAGCCCACACAGAAATATAGGTGCATAGAGGGAAATGGCATATGTATGGTACAGGGAGTAGTAATCAAGGGCTAAGGTGGCTCTGAATCTTGCTGCATTTCCCCATGTTTCAGTATAAACTCTGGAGCTGAATGTCTTAAGTTAAGGAGGTGGGGAATAAGTAGTCAGCAAACTGTTCCGGGGCTTTCCAAAATGTTTTAAAACTTTGAATAAAGATTTAGGTGTGAATCAAGATGTTTAAATAGAAGAAGATATATGGAAAGCAACAGCAAGAGAGCTAGCATACTATATACATTACTTGGTGAAAAAGCATAGATATATTAGGTACATCCCTGCAGGGATCTGTGACAATAAAAGCCTTGAAGTTAAAATACTATCTAACATGCTTTAATCAAAAGCCATGTGGATCTTTGGATGCTCTCTTCCATCACTGCTGTGATTAATATCATCTGTTCTTTCTGGCAAGCAAATAAATAGATAACTAAAACACAGTCAGATGCTCTTGCCTGAAATGTGACAAATATGCCTTGCCGGCAGATGAAAAACATCTCTTTCCCAGGGATGGACCAAAGTCAAAAACTTGCGATACATTTTTCACTTTATATATGCATGTGAAATTTGGGAGTGGTACACTTCTTCAGTAAAAAATGTTCATGTATGTGAATATGTCTCTTGAGCAAGAACTGATACCAAACACTCTAAATTATGTGAATTTCTTGTTGAGATAAATGAAAGAATCTGCTTTTTTATACCTTCTTTTCTGAAGAAGAGGTGATTTACTTAAAAATGCTGGCCATATTTGTCTGGCAGTCTCTTATGCCTTCCTATTAATTTTTGAAACCTTTAACCAAACTTGAGAGAAGGTAGAAGACTCAGTGATAGCTGCAAAGAGAAAATTATTTGGGTATATAAAGTGGCCTATTTTCATTATTAGAATATTTTTTTCTATTACATGGAAGGGCTGTGTGCCTGGATTAAAATGGAAAGTATTAAAAGTCATAGTTAGGCTTAAAATATCAAGTTTTAATTAAATTTTATTACCTGCTTTAGGATTACATTTAGAGTGATGCATTAAAGAAAAAGAAACAAAGGAACAAAATTTTGAACAAACAAAAAGAAATGTTTAAGGTTTGTTATTTTTTTCCCCAAACAAATCTCTGTGTATTCAGTGGTGAACATGGAAAGCATGGTGTAGACTGCACAAACTTTGTAGTATCTCTGTGAAATTGTTGTTCTAGGTATGTGTAGCATTTTCTCTGGGTTGTTTATCCTTCTCCCCAACAAAATACAAGATTGCACTGTGTACTCCACCTTGTAAGTTCAAGCAACAACAGCTGTAAAAAAATCAAAATAAAAATGTTTTAAATTGGTAAAACTATAATGGAGCCTACATTTAGGAACAGCCCCTAGTATAGTCTTCCACACATTTTTTTTTCCTATTGAAAACATTGAATTGTTATCAACTGAAAGCTGTATTTTCTGTAAGGTTGGGACATATTTTGAATTTGCTTTCATGTAAAGTATGAAGCATGACTAATATACTACATACCAGTGAAAAGAGCTGACATTCTCTTGATAATATGTAGCGTGGTATGTGTGAGTTTATGATTAAAAAAGTAATACTGTCTTTCAAGAGGCTTTCATATTTAAAAATGTTGGTTGTCATTTCAAGGAGAGAGGTCACAATACTTTCCTTATCCACTTGCTTTGTAAGCTACATCTCAGACATCAACTTCCCATGGAAGAAAAGTTACCTAAAGATTATCTACTACTCCTTGCTGGCAATGAATTATATAGATCTCTGATTTAATCTACCTTGGCAATTTCTATGACCTCGTGTTTCTTTTAATCTCTTCAGTGTAGCTTCATATCAGTAAAAATCCTGAAACTGTTGTCAAGAAAAGCAAATTCACAGTTGTAGGATGACTGGCTAACAGAAACAATGAGAGGTGAAGGAAAAAGAGTTTCTTATAATAGAGGGGTAGCAGTGCTGCCTGCAACAATAGACTGCATTAACAGCATAGTTAAAAATAATTACTTAATTACTCTGCTTTCACAGGTGTTTTTACAGGTGCTTTCACAGCAATCCTATCAGATATCATTTCAGATAACCTTCTTTCTTGTAAAAAGCTTTTCCTTGAAAGGAAATATTTGGATAATTTTCTTTCTCAGACATCCTACATTGAGCGAAATGACTTTGCTCAATTATATGAGGGATTAAAAAAAGGAGTTTGCTTCATGCTACGAGAAAGGATTTTGCACTAAGGGATGAAGTCAGAATCACAGAATATTCTGAGATGGAAAGGACCCAAAGGGATCATCAAGTTCAACTCTTAAGTGAATGCCCATATGGGGATCAAACCCACAACCTTGGTGTTATTAGCACCATGCTCAAGTTATGAAAATACTCCAATGTAAGTAAAGTACAATGAACATAAACAAGGGGAATTCTGTCTGTAACGAGGGAAGGGACTGAGCTTTCTCTACCCATACAAGTACAAAAAGCTCTTTATTTGGAGAGCACACATAAAATATAGTAGTAAGGGGGGGAAGGAGATTTTAAGAGAAAATATTTATCTAAATAAATGCTACTGATGACAAGATTACATTGTGGAGTAAAATTTGGTAGGAGGTTTCAGATAAAATTTTTTACCTTAATATTTGGGATGACAGCAAATAGTTAAAAAAATAAATCTTTTCTTCAGTCAGGAAAAAAAAAAAAGATTTCTCTTCAACAATTTTTGAACAGAATTTCAGTCTTCCATGTGATTGTTACCAATTTTTCAAACCTTGTAGATGGTCTGCAAATTTGGAGATGTCCAAAGCTGTGCTGACACCAAATGAATAGTTTGCACACCTATAATGGTTTTTACTTTCAGAAAGCAAGTAATCATTCCCAACTCAACAGACTTGATAAATTGAATAGATTTAGAGCAGAGACATGTTTTAGTACAACAGAAACAATTCTTTAGTGTTCTCTCAAATGTAGTCAGCATGATGATGAGACAATGCTCTCTTATTGCCTAACCCTTTGTGTCTGCAAGTCACCTTGCACGAGTTTGATAAAAGACTGCATGAAATAACTCCTAGACATATACTACACTCTGAAAATGGCAACATGATTTGTTTTCATTTTATGAGCATGCTAGCACACAGTTCAGAGCCTATGCTCCACATCTGTGCATACTTCTTTCATACTCGCTGTCCTTGCTGGCTTCTGTGTTTCTGCCCCTTTTTTTGCATCATAGCTTCTCTATGCTTTTTCCGGTTTTATTCTGCTTTGAGGCTCAGTTCAATACTGGCTGTCTTCTTGTTTTCTGAAACAACTGATTTATTTTGACTATGAAATTTCCATGCCCAAAACCGAGGCTGAGAGGCACCACAACACACATCACAAGCCTGCTTGTTCAAAATCCAGGAAAGTTTGAAGCCACAAAAAAGTGTGCTGTGCTGTTAAGAAACAGCAGGAAATTTTTACTAAGGTCAGCAATTTCTACCTTACCTTTAGTCCTTCCTTTCTAGTGGAGTAGGGGATGTTCCTAAAGAGGGGAGAAAAGAGAAGGGTCCTGTTCAGGTGGTAAAATTATGCATCTCTCGGACGAAAAACCCAATAACAACCCATTCATTTCACTGCCTGAGATATGCCAGGATTTCACTCAAAATCATCTCAGGCTTGTGATGCTGAATTATTTTTATTCATAGTGAGTTCAAAGGGAGCTAATGACTCTCAGCCCCTTCCACAAGTGAGCATTAACAACAAAGCTGGCCGGGCAGAGACAGGGCTGAAAGGAGAAATCCCTACAGACAAGGGGTCCAGCTTCCTGGAGATAAAATGTTTGTCTCAGGTTGGCACCCTGGAAAACAGCTGTCTAGGAAAGCTGAAAACTCCTTTGTAAGCACAACATTTGGCAAGAGGCCAGCCGCGGTACTTGAGGTAGCTTTAACCCTCGCCAGCCGTTGCCCCAGCCACTGAGGGCTGCCTTCAGGTCTCTGGATCCTGCTGCACACCCCTCCAGCTCCCATGGCCCAAAACTGAAGAAAGGACAAAACCAAATCCAACCTCTTATCCCAACACCTTCTTGGGCCACTTACCATGAAAATCCACATCAGCAGGTGGGAGGAGGGGCGTGATTCTGGAGAGTAGACCAGGTCCCTTGCCTGAAGCTGGGCAGCATGTTTCCTCGGGAGACATCCCTGGTCTGTGCTAGACCACTGCAGCCTTATCCTCTTCTGCAACACACAGGACAGCCACCTGCAATGGACCACCTGGGTGACACCAGGGATGACTGTGATGTCCTGGGGGCTTGTGTGCCTTGGGACAGGACAGAGACACCAGGCTGCACTCTCAGGTGTCCAGTGAGAGAAGATCCACAGGTGTGATGGGTGCAGGTGTGCTATTTTGTGTGCACATGAGAAGGCCTTAGGTAGCACATGCTCTCTCCAGTATAATTTGTTGGACTAATTTCTCTAATTAAGACTTTCTTTTCCTTATAGCTGTCAGAAAACATAGGGTATTTTTTTGTTCTGGTAAACACTTTCTTTTGGTGAAGAAACAAAAAAAAAGAAAAATAATTTAGATTTGCATGTTTTCTAGAAGCTGAAATTTTGAAAAATATTTAGTAGCTTAAATCCCCAAATGGTCTGTCTTATCACTCTGCTTTAAAAGGCAATTTAAAACAGAAAGTTTCATACATTATTTAATGCCTTGTAGATTTGCTATTTCCTGAGGGCCATTCTAATTTCATGAAACCATTCTATGTGCTAGAATTTTCTCAGAAAAACTGTCTCAGAGATTTAGCATAAAAATAAAAAAAAATATATCATCCAAATAGTAAAAATGTCACAAATTAGTAGAGGAAATTGAGAGAATATTTGAATGTTAAAAGCAAAGTGGAGGACTGGTGCAGTAAAGCAGGGACTGATTTTACTTTCCAGGGACTTCAAAAGTGATTTTCATTGGTTTGGATTACTAGTACTATTCTTGTCAATCAAATGTTATTTTTTAAATGTTCCACAGGTAGACCAGTAAAATGGCCCTTTAAATCTCCTCACAACATCCTTTTGAAAGAACTTTAATAAGACACATTACAGTCATATTCCAGATTTCCATTAATGCGGTGGCTTTTCCCTTAACAAAGCATCTTGGATCCCCTAGAAGAATGCAGTGGAGGTGGTTCCCCTTCATCTTGCAGCACCAGAGCACTCTGTGGGAGGACTCTCACACTTCACTGCTGCACTGAGAACTTTAGGCAGCCCTTGACCATGATGAATGGCACACTGCATGAAACAATACTGATAACCACAGCTGTAGGTTGCTCTTCCCAGTGTTATTTCTTGTCTAAGATTCTAGTCCAGTATAGAGGATTTTTTTCATGGAAAGTCTCATACTAGACTCTAGAGGAGCTAGGCTTGTCTTGTGTGAAAGAAAAGAATATTATCCTCCATTTATAAGCAGGGCATTATATAGCCCAAGTAACAATAATGGAACTAGCAGCGCTAGGAAATGAAGCTAGAAATCATGCTTCCTAATATACTTTAACCTTAAGGTTAAAAAAATTTTAAAATTAAAAAAAAAAAAACACACAAAAACTTTACTTTGATGCAAGACAAGTTAAAGGTAATACCCCTCAGGCCACTGCTGGCTACAAGTGACAACCTCTTGGAAAACCAGAGGTGCAGTCAGTGCTGCTGTGATCCCCTCTGACATCAGAAAAGTACAGTCACTCAAGAACTCCCTGCAGACACAGGGAGTAGTCAATGATGCAAAGAGGAGCTTCCCAGCACAAGTTTCTGCAGCTGCTCACTATGCCAGTGCTCTTCCTTTCTTCAAAGGCTTTCTTTCTGGTCTATTTATAGAAGAAATGCAGATGTCTGTTGTGAGGGGGTGGAAGGCAATGTGAAATAGCTGCTTTCTGAAGCTACAAAAGTTAAGGCAACTGCAATAATGCACTTGACTCATCCTGTACTTGGCATTGAGTCAGTCTCTTTGAGCAAAGGAAGGATTGCATGCAGCAAGGTCATACACAACTAGTGACAATCAGCTTTACAGAACTAAGAAGCAAGACCAGCTTATTTTAGTTACTTTAGTAAAATCATTATAGAAAATGGTTAGCCAGGAATAAAGGGATTCTAAACACTGTTCCATAAGCAAACTGATGTCATGCAACACAAAGATATTGTAAACTGGGATATATGCCTCTACACTATGCCTGAATCATACTCCCACTGACATGACTTGCTAGAATGAAACAAGCAATGCCATCCAGAGCTCCAGCGCCACTGGTGGTGATACTAGATTGCAACAGCTGCTTGTGTGTTAATGTAGGAGAGAAAGGGATCTCTCACCATTTGTTCCCAGCATACTACTCTCAGTCTTGCTTTGGTGTAAGACCCCAGGTCAAGCCACATGCTCGTCCAGGAGTTTTACTTTAAGATATTTAAGGCTGCAAGAGTTCACCCACCAAACTTTTGCAGAGCCTTTGGTTCTTAATACCTTGAGATAGCCTAAAAAAAACATTTTAGAGCCAGAAATGCTCCATGTGTTTTCCCAGAAGACACTTGTAGGAGGAAATAAGGGTCTTGGCAAAGGTTTAAAAGGGGCAACATATAACCAATGTAAAGCATTCCACAAAGCACTGACCCAGCACATATCATCCCACAAAGCATAGCAGAATCCAACCCACTGTTTTTAAGTTACCCAAAATATTAAGTAAGAAAAGAGTAAATAAAGAGAGAGGTTAAGAAAACAAACAGGAGTAAATAGATAAAGATAGGGAAAAGAGATTAAGAAAGGATATTGAGAGAAAAATAGCTACCACCAAAGAATTCTATGGAAGTTTGACTGCACAGGGCGATGGCAGGTCCCAAGAAAAAAGGCAAGATGGAACCCATGTGCTCTTCTGCTTTGGCCCTCTGTAGCCAACCCACCCAGGCGGGATGTCCAGCACTGCTCATTCAGTGCCCTCCAAGCTGGAGTGAGTTGGGGTGCAGCCAGTCAGAGACTGGGGTAGGAGTTCCAGGGCCATGGTGTGGGTGCACTCCCAGGCTGCCCTTGTGATTGACAGCTGCTCCATGTGGACTCCAGGCTGCTGCCCAGCCATGTGAGTTCTGAGACTGACATGAGCAGGCCTGGCTCTTACTCCCACATGTACATACATGAGTTGGTTCTGACCCAATAATTAAAATATTAGTAATAACTGATCCAATGTCTCACACTTGGTGAGGTCACTATAGCATGGATGGCAGAAGCCTTATGTCATTCCTCCCAGCCCTGCTATAGAAATAGACATTAGCTAGGCTAGGGACAGATAGGGGTAGTCCACTCTCTCTATGGGCTGAATGGAAAGCAAGGACACAAGTTTTGCTTGCACACATCATGTCTTTCTGTAAACCAGTAGTTGATTTTCATAATTTATAGCTCTTGGAATTTTTCTGCCTTTTTCTGCCAAGGACTGGGTTTGCTTTTTACTGAAAACTGGTCTCCCTCTTTAGCTGCTACAGGGGGCTTATAACACTGCCTTTCAAGAAAGATTACTATACGTCTGATTCCTTTTTAACTCTTATCTACACCTGAACATTTGTCTTGTAGCCATGCATCAGAAGAATTTTTAAAAGGGCTACCACTATTGAGAAATTTCATATAATAAACCCTAAGCTGATGTAGTAGCACACAATGCCCAGATCTCCATTCAGCTTAGTTGTATGCAAGGCAACTTTAGTTCCACAGAACATTTCACCAGCCTACAGGGTGAACTGGGCCCTCAATATTATGTTTAGAGTTTGCTGGAAATTTTTCAACTGAAAAGATTTTTGATAAAAACCAGGAGCAATGCTGATGAAAATGTGATTATAAACTATATTATGAATTGCATCCTGATATGATTGTTTATTTGGTTTTGCTGGTATCTGTCCAGCTGGCTAGAAGAAAATAAGTATCTTCCACATTTTCTTTCTATTATTTTTGGTCAGCTTTCTGATGGAAAATGTTGAGGGGGAAAAATGGCAACAATGTGATAAAAGCACGATATTTATCAAACTGCTGTTTGTTTAGAAAAAATGCCCATTTCTCATTCCTTGAAATTTTAACAGCTCTTATTCTTATATATACAGGAAAGGAAGAGAAGAATTGTTCAACTAACTTGTCCCCTGAAGCAGAAAACCTTGCTCATGTGTCTTGCCTGCCCATGGCTCCTAGCCATTTTTTATCATATTTTTCCCATTTATATCCTTTTTCCACCCCCTCCATAACCCCATGCCATTTGCAGAATGCTTGCAGGTGCTGTTTTTCACTGGCATTCCCTGGGCTGCTCCTGCACCAGGGTGACTGTTTAATGCAGTGTGTTGGCAGGGCTCCACATGGAGCACTCGCCAAGACTTCCCCTCTCTCCCCCTTTGTGCATGAACAAACACAAACTAAACTCAGCAAAAATTTGCATTCAGGCTTACATGGACTGGGCATGGAGTTTTGATGGACTGACCAAACCTATCAGAAGTTTTCACTTTTCCTTCGGTCATGGGGAGAAAGGTCGTCGCATCTTCAGTTTACCCTGTATATGAAAAGAGCTGCTTACAGTTAATGAAAGTCAAAGGAGCAGCTCAACTGTGCCGTTAGGTTCAGAGCATGAAAGATCATATATCACTGTAACCTACCTAACCTTCCCTGTACTAAATGACAAACTGCTGCAAATAGCCTTTGGGTCAGGTCTCGCATTCACTAAAATACTTGTCCTTCAGCTGAGGACTCTGTTGAACTCATATATCATTCAGCATCTTAAATCACACAGACTTGCATAAATGCTAAGTACTAATTAAGACTGAAAAAATTACTGAAAGATAAAGTCCATGAAATGGGTCAAATCAAGGCTTAATTATATTTAGAATTTATCTTTTTAGATGACCTTAGGAAGATAGAAGACTGCAATTTTCTATGTGTTTATTATGTTACTACTGGACTTCATACTGCAACTCATATCATTCTCAGAAGCCATTCACACTACAGCTTGTGCTCATCCAGAAAAGGATTTCCAGTTAGACACTTCAAGAAACAGGAAGTGGCAAGATTGTTGAGCTCACAAGGGCTTGGCTGGTGCTAAGAACCTTTTCAAATTGTCTTTTCAAATTGTCCATTGATTATCAAATTCCAAGAAGGAGTTCCTAAAACGTTTTATTTGACATACAGGACATGCTGTGAAAATGGTGGTATTTGACACATTTCAAGGACTGATCTAAAAATGCATTTTGGAATAAAGCAGGAACTACAGATAATGGCTGTGCAGCCACAAAACAAAGTTAGTAACCATTACTTTAGCACTTCTCTGTGCATGCTAAATGCTTTCTGAGTAGTGCTTCTGCCCTGAGGAACAAGCACGCTAAGAGGAGACAGCTAAATAGTCAACAGGCACTGAAAAAAGGGAAGACGACAATTTATATATCAAATCAGTCAATTCCTTGCAAGTAGCATGGCAGCAGTGTTGGGGATTTTTATGTGGCAGAAGGCAGGAAAGTAGCAGATATGCTTAGGGAGGTCAGGAAGTGAATATAGAGCTTTTAGGTGATGGAGAAGCTGACAAACTGACTGCATTGATGTGAATTGAATTCCACCGGGCTTTTCAGAACAGAGTAACACGACTTTGTGTAGGGCACATGATATAAATAATGAAAAGGAGAAAGAGACTTCGTACTGAGTCATATGTTTTGAGATAAGAAAGGAGTTGCTGGCAGGGAGATGCAGGACCTATTCTGAGCACAGCTGCAGAGGAGAGGACTCAGACGAGAGAGGTGACAAGGGAGGGGAGAAGTGCAGGAGGTCACGAGGAGTCACATAAATATGACAAGCACTTTTCTTCTTCGTTTCAAAATGTGATGTTAGCACGGTGGCCATATTTGATAAGAACAGTATAAACAAGTTAGTTCCAGCCCTCTCTCCATTCCTAGAAATCAGACATAAGGAGTGCCACAGCACTACCTCGATTTACAGTCTGTCATTTTCCCTTTCACATCTGGGCTGCTGCAAGAGTATTACATACTGCCAGCCTCCAAGGCTCATCAGCAGCTCCTGATACAGAGGTGTGATCCCCTCCATCAGCTGAGCTATGGCCTGTGCTGTGGTGTCTGCAGTTGTGAGTTAGTCCCCAGAAAACTATTACCAGCTGGTGGAATTTAGAGGAGGTCCAAAGCTGCTTTGAATTACACCCCAGCTGTGATTAATGTAGGACTGTAGTGTGAATGGAGCTTCTGTAAAAACTGCGTGACAAGGTTGTGCAAGGGAAGGAAGGAAAGAGCCTGGTATATTTGTTTAAAAAGCCATAGCTTTTTAAATGACATTTAAGAGGAATTCAGACAGAATTGTGATTCTTAGGTATTTGATATGTCTTCTGATTAGTCTTTGTTGGAGTTATCTGTACTGCAGAATAATTATCTATACACAATTCCCTGCATTAGCATTATGACCTAATCACATCTATAGAGTTTTCTGTATGACTTTTTTAATTGGTTCTGTAATAGCCTCAATGTAAAAACAGTAACCTGAAGTGATTATTCATTCATTATTTTCACTCTCCCTGACTCAAAAGAAAAGAGATGAGCTAATCAAATCCATACCACTACACAGTCTTTTCCAGTAGATAGAAGTATCAGAAGCTGCTTTTAGGTGGCAGAAAATCACTTCAATTCTTTCCCCAAAACACTCCACCAAGTTTGATGTGGAGCTACTACAATATCTTCTTTGAAACCACTGTCAGATTTTTTACATCAGAGAGAAAAATTCTTGTAACTGTGTGTAAATCAAAGCCTTATTTAACAAAAAGGAGAAACATATTCCTGTTATGTTCCTTTTATGTCCAGCACTATCTTATTGACAGGAATTTTTTCACTAGATTAATAAATATTAGAAGGTGAAATACAATTCTAATCAAACAATACAAATGAAAGTAACATATGTAGACTTTATAGCATGCAGTTAACTATCCTGGCTTACATTCTGGAGTGAGGTAAACTGGCACTCTTACAAAACTTAAAAGTGTAAGGGCTAAACAGCTTGAGACAGGAAAAAAGAAGTATATGTAAGGTGCATTGTTTCATATTCTTCATTTAATATATCATTTTACACATATATATAATATGTAGTTATATGCAATGCACAAAAATGTAAGAGTATACTATATGGCCTTATGACCATATTTCATCTTATATATGACTTATGTAGACTTTGACAATATTGTTTTATGTTAAACATTATTTAAAGGCATATGTGATCACTATTAGAGGTTAATATTAATATTATTAAAGATATAGGCATCACTATTTAATTTACTAGTGCATATATAGTCAATGTACTCGGTATAACACATCTTTTCCTGTTAATCACTGTACATAACTAGAGAAAGCCCCTAACTTGAACAGTTTGAATGTAATTAGATGAAATGGAGAAAGAAAATATTTAAAGATCTGATGCTGGAGCACAGATATACTTAATCACTTCCCCAGCAGTAAATAGTCATTAGGCAAAGGGGAAACCAGACTTGGATGTCCTGAGTCCTAATGAAGTATCTCAAATTCAATGACCAACCTTCCCTGCTAATGTATGCCCTATTCTATTATTCCCCTTTTTATCTGATTTTTTGCAGCTATGTACTTCTTTTTTTTCAGCCAGAATATATAATGTTCAAAGATAATATTAGTGCCAGAGGATAGAACTTGCATTAACAAGCTGATGAGGTCAGGTACCGTTACAAATTTATTTTTTAAAAATTATTTTAAATTTAACTGCAGATCTATCAGCAGAGAGCTAAAAGGAAATTTGTATTTCCCTTAGTCATCCTCAAAAGATTTAACAACTAAGCCAAACTGACTGATGTTACACAAAGGCTAAAGTGCTCAGCATTGTCATGACCCCAGTGCTCTGCAGGTTTGTCTTTTGTGGTGTGCCTTCAAGTGGTCTGGTCTATGTCCTCTGTCCTGCGGTCTATCAGACGTGCCCTGGAGAGATACCCATGGGCACCAGAACCAAGGAAGAGGCTTCAAAGCCTTCTTTGCCCACAGGAGCATCACCACAAGCCTTTCACAGTGCTACCCTGCTTAGTAGCTGCTTCTGACACTGGATTTGCTTGAACTCAGCGTAGTCAGCCAGAACATATAGTTAGGCCACAAAAATCATGATATTGCTAAAATATAATGAAAAAAAAATTGGCTTTCTATCAGCTTTGAGCTTACCTTTTGGGCAAATCATCAATAATGTTTTCAAGCTATTCTCCATGGCCATTAAAGCTGGTTAATTGGCTGCTGACACACTGAGTAGGTTTGTTTTTTTTTTTCATTCTGGTTCTCCTCTTTAATCTCATGGATCTAGGAAATGAGGCTTTATTTAAAAAATTAATCACTGAATATTATCAGATGCACAATAAAAAGATGAAGATGAGATAGAGAAAGATCAGCTCTTAAACATAAATTTTATGCTTGTAAGGCCAGAAGGTATGATTCAAATGGAGCTGTACCTTAAAGAATATTTTTTGCACTAAATTTTTGAAAGACTTTATTTCCTCTCTCTGTTTCGTCCAAATAATTTGTTCCATCCAAATGGTCACAATTCTACCAGATCAGAACAAGGTTTCTTTGCCCAGTTATTAGAACACTCTTCTCCCTTGTCTGCACATTGTTTGTCATTTCAACTAGTGACATTTGGCATTTTTTGAAGGTAGAGCCTACAGCATGTAAATTTTTTACTGTGATTTAGATGTTCAATTAGTGTAAGCACATGTCGTGTCAGAAAGTACAGGCGAAAATAATTACAGGGAGGGAGGGCAGAAGATAAAAGGTGAGCAGTATGAAACTGAAGACTGATACCAGAAAACAAAATACCTGTCCTGTCATTGTGTTAGCTGAAGCTAATTCTGCTGTGTTATTTTCTAATAAGATTCTAATTCATTTTAAATTGCATGAGAGATTAGGAGGAAAGTAGTACATGTTGAAGTTACTTAAAACTAAATGTAGAAGTATTTTCTCATGTTCTTAAGTACTTCTATCTGCTAAAAAATATTATTATATACCCACATTAAATGATGCAACAGATCTTGATATGAAATAGGAATGAGGTGTCTCCAGAATTCAACAGAAGCAGATATACTTTTCCAAGCAAATATTTTAAAATATATACAGATCTTTCTTCATATATGTTTGTGTATATATGTACATATATGAAGTCCATTGTGACCACTCTACTTTTCACAGAGGAAAGTCTGTGAATCTGATGCATTAGAAATCCTAATCTCATCCTTCCACCGTGCACTAATTTATCAAAACTTTTTTCCTAGAAAAAAATTTTTGTGACTATCTTCTGAAAATTCAAAGCTGTCAGCTACATTTTGCACTTGCTTATGTGAACCTGTCTATTCCAACTGCATTTGAAGTGGTCCACGAGGCAAACATAGCCTGGCACTCACTGAGATCCTAGCAATAGTAGGATGGGGGATCATTTGCTCTCACAGAGAGCAACCACACCTTAAAGAAAGAAGGATGGTGGATCCCTGATTTGTTTAGAGCAAATTTCCAAATTCTGACCCCAGCTGCAATTTCAGGAGCTTGAGGGAAAACAGAAGTTGCAGGCACTATTGTGGAAAAATAGCATGGTAAGCCTGTTTGGAGGAGTTATTTTCCTTGTGACAGGCAAAACAAAGTGGCACACTTGTTCACCAAGGGAAAAGCAAAGTAGGAAACTACAGAGCACAGGATGCTGGTGATGGAGCTTCTTCTGCTGACTCCAGTACCCATGCTCTGCTCTTGGTAAAGGCTGGTGAGAGAAATGGGAATTCCTGCTGTGGCAGTGCTGGCAGTGCCCTGACTCTCCAGCTGGAGCAATTCTGGGCACCCGTGCAACCAGCTTCCACTCTGCAACCTCTGCAACAGCTTATCGTAAGAGCCACCCCATACCTCAATCCCTTCTATGTATATTTGGTAGTTTGATAACTTCAGGGTAATGAGATTGGTTTGCAAAGTTTACTGTCAATATGAAGGGAATGGTGCGTAATTGATATCATTCTACAGAGAAGGACCATACCTTGTTAGGACAAGAGAAAATGATGTTAAGTTGTGCCAGGGGAGGTTTAGATTGGACATTAGGAAAATCCCTTCATGGAAAGGGTTGTCAAGCATTGGAACAGGCTTCCCAGAGGTATTTAAAAGATGGGTAGATATGACACTTAGGGACATGGTTTAGCAGTGGAATTGGCAATGCTGGGTTAACAATGGGACTCCATGATCTTAAGTCTTTTCCAACCTAAATGATCCTATAACTCTATAATTCTGTGATTCTATATTTTCTGCAACAAGTCTACATTCACAGAACTCTGTAAATAGCTAATCATAATATCTATGACAAAAAAATCTTTGCCTGGAACAGTCAGTGGCTGCATGAACAGTGACAATTGCAGATAAAACAGTAGTTGTATAAGAACTAGGGTATACAAAATAAAACAGCTGTTTTACATGCACCTTGTTTTTAGAAATTATCCACTTCTGGATTGAGACTGTGGTCAGAAATTAATAACAACAGGTAATTCTCACACAACTGCATCTTCCTCAGGAACAGCTGAGCAAATCTTCTGTTTAGAGCCTTTCAAAACTAGGTTGGACACTTCATCAAAAAGTGATTGTTAGGAGAAAACCTGCATGGGAAAAACCACAAGCTAACTCACCACTTTAATCTTTCCCTCCTAGAGTATGACTCAATAATTGAACTAAAATTATCCTTGACTTTCGCAAATTTATTTCCTGTAGAAATATATTTGATGATCCTCAACAAGTTTTTTCCTAGGCCTGCTAAAGACAGAGAAAATTTATTTTGTGGAGCAGTAATACTGCAAAACCGTAGCCTTGTTTTTCCAAAGGATTTGATTTATGTATATTTATGCTTAGATGATGAATATCAATACCTGATGCCCATACACGAAGCAGCCATCTGTGTAAAAGTTAGTGTCAGGCCACACAATATGAACCTTTCACTAAATTGATGCCAAAAAGTGGTAAGAGTGTTCTGGTACCTGGTACCTCTTTTTCTTTCTCCCACCTGTCCCAGCCCCTAAATAATCAGTAAAGGTCCAAGATGCTTAGCTAACTGCAAGGGGTGAAGCCAGAGCTACCCTGAGAGCAGGCAGCACTGGTAGGAGCCCCAGGCTGTGTGGAGCAGAACAGCCTCAAGATCACGAGTACAAAGGCTGTATCTACACCAGTAAGACAGTGCCAGGACAGAGGCTAAAACACTGTCCTGTGATTGTTCACTAATAGTTACCATGCTCCCTGATGTACACTTTGATTTGTGCTGCCTAGAATTCCCTAATGTTCTAGCACTATTTAGGAGACTGTAAGCAAAATATATGTGATCACCCTGATTCAAAGGATAATTAGCCTTCTGGGTGCAAACTGTTCTAAGGCCAGAAAGCAGGCTAAAGAGGAGGCTATGGACTGCTTAATTTACCAACCTAAATGTAGCGATGGATACCACAATATCAATGACACTTCATGGCTTTAATATCTTTTGGCACCATGTGTGTTCTACTTTGTAGTGTTACCACATGGTGTAAGGTAAGACTTCAACATGAAGAAATTGTGCATCCAGCGACATATGTGGTTGTGTATGTGATTGCTATGGATATACAGGGAGAAATGGTTATGTAATGACAAGCATGTGCACCTTTTAGTGGAAGATCTGTCTCTCTTAAATTGTATCTCCAGAGGGCTATTTAAAATGTTTTTAGCAGCATAAAGATGCAATATTGTGCACAGTAATTCTTAGTACTCTTTGAGGCAGGAACTAATCTCTTACTCCTGAGAAGCACAAAAGAAAGAAAGCTATTGATATTAGTTCTTGGACTCTGAAGAGATGCCACTGCAATTTTGTCACTACTCTGCAGAGACCTGTTCATCAGCATCAGACTTTTAATTGTTGCAAACCCATACAGACTTCAGTTAATTGTGTGTCTTTTAAAAACTCTCTTTCTTCATGAAAGTAGGTTAAAATATTACTCCAATATGTTTCCCTTATAAATGTTTCCACTGCTGGGTGCATATGCTGGGATGTTTGTTACCCTTATTTGGAATGGTAAATTTTGCTTGAGATCAAAGGACATAGATATCACAGCATACATAGGACATGCAACATTCATTTGTACCTTTGCATCTACTTAACTATTTATGTTCGTAACTGTAAAACTCATAGCCCTGATTACTATCATGCGCCTGGGCCAGGATTTTAAATATAAATAGGTAGGTGCTTTTCAAAGGCAATTCTCTCTTATCTGCAGGGCCACACTGCTCACAGGTGGAAGAGGAGGGAGATACTGTGAGTGCATACCTCTGGACAGCAAAAGGCAGCACCCTTTCTCTTGCTCCAGGGCACTCTGTGGGTACCTGTAGCTGACCCTGATAAGTGGGGCCACAGTGCAGGAAAGTGCTGTAGCACAGTGCTGTGGAAGCATGATGTGCCAGCCTGGCTGGAGAGGAACAACTGGCAGACATCAGTGATGAGAACCAGACACCCAGGCCAACAAAACTGTCAAATGTCCAACATTGCCTAAGCCTTAAAGTGCCCATGGCTTCACACAAAGTGCTCCTGTTTCTAACACCAACATAACGTACTGTAGTCAACTGTAAAAATTTGAAAGATGAGGCTTGTTTAATGATGGTAAAGAAAGGAAAAGAGGATGTTCCACAAATACTCTTCTTCTAGCTATATCTTGATGGCCCTATGGTCTCAGAATCAGAGTTGTTGCAATTCTGAACTTCAAACAAAGCCAAACCAGAGAATGAGTCATAAGCAGGATTTTGTCCTGGGTTCTCTGATGTTCCCGCTGGGGCCAGAATTTCTCAGCTCTGTGGGAGTTTCATTTCAATCCGCATTCACAATTGTCCTGGAATTAGGCTGGTTCAGATGGAGGAGATGGGTTTTTTTTCAGTTGCATTTCACCATTAATGAATACAAAACCTGATCTGATTAATAACTAGTGTGTTGCAATCCCTAACTGACTCAGGAATAAATTAGCCAATGGATCTTGCTGTCAAAAAAAGTGATTGAGGACATGAACTGAATAGGATTAAATTTGACATCAGAATTTTAAACCATGTAAGCAGAAAAGTACCCTATCCTGAGAACAACCCAATCACTGACTGAGAGGGTTAGGAACTAACTTCCCCATTAAGGAGGTTCTTCTACAAATGTACACTGTGATTATATTTCACTATGTTGTTTCTTACTCACTTTGTACCATTCAGTTTCAGGGACAGGGAGAAGTAAGGAGAAGGAAAGAGCCAGCAGATTTTGGAATACAGTGGAAACTTCTAGGAATAACTTGCTCAGATTCCTTCTGTATAGGGGAAAATAGGAGTCCTGAAAATAGTGGGGGCGCCCCTGCATGCCCAGAGGCAGCAGAGTTAGCACAGCGTTAGGCACATCCTATGACAGGGCAGTGGCACCAGGGAGTAAGTTACCAGAGGCTGGTTTTATTGGGCAGTTTGAACACTGGTTGGGGTGCTGGCAGCTGTCTGGGCTGAGCTTTCCAACCTGCCCACAGCACAGCCCTACCCTGAGCACAGAAAGAGAATCACTACCTAGGCAAGATGTCTATTTGGCTTAGTCTGGTAATATCCCTGTTCCTAATGGCAATTTCTGAGATTTTTAACGATATAATGAATTTTGATAATCCTAATTCTTGTGTGCCTGTGCAGATTTGTTGCTTAACAATTACGGAACTTTTGTGCATGTAACCAGGTATAAAGAAAAGTACTAGCAAAATTAATTGATGTAAAATTTTTTGTGTCACATCAGCCTGTAACCTCTCATTTCAGCAAACATGATGTGAAAGACCCAGACAAACTACAGCAGAGTATTGCGTGCTGGAAATCAGCCTAAGTGCGGTCATTTGAGAGTATTGGGCCAAATACATTGTGCCAAATGCTTTACACCAATTAGCAACTTGTTCAAAGAGTTGTGCCATGCACAGAAGTTGTCTGCTTCTGTGAATGATCATAAGGTATTAAAAAAATCTAATACTTGAATCCTGGAAGAAAATCCTGGAATTGCATCCCCAAAAGAGAATTTTCTTTTGCAGATTGCATGCCAAGCTTTTTCTGAGTTATTATCACAGATGGTGAAAAATTCCCATGGCCTTATCCTCATGTTCTTTTTCATTCCAAATGGAGTCCTTTGTGAAATACCAGCATGACTGCATATGTTTGAACTCTGACTGTCCACTTAAGCGTATGCTGCACTTCACTGGTGTGGTCTCTGGGAGAGAGTGTTAGGCTCTGTTACAAGAGGTTTAGAACAATTTATTTTCACCCCAAGGCCACTGAAACCCTGTACCGCTAAGCTAGAACAGTCAGAGCTAAAACACAGTCTGTCATGCTGTGCTTAATCCAATTGAGCTACAAGCTTCAAAAAAGGCAACTCTAGTCTCTATCCTCTACACCCAGCTCCATGTATCCATCACTTCCCTGAGCAATCCCCAGTGATCTTTCAGCTCTCGAGTCAGTGGGATTTTCTCACAAATCCAGTGGAAAATGGTGTGTAGCTGGCTCTCTGATTGCTTGGTCATTGGTCCGATGGATGATCTCAGACAAGATCCTGCAACTCTTTCTCTCTCCCACCTGTGCCTCTATACAATGGGGAAATGATGGTGGTGAGGTCCTCTGTCCTGGTGAAAGATCTTCAATGGTAATCTGTTTCTCAGTATTTAGAATGAGCCTATTTAAATGGCAGGAAAGCAAAATTTAAAATTACTCTGCTGATCTTTCATCTTATACCTCTGATTTTCTTATGTTTGTATCAACAGCTATGTTGTACTCATTTGTTACTTAGTGTGACAGGTATTCAGAATTTTTGAAAGTACATAGTGTCAGAGATCTATAAAAGAAATCACAGGAGCTGCAAGTGTTCTTACAGTGGGTGTGAAATTTTATATCTGCTACAAATTTGGGGATGAAAATACTGCTCACATTTTGCTGCTAAACAGCAGGTGAATTTTAGAAGGGATGTAGGGGGAGCTGGGCAGCCTGACTGCAGCCTTTCTGGTGTTTGTCATCTGATAGGGATAGAGCTGACCTCCCAGCAGTCCTGCCCTCATCCCTCACCCTCCTTCTGCTCAATAGAGCTGGCTGCTATGTCTGTGCACTGCCGACATTTGTAGCTCCTGGGCGATAGCCCCTCACACCATACAGGGGTGATTTGCCTCAGTTCCTGTTGGTGTAGCAGTATAGAACAGCTGGAGCATGCTTATGGACTTGGCATTTAATGGGCTTTCTGGTGAGTAGTGGTACAAGTCTTATGTATCTGCTACTGGTACACGGTGTACAAACCGTATTGAAATGGATCCGTTCCACAAGAAATATGATTTTATGCTTCCTAATTAAGCAATTAATTTAATTTTGTCTACTATTTTGCAAATGTCAGGGGATGAAGTCGAGAACAAGTGGATGTTTTATTTGCATCAGGAACTGAGGGCTAAAGAACTGTGCAAAACCAGTAGTATGCAGAGTTGATTTCCACATTAATGTTTGTATGCATTTGAATAGAGAGTTAATTTTATTTTTTCCTTCACTGATTTGATATAAGCTGGTTTGAATCCCACCCCCAACAGCATAAGAATACAGATTTAAAGAAAGTCTTGACTGACTGATCTCTGAGTGTCCTTGAAGGTCCTCTTTATTCTGATTATGATTATTTTCCACTGGGAAACACATGTTGTCATGTAACTCTAAACTAATAAGAGACAAATGTCAAGAAAACTTGGATATTTAAATCCAAATTGATTTGCATGGTCTAAGACTGACAGCTGTTTCATACAGCTGCAGGCCAGTCTATGGAAATTCTGAAAAATTAATAACCAGCAAAATCTGCCTAAAGTAAAATATTCTCAGTATGTTTCATCCAAATGATACTAAATTTATCCACTGAAAACAGTCTTGAATAAACCTTGATTCATTCACAGAGAAGAAACAGATGCTTTTACTTAATAAGCTGATACCAAACATGTTTAGTGTGAGCATGTATACTCTTTTACTATACATTGAATTAATATTACATGTGTGTGGAATGTATTTGGAAAATTAGAGACCTCATCCAGAAAAGCCCAGAGAAGTGGAGACAACATTGTGCTGGATATTACATCAGTTCCACACTACTGAGGAATCCATTTTATTTAGGGAGAATCCCCATGAAAGCAGTGAAGGCAATCAATGAGCTGCTTTACACAAGTGGGAAGACTCTGGTCATGCATGTCTAAAATGTGCCACATAAAAGACATGATTGCCCATTTTATGGCATGTTGAACTTCACGTGGAGTCTGCTTCTAGCAAAGAACATTTCTAAGGTATCGCATGCAATAAATGAATCCTCTAGGCTCTTGTTTTCAATATTGCATGAACTTCTTTAGTGTGAAAACTTCTGTGGAGGCTTCATGAGCTAAAAGTTCTCCAAGGTGGTGTGCTGAGACTCTAGGAGACAAAGTTGATAATGCTGTACACCCAATCTTATATATTCAAAAATCAATGTATGATGAAGACATGATTTTAGAAGGCTCACTGTATGCCAATGTCTATTAAAATAATATTAATGGTACCTTAGACAAATTGGTATTTGCTAAGCATATGGGTAGTATTATTAGCATGACATATGCCTGGGATTTGAGTAACAGTCATCAGTGTATGTGAGACAGAAGGTGCCTACTTCATGAGTCAGTTCTCTGATGAAATATGTAGAGAGTTAAACTGAACTAAATAGTTGCTGAATCCAATAGAGTCTGGAGAAACTACTTGGTTCCTGCACCTCCTAAATAAACCTGAGATTGAAAAAAAAGCTGCAGTTAACTGTGGAGGCTTACTGAACAAAAGGTGATGTGGATGCCTTCATCATGCAAATAAAAACATGCAACAGCAGCCCACCTGCAGTGTGATAAAGTGCCCAATGTGTGTATGTCAGCGGCTCCAAAGGCTGTGTTCTCTGTGTTTTGAAACTAAATCTTCCTCCTATTGACTTCTTGCCCTCTGGTACATTGAGTTGGCTGCTTGCGATGCTTTCACTAAGTACAAAGTCAATTGACTGTAAGTGGTGATGAAGAAAATGTTGTGTGATTAATATTACAGTTCAAGCTCTTCTGATCAGTCACAGAAAGAGCAGTCAAATAAATTCAACTTTGTTTCGAAGAATCACACATTGTTAGTGGTGGAGAGTCTGTCCAGAGCCCAAAGGGAAAAACAAGCCACTTGAGGCAATCTCTCTTCCTTTACATAGAACAAACTAGTTGAGCAGTGTTAAAAGCTGCTTATTGATTTGTGCCCAGACTGAAAGCCATGCAGTGATGTAAATGAAAATGTGTCAAGAGTCAATATTGATTTTTTTTTTCTTTTTCTTCTTCTCTTTTTTTTAAAGTACGTCCACCCTGCTTGGGAAATGCTGTTAGCTATACCACTAGGCTTGTCAGTGAGTGAAGTAAGACCCTTTTCTACAGGACTATATATGTCCAGACATCAAACTTACTTCTTTAACTGAAGTAATATGGACAGCATGCTGAGAGCAGCTATGTTGACAAAATCTGTTTTTTTGAGACAATTGTTAGGTGAAGAAAATGAAATGACAGAGAAGAAATCAAATGTTGGAGAAGACAAATTTGCTGGGCTGAGCTTGCAGTCTAATACTTGCAGAGTAGACCAATTTTTTTAAAAAAAAATCTTTGCTTGCAATAGATTTGTGTAGCAATATAAATTATACTCAGCAAGAGCCAAGGACAAGGAAAGGGTAGAAAGGGAGTTCTGTTGTCCCTAGAGAGGTATGCACTCAGCTGGAGTAGACGCAGCAAGAGTTTCCCTTTAAAAAGATGGAGCTTTCAGATACAAGACCTACAAGAGTTTCTCTTTTGAGTGAAGGCTAGCAGAAGAGAAATGGGTTATCCCTGGAGGGCAATCCAAGTATACTGTTTGAGTTCACACCATTCTTATTGTGGACATACAAAGCAGTTTAGGAAAGTACAGCTAGAATTTGGCTGTGTTTTCTCCCCTGAAGATTCAGATGCAAACTGCAGTAACTACTGTGCTCAAAAATCAATGCTATAGCTTTTTCTATTAGATTACAAACTGCAACCAGGCTTGTTTAACTAAAATTTCTACCTTGCTAACTCTTAGCAAGTAATATTCTTCCAGGTCTTTGACAAAAACTCCTTCTCTGTAGCCAAGATAAGCTTTTCTCAATCTGCACCACCAAATCTGGAAACTAATTGCTTACACCTCACTTAGAGGTGACAACAGGATGTGGCAGACAGCTCATTGCAACTCCGATGTTCTAAGAATGAACAGCAATCCACAAGGTAGGGTTGTATTTTGTTTGGAGACAGGCTTGTCATAAATGGGGGTTTTTTAAACGGTATTGGCACTTTTAAAGGTTTTGGGTACTTCCACAGCTCCTAGCTTTGCTTCCTGGACAGAAGAAACATTGCTCCTTCTCTCTAATCATCCATCACTGTGGCCTCTTTCCATAAAAGAAAAACATTTCTCCTGTCTCTATATCTACCCCCAAGAAATCCTCACCTCAGTCTTCCCAGGGTGACAAAAGAACTATTTCAAGCTAAAAACAAATAAGTCGAGAAATTAAATTCTAACTTGTAGAGGGAAACAGACCCAACACCACAGCAGCAAAGTGGCAGTCTTCCAGCTACTGGCAGAAAAGGTGCCCCAACCTAGCAAAATGCTCTGGCAAATCAAAAGTGCAATTCCGAACATATTAAATGTGTGGAAATACTCCTATTGATTTCATGTTGATGAGATTCAGATGATTAAAATAAAAGTTCATTTTTAATACTCCAGCAAATTGAATTTGGCCTTCTATTAAAGGCTGCAACTGAGTTATAAATGGATGCCTGGTTATTTGGGTTGATGAACTGAAAGTTTTTCAGTGAGAGATGTACACATGACTAGCTCCTTTTTATTTTTCATCATCTCAGACAGGTGTTTGATCCTTTTATTTTCTTTTTCCCTTTTTTTTTATTTTTTTTTTTTACATTTTGTTGCCAAACAGAATGAAAACCAAAATGTAGTAACTTTTTTTTTGTTTTTTGAAGAAATGCAAGGGTAGTAACATCTTCTGTACAAACAAGACACAATTTGTCACAAATCTGGAAAGTAAGGCAGTACTGAGGTTGCTCATGCATTCTGCCTGGTTTGTAAGGCAGCTTGCTTTCAATTTTGTGTTATGACCATTCAGATTTATTATTATTAAAGTTCAGGCCAAGGGAGACAGGAGAAGATATAAAATTATTCCACTGCTGTATTCTGTACATTATGTGCAGAGATATTCACTCAGTGGAATTCTACAGCAAGAGAAACTAACAAGAAACATGAAAGGCAAAACACTTATGAAATGGATACATTTTATAAATCTATTTTAAAAATGTATGAATGGGAACAATCTGACATTAACTACTTTCCAAACATTTTACTTGTCTCACAATAATATTCCCTGTGTAAATGTTTATTTTGTCAACACAACGATTTCCCGTGCTGTCTCACACTTTTCTATTCTGGACACAACAACTAAATATAATGAGTGACTTCAGCCAACTTTGGAAACACTTACTTCTGTACATTTTAAGAATTAAACAGGAGAAGAGCTGTTAGACCCACTTAGATGCTCAGGTATATAGAATATATTTAATGACATGCAGAGGATTTAACTAGCATCTCCTGGACTCCTAATTCCCTGGTGTGGCGCTCTGCCTTGGAACCATGCAGGAAGCTGCATGAACTAACCAGGATTTAAATGAACAGGAAAGAGGCATCTGCCTCTGGCCAGACAAACATCATCTTTCTCTTGATATTCTTGACTGCAAAGCCTGCTGTATTTTATGCATCAGACACAATGATATTTCACATTTTCCCATGATATTTCTTTCGTTCATTCATGCAGTGTGATTAATTATTTGTTCTGGAGCAAGGATAGAATTTTGATAACCTAGCTGAGTGACCTAGCTGTTGGCGATGATTAACCATAGCCTTAGATGTGTTCTGAAGGCACCTCTGTAAAACAGCATGGCTACAAAAATGGGTGGGGAATTGCCTTGTTTGAGAATTCAGCTTTAAGGACTAGGGATCTTTGGTTTGTGCTAGGACTGTTACCTGAGGTGCCACCACTTTTCTTTAAGCCTGCCCAAAGACAAGCACTGTCCCATTTCCAGCATTTCTTTTACCCCATGTGAAGATAATCCTGTCTAACACCAGTACAGCATAAAAGCAACTCAGTTGTAGCTGAGTTTCTGAGACACTTGAGCTTTCTGAGACTCTGTTTGACTTTTTGGAGTATTTGTTGAGGCAGTGACCTGACCAGATGATGACCTAGAAGACATGCAGTAGCAGAGGCTGCCTCAATGCAGACAGATGCAGCAAACAAGATCTCTTTTCCTGGGAGTCCTCCTGCTTCACCTAACCAGCCACCTGGAAGGTGAGAGCTCACACGCTTCACCAGACAAGGCAGAAGGAAGGACTCAGAGCAGTCACTGGTTTAAACAGCAAGTAGTCTTTGAAGCAAAGAGCAGAAAACCTGTCACTTTCTCAGCTGAGTGCCCTAATTGCTGTCCTATGATCATGCTCTGTCCTGTTCTCTGGGTCAAGAAATCCTTAATTATTTAATGTAAAACAAAAGAGATTTCATAGGAGCAGCACAGAGTGCTCTGTCCATCTCTCTGTCTCTGAGTATTCACGTATTCATGTGCATATATAAAGATACCAGCACATAGATGAAGAGGTTGCAATTCTCTTGGGAGGGGAGATATGTGAGTTTGAATCCTCTCAGGCTGGAGGGCAAGGGAGGATTAATTTTGTTTTGTTCATAGTCTTATACTAGAAGATGATTTTAATGGGGATCTTGAAGGAGGGTTAGTAGAGTGACCTTGGGAATGCTGTATGGTTGGTAGTATTTTGTTGAATGTAAAATTGTTGAAGGGAATAGAGAATGATAAGTAGGGGAAAAGAGGCAAATCAATTTATCTCAAATGTGTATTAGTTAAATTAATCATTTAAATGATACAATCTAGGTGCTTTTTAAGATGCACACTTTTATGTGTAAGTCTCTTGTCTTTTTTACAGATTAAATGCTTTGAAATAAGTATAATGATATGTCCCATTTTTCAGGACAGGACACAGAAGGTAGACATGATAATAGCTTATCTGTTTTTATTTTTAAATTAATCTATTTAAAACATCTCCAATATGAAAAAAAAAAAAAAAGGAAATAATATGGATGAAATAGTGGCTGTCCAAGAGCTCCACCTTCTCTGAGAAATGTCTGTGACAAACAATGTAAACAACTCTATTGTTTAATATTTTCTTTGCTTGTTCAGGGGTTACATTCAGGAGTGACTTCAAAGTGTAAAAGAAGACGCTGTGCATGAGTTTTAGAAAATAACATAATATATGACTCACAAATTGGAGAAAAGAGAAAGGAGGGGAAAAAAAGTTACTCATTTTCCTCTCCTCTAGCCCAACTCTTTAACCTTCTTTTAACACTTCCAAGCACATGCTTTTGTCCTCTTGAATTCAACACAGACTCCTTAGCCTCTTGCACGTGGAAGAGGGAGGAGTCTGAGTCCCATTGCTTTGGGGGTGTGACAGAGTAGGGAGAGGGCAAGCAAAGTTTTGTGTTGTGTTTAGAAGAAAAGGAGACAGATATGGGGAAGGAAATATTGTGTGAATAGGTATAAAGATCACTCATTCGAAAGTCTTTCAGAAATCCAGCCCTCCTCCCTTTTCCCTCTACCCACCCCATGAAATTATTCTGGCTTTGATCTCTCTCTCTCCCCCTTTGTTCAGTGACACTTTGTATGTGACCCTGAAAGGTATCAATTCCCATTTCCTTTCTTTAAGTCAGATCAGGAGAAGGAACTGTTTGAAAAGCAATGGTTATGAAATAGATTTTTAATGTAAGCTCAGTACTTCTTGTGAATTTTCATGACAAAAGAACTTAACCTTCCTGATTACTTAGAAACAAGAGCAAATAAATGTAGGTTGGGAACAAGTTAAAATGTGATTTCTAATTTATTGTAGTGCTTAGGAGCATATTTTAACTCAATTTGCCATGCTTTCCATCATGTCCATGTAGACATGTCAATGAGAAAAACTCTTCACAGTGAAATATCTGGATCCTTGCCCTTAAATAAAACAATATTGTTTATGCCTTCTAATCAAGGATATTGTTTACAGGGCAGATAACTATTAAGTCCTCTTTCCATTATTGACTACATGATTTAATTCTTTTTGCAACTGCATTTAGATGTGCTAAAACCCCTATTGACTGTTTATCATCTTCTCAGTACCTTGTTCCAATATGTGAATGCAGCACAGTTTTAGCAGAAGAGCTGAGTATGGAGCAGAGTCCAAGTCACTGGTCACCTATGCCGAATAGCTGTGGCAGTCTTTTTACTGATTGTTTTTGGCTCTGTAACAGAACATGTAAACATGCTCAGGGAATAGTGTATTGTTGGATACGAATATAAAGACTTCATCAGCATAATGGAACAATTAACTCAACCATTCTGCTGCTCTTGATCTGCAGAATTTTGCTTTAAGATTAGAGTGATAAGGTGAAGATTAACACCTCTGGGTCAGTGGAGCTGATGAGACATGATTTATTAAACCTCGAAGAAAACCTTAATTGGACGCTGGAGCACTCTTTTCTCCATTGTTAAACATTGCCAATTCCCCAGGTAGTTAGGGTAGATGGTGAGTATAATAGAGACTTACTGTAATTAGGTGCGCCAAAACTAAGGTAATGATTTTTTCCCCTGGGAACACCATGTGTTATTTTGTCCAAATAAATCAGTGCTGATATTTGTGAACACCTGAAAAACATCCCCTACAAATGGCCATTGACTACCCAAACATAACTTATAAAAGGGAGATGGAGAACAGGATTCATAAGAATTCTTTGATTTAGAGGAACTGTCTTCAATCCTGGCCTTCAGAGCTCAGAGAATTTACTGCGCAAGCAGGTTAATGAGCAGGTTGATTTATCCTTATTTTTTTACCTACCATTACTCATTCTTTCATCGTGTTCTTTCCATTAAGAGGCACTGATTTATAGGAAGAAGCACTCCTCTAAGGAGTTTGGTAGGTTTTGAAACCAAATCACAGAAACACAATTTTTTTCAAAGAAATGTCTTTTTTCAGGCACTATAATAAATAGGTTCATTATAATGCAGCATGCAGCTAAAGATGGGAGAAAAGTCCATAGACATACAATTCTAGCTACTGTACCTCAGGCTCAAAAAATGGAGCTGTGTGACTTGAGGATTCATTAAGGCACTTGATGTAGTGCAACCCTGATGAAATAAGTTAGCATTCTCATTAGGGGGTTGAAGCAATCATTTGGAAAAAGCCTCCTTTGCTACATTTGTTTTTTGTGTCACAGGAAGCACGTCCTCATTCTACTGGGATAATCACTGTCAACATTTTACATAGTTACAAAGCAAACTAATAAGCCAGATTGTTGAATTATGTCAATCATGTCTAAACATCAACAAATAAATTGCTGTATGCAGATGGGATACTTGTAAAAGAGCCTAGATATTCAGTTCTGTGTGAACAGTGCACGTTGCGAGGTCATGGTTTGAGACTAATGTATGGAGGAATACGACTTTCCACCATTTGGCTCTGAAGCAAAATTTTTGTTTCTATTAAATTGTTTGCTGAGACTTTTGATATTTAGGGCACTGACCAAGGAGACACTTGTATCATTAAGCATTGCATCCTGATTTTCCTACCCCAAAGCTGTACTCACCATATTATCACACTGGTATATTATTTGTCTTCTTCTTGTTTCTGCTGAAGTCCTCAGGTTTTATTGCAGCTTTACACCCAGATGGACTTCCCAAGTCTCTAGCCAAAATAGAGATGAGAATCAAGAAGTGATGTCAGCATTTTTTCTGCTAAAGAAAGGGAAAAATTATATGTATTCCTACCCAGCCCTGTTGGGGTTTGGAGTCAACTTTCAGTCCAGCAATCCTGATGTCAGCTTTCTGAGTGACAAGTACTTCTGACGCTTGTCATCTTTGCACTAGACACTACTTTAAGGAGGGGAAGAGGTGCCCGTTTGTGGCTGGTAGTTGCTGAGTGCTTTTGTGATTTCACCCCTGCCCAGGGTTACACATAAGGGACAAAAGAATGAAGAGTTTAAAAAAATGCTGTAAAGCTTTCAGAATGCTTAAATAGACTGCAGATTGCACAAGAAAGTAAAATAAAAAGTAAGGTGTTCATCTGCAGAAAGAACAAAAAAATCTATTAAATTAATCAATAGGTCTTTTACAGTGGCAAATATAATTTAGTTAAAGAAAACATAGAGAGTGCAAGAAGAATATAATGAGTTTTCCACCTCTCGTAAAAGCAAGGGTTGAGAAGAGCAGTTATTGACTGACAGGTATGTTCTTCAGAGATGAAAATTGCATTCTGGAGGGTGGGTCTCAGAGCTGCACTGAAGTTACAGACCTGTCTGCACCACAGTGTCCCTTGGGAGCATAACCTTCAACTCACAGCAGAAAGATGTCACCTGATTAGGAATGCTGGAACGTAACACACCAAAGCCAGTATCTGTCCTTCCTCATGTTTAGAAGGAAGCAAGAAAGATATATATGTATTAATTATATTATATCTTAATTATATGTTATATAATATTAATATATTAATATAATGTTATATATTAATGTTATTATATTAATTATATAATATTTTATATATTAATTGTCCAGCAATTTTAACTGTCTTTTGGGAACATGAAGAAATAATGGTAGAAAAAAATAATGTGTATTTTAGACAGGGACATCTGTCTGGGGTCCCAGGTAATGAGAAGACCTCTCTGTTACTGCACATACCAGTGTAAGACACTCTTTCCACTAGGTAAGTCCCAAAGTGTTTCATATTTTTTGTGCCCAAGACATAAGTTTGATTGTTCAGACTCAAAAACTTTTTTTTCTTTTTTACTAAGAATATAATGTGACTTTATCCAAAATCTTTGTGTTCTGATACTGGACCCCATCTTTTTATGGTTATTCCATGTTAATGAATGATTGGTTTAATACTGACCTGCTTTTCCAATTGTTCACTCAGCAACAGATTTACCTGCATCAGTGTTGCATGTTATATTGTATTGACTTCCACTGAACCATGATTATTATTATTTGGGATTCCTTCATTCATGCTTCATAATTTGGAGCACTTGGTATATGCTGTATTCTTTCTTTACTAACCTCTTCTTGAAATACTGTCACGAGCTACCCAGAGCACAGGAATTTGGAGACAGATTCTTTTCAGCAGCTGTCCCCTGTAGTATCAAAGATTTAACACCAATATTATTAGTTACACTGTTGCAACTTCCCAAGAGTTTAAGTGTCACAATCTGAATCGAGGTGCAACGCAAAATGTCCCACCTTCTGATTATGAATGTTCTCAGCCAATTGCAGGGACCTGCTATTCAACAATTCCCTGAAAGCTGGGCAATAGGAAAGCCAGAAGCACTAAGGTAAACTACCAGTGTAACACACAGCATGGGTGGAGGTGAACAAACTTAACTGTATCATGACCCACTTGACTAGAGTGCTGATGTTATTAAATCTTCACCAGCCAACTTGGCTCGTTAGCACCCATATATGTGGTGTTGGAGTCTGATACTCAGAAAAGGGGAACTAGGGAAAACTTAATCTGCCATTCTGAACAAAGGTGATGATATTGTCTCAGTGTGAGGCAGCCTTTGCTGAGCAGGAATTTAGGAGGCCCTTGGGGTCTGTATGTGCTAGCAGGCACAGAGATTCATTTTAACTTCATCTGGCCTTTTGGGAGAGAGTAAGCACATAGAACATCTTTCTTTCCACATAGCTTCATAATAAACATCCAGAGGAACATGAGTTTGATAAATCTTACGGTAAAATTTTAATTAAAATAGATCTTCCTTTTAAAACATCAATTCCATTAAAGAAAAAAAAAAAAAAAAAAACAAACCCAAACCAAAACAAAAAAACCACCCCTTCCACAGTTCTGCTTCAATCTCAACCCTGAAAAGGCAAGCATAAGTAAGCTTTTGGGTCTTGTGAAAAAACATACACAACCTGATTGATTTTAAAATGCAGTCAATTAAAAATCACCATTTAATTTTGTTTATTAGAATTTAATTTGATCTGGCTTTGTGTCTGTGCCTACTATTAATTAGCAATAGTAATAGTATTGTTCTTCTATGGGAATTTGAAACAGATCTGCCTTCCTATAAGGCAGATGGTGGCTACAACTCAGAGCACTCTGAGACACAGCAGACATCTCAGCTCCATTAGTCCTGTTATCTGTCAGGGGAAGGCGTTGGTAGAAGAAAATGGTAACCCTGAACAAAGGAAGAACTTGTCAGTGGAATGAGTCTGTCTTTTCAAAGTTGCAGCCTGACAGACAGCAACAAGCAGGAGGGGCTGCAGCATTCTCATAGCATTACAGCCATCCAGGCTTGGATGCTGGGGATGCAGGAAATTTATAGGAACGCAGCAAGATAGTGGCTAGAACCTGTTCTAGACTTCCAGGTATTAAACTGGCATCAAACACCTGATCCATCTTTCTATCTAAAGCATTAAGCCAGACCTTTCTTGGACAAAAGCAAACTCAATTGCATTATCTTCTGTTTATTCAAGGGATAAGCCTAGCAGCTGTTCTTGTTGTGTAACATTTATATCTTTACAGAGACTGCAATAAGAGATAGAACGTTTATATCTTTACAGAGGTTCCATGTGCCAGGGTTGGCCCCTTCAGCGACCTCAGAAGGAGCAGGATGCTCAGCCCTGTGCAGAGCAGTCTCTCACTGACAGGAGACAATTGGGTGGATGGCTTAATTTTTCTTTATTTTACCATTACACTGCAGATTATTACCCATAATTTTTTAGTATTTCATTAATATTTAGCTGACAAATTTAATTTGAAAGCAAGTAATTGTTATTTTCACAGAAGGAAAAAAAGTGTTATTATTCCTAGAGACAAATGAGGCTTCTTTTTTATTTTTTTTTTTTATTTTATTTTTTTTGCCTGGTGCATCAAATGGTACAAACACATTCATATTTCTACGTCTTGTTTCTCCAACATGTCCTGATAGAGCTGTGAGAATTTAGAACGAGGAGTGTGAATGTACATGGAGTGTTGGTTCCTTTTTAGTCAGCCCTGCTCTTCACACAGCAGTGTGAATGAAGCCTGAAGCTGGGCACTGTTTAAACTGATGTGGAATGGCACCTCTTGGGGTAAACTAGGCGGAATGATGCTTAGTGCCAGTTTTTACGTAATACTAGCCTAAGGATCCCTGCACAGATCCATGTCCCATATATATAAATAGTACAGGGAGCCCTTAGGGACCTCAAGGTGGTCAGGTGCAGGGAAATGCTTCCTCACTGGGTCTTACTAGACTGGATTTTGCAGCAGAGGAACCAGCAACATGGCTTGTTCCTGGTGGCCCGAGAGTGTGGGAAGATGGGGCAGGAGTCTGATACCTTCTCCATCAGACAGGGTTCCTACCTCCAGGCAACTGAGGAGAAGCAGAGAGAAGCAGGGAGCAGCCACCCCATAGCAGAGAATCAATATGACACCTGTACTTGCCTAAACACTTTCGTCCTGCAGTCACAGCAGGACCATGGGAATGGTTCCTCTAATATGGAGTAGTTTGATAAATCTGCTGTTGCTGATACTATTTTGACATATTTTTGGAGATAGATTTATCTGTGGGGGCACTGAACCAGCACCTTTCAGAGACAAAAAAAAAATTGTTTCTACAAAGGGGAAGGATAGAAGCATGTGTTACAAAGGAAAACAAGGTTCTCTGCATATATTAAACTTCAATTCCATGGTACCTTTTTTACCTACTATATACATGTGGTTTATAAAATAGAATTTAGTAACTTCCTTACCTCACCTAATACAACAACCACAGTCTGTTAGGCACAACAGACAGCATTAGGACCATTAACTTGGAGGTAAGAGGTGCTCTATCTCATACTGCACTTTTCAAAAGTCTGATTCTGTTGATAATAACAACATGGACACTGACATCTTCACACCTACTTGGATTCTTACTTGTGATCAGTCCCACAGAACTGTTAAATATATTAAATTTATTCAAACACAGAAGTGTAAAAGTGCCTGCCATTCTCAAGAATAAGGAGTGTTCAAGAAAGTAATGAAGGACATTAGTATTTCAATGCACACAAACCCCAGAAATATATCTACAGAAAAATAAGGTGGTTAGTCAGAAGCAAGAATGTTCACAGAGTCATGAGAGAGATATCTTCAAAGACTGAAGGATTAAAGTGAACCTGCAGATAGGACAGGGTGATACTTGAAAGAAATCAGTGCATTAATCCATAGCTGGTACTAGAAAAATAGTGTTAGTTAACACTGTAATAGTTATTCTAGGCTGAGATCTTGGATTTGCAAAAAATGGGGCCTGTTGCAGAGATGCCAGGAGGCAAATTGTTTGTCTGAGTGGCTGTCAGCATAGGGTAAGAAGTGTGGCACTGCCATCCATCCTCCATCCTGACAGGGACCTCAGGTGGCAATGTGCCACTGCTCTGAAGCACAGGCAGCTCCATCCCAATCTCTCACAGCCAGCTGTTCAGTATGGCTACCACCTCAGAGAAGTGGATTATTAAGCAGATATCATGAGGTCTTCTTTGCATAAAGTGAATCACACAGCTGGACAGCTGCCCACTCCCACTAGAATATCTTCTTCCTTCTCTTTTGCAAGAGGGCTTCAGTCAAGGCACTCTGGGAAGGGGCAGGAAAAGGATGCACTGCACTGGTGCTTTCCAGCAGAGGGGAAATTATTTTGGACTGGTGTAGCTGAGTCTGCTCTTGCACCAAACAGTGAGAGTAAAGTTTTCCACCAGGCTCCAGTTCATTTGCACATTCCTTTAAGTGTAAAGCTACCTATATATATTGTTAAATGGGAATCTTCCTGGCAGGCTGCTACCTGGTAATTGCATCAGCAGAGCAGGGTGAGAGATGGCAGGAAAGGATGTAAGCATGTTACAGGAATAAAACAGGAGGAAGTCAATCATAACTAACATTTGCTTAAGAATATATTGTACATTCAGGCATGGGAAAAGACTAGTCTCTCTTTTATACACTGTAAGGGGAAATAATTGAGAAGGTGTTTCATTCAGATGCTATTGCAACTGGGAAACTATGAGATAGCCTCAAAAACTAACTTGACAAACTTACAGTATATAAAAAAATTCCTTCTCTGAATTTAACCAGCATAGCACATAATTCACTAACTCTAATGGCAAATTTATGATGTGGAAAAATTTATTTCCTATCCTTTCTTCACACCTAAGAGAGAGAGAGAGAGAGAGAGAGAGAGAGAAAGAAAGTATTTCTTACATTAACTTTATTTACATCTTCTAGTGAAATGGAAGAAATGAAAACAGTTATTAGGTTTAAGATCAAAATGAAATTGTGTTGACACCTCAGACCTTCCCACATGATTTTGCAAAATGAGAGAGCTGAATAGAGTAAGAATTAACTGATTTTTTTTTTAAGTTTAGCAATCGCAAATACAAAATTAATAGCATTCAGCAGATATGGTACCAGAGGACAACACAAGCTAACAAAATAATGGTAGTCCTGATAAATAATTTATGCACCATATCAAAAGCTGAATGAGATAAAGACATGGAGAACACATTTGAAAATTTGGAAATTGCTCAAAGCCCTTCCTTCAGTGTCTCCCAAGTGGATAAGCACGGAGCACTAATAAACTCTGTGACTGTATAATTCATAAACTTTCCCTCGTTTTTTGATTTTTAGTACTTACAGTTTATAGTTAACAAAGGAAAAGAGTGGAAAAATCCTGGTGAGACTTAAGAGGAGAACATAAACCAGCTGATTCCTCCATTTAGTCTATTCATAAAGGGCATCTGTTCTCATCCCAAACTGAACATATATCTGCCATTAAACTTAGTACATTGAAAACAGAAAAAAAAACCCCTTCTACTCATGTCCTTATGCCTACTTTGTGTTTTTGTGACAGCTATTGCAATGTGAGATTATAACACAAGAAAAACCATTTCCAGATGATTTGTATTAAAATTAGTCTGTTGTGGCTCTTTGTTAATGTTCAGACTGGATTTGTTAGGGATCCATTCAATGGCAGCAGAGCAAACTCAAAGCAAACCAGTGGATGCTATCTGAAGGCAGTGGGATGTTTCTGGATGCCTTACACAGCAAGAAACCTCTCCCTCCCACAGCCACATTGGAAAGATGTTACTAAACCAAAAACATCTAAAAATTACATTCAGATAAGATGTGCCTTGAAATTATTTTGATGGTTGCAGCCATGTGAAGTTGTATTCTGAAGAGACATGGTGGGCAGAAGGCTTATTTTCAACTCTGCGTGTCAGCAATTTGTTACATATTTTCTGGCACAGTGCTATTGGGTTACACAACCAAGATTTTTTTTTCTCTCAAATGTCTTAGAGTTTTATTTTTTTATCTAGAAACAGGGAACAGTGTCCTATGGCTCTCAGAGGGAAACCCTGTCTCCTACTTCGAGTACACAAGCAGAGCCCAGCATGCTTCTCAGCTGCATGACAAGTTTCAAGCTGCTGAAAGGCTGAGATGGCCCCCCAGCCTCTGCTGCCATATGTCAGAGCAAGCAGCATCTGGCTTGAGCCATCACAGCAGAAGCCGGTGAAACACCAGAGCAAGAATTTCCACACAGCTTCCCACCATCGTCAAAGTCATAAAGAGCCACACAGCACTCTCACGGCACCTTTGCAGATCTGTTGCCCCAAGGTGGGTAAACGAGAAAGAAGGGCACTGCTATCAGCAAGCTACAGAAGTGACTATGGGGCAGCTGCCCTTTGATGATCCCCTGTGATCATGCACAGGCTGTCATGAGGCTGACAAAAGGGATCCATTCTCCGAGTTCCTCCCTGGTCCTGCTTGCCTCTGAGAGCCTGTTGAGCGATATTTTAATATTGTTTACTTCATTAATTTCCTCCTACCATCAATTGATGAATAAATTATTAATAAGTAAATTTATAAATTATTCTACCAGTTCTATTGATGATTGAATAATATTGACCAAATAAATTATTCAGTCTTCTTTCCCCCCACCAAATGACAAATAAATTATTTGTGAGTATTCTTTTTTTCATTATTGGATCAACTCTTCCATCTGTTGAGAGTCATAAGATGTCAGTCACTTTGATTGCTACACAATTTGTAAGCAGGACCTTTTAGGACCTATGTTTTCATGGACAAACAGAACTAGTATAACTTTATTGAATGCTTATATGGCAAATGCTTTAAATATGAGGTCTTTTAGGACAGGAGGAAGTGATTTTGTATGTTTCACAGACAATTAAAGAAAATGCTGAGATATTCTGGTGTTAATTCTCACACAACCAATATATTTTGAATTGTGCATCTATGTTTGTTTGTTTTTTTATATTTGTACTAAGTGATCAATAGGGTGGAGGCTGCAAGCCAGTCCATGATTTCAAAAGTAATAGGATGCAGGTGCTGTAAGTGACCATCAGGAGCAAAGCCAAAGTAGAGATACCTTGACTGATGATCACAGCAAACATGAACTGCATAGGCCACAGGTTATTTCAATTTCTTGAGTAAATTACACAAGTTTTACATCTAGTTAGATCCATGGCTTCTCTCTTTTTTCACTGATTCACCCCTATGGGGCAAATAAATGATAACATCTTCTAGTGGCAGAATTTCTAACATAACTTACCATGCAGGCAAAATATGTCTATATCCAAAAACAAGAGCAGTCCACATGGTGACTGTCATTACAATGGTTCAGGAAAAATAAATAAAATTAATGAAAAAAATACATATCTAAAAAAGTCACAAGCACATGTAGAGAAAGGATTAGATTAGTTACATTAAGTCCACCAATCAAGCTGCATCATCATGAAATCAGTATAAGGATCATGAATAGTAGACTGAAAAGTATTATCTATAAAGTTGCTCAGAAAGAGACAGAGAGAGGTGTCTCATGCCAGCAGTGGAGCAGCCCTTCTGTAATTTTTCAGGTGTGACTGCCAGCAAGGATCAGAAGCACACACCTCTCTGCTGGCATCTTTCTTGCCTCAGAGACCCATCAGTAAGGAATGTGCAAAGATGTTTCAGGTGGCTTTTTGTGTTGGGTTTTTTTTAATTAAAAACCATGAAGCAGGCATATTTGCCAGATTGGGTACATGAAAGAGAGTGAACATAGACCCAAGACAGCAGTTATTTCTACAGCTCAGGCTTCCCAATGGGAAGAAGATGAATGGGTTGTGCCTGGGCAGCAGGACTGTTTAGTGAGCAGAGAGCTCTTTAAGGGGAACTCTCCAGCACTAGGCAACTGTGTAATACCAGGCTGCTGCAAACATGAGCTGTCACTCCTTGTTCCTCCTTTCTTTGCCACCCTAATAGGGGCTGTGAGCTGGCACTCAGGTCAATATAGCAGTGTAATCTTGTCTCTTAAAGTACATGCACAGCAGAAAATCCCAGCTCTTTCATTTTCAGAGAAAACTGTTGATAGGTCTGTTCCCCTCACAGAGACATTGTTAACAAGTTCTTATTTAAACTGTCATTAATGTTTTCACTTAGATTTCCACATTAAAATAATTGACACTTCTTAGAGAAGTGTTGTGGTCAGGACTTACAAGGGAAGTGCTGAGACTTTTCATTCTGAAAAATAACTACGTGGTCTTTGGGGTCAAGGTTTTAAATTCCATATCTCCCTGTTCTCCTGGTAGAAACCCCATGGAATATCCAGACACAGAAATATACTGAAAGGTATGACAGAGAAAATGGGAAAGCAGTAAAAGTGTGCCTAGTCAGATGTGGTATAGTCAGAGTGGACTGGAAGAATGCTCTTTGCAGTGCTGCTCAGACTGGATGTGAGTGAAGCACAGTTATATTGCTCAAGGCCAGAGAAAAAACCACTGCAACAGTTGGGATGAAATGATGAAGGGAACACATGGGAAAATTTTATATATATTGGTATGTAACAGACTGAATCTTTGGGACATTTATGCATAAAAAAGTTATGAAAGTTAGCCTGCATATGAAGTTACAGAGAGGACCCTGAGCTGACTATATTTCAGATTAAGGGTCTGAGCAAAAGACAGAGATGCTACTGACCCTAAATAAGTGTAGGTGCTCCATATTAGACACTGCAATGTCTATTCATCAACAATGGGATAATCTGGCATATGAGTTTGGATAAGAGAAAATTGATGAGTTAGTGTACTACATAAAGATAAGTAGGTGGGCAAGTGTGTCTACTCCACAGAACAGGGGAAGCTGAAGCTGCTTGAGAAGCATATCACAGAGTCACAGAAGTTGAAGGAGAACAAGACTACAAGAAGATATCATCATATTTAGTTGTCTTGCAGTATTTTGCAATATCATCTTACTACACCTCGTCATTTACACCAGTAATAGGAAAAAGGACTTTTATCACTTCTGCTCTACTTCAGTTTTGCAGCTAAAAGAAGACGCAGCTATGCAGGTGGTAGATATTGCTGCAGCAAGAATAGCATGGAGGTTGGCAGCAGTCTACTTAGGCCAAAGTATCTGGCCTGGGAAGCAAAGGCTAAGATCAGGCTGCAAAATATGTTCAGACTAAATCAAATTATTCTTTTTATAGCATGTCCATATATGCAAAGAGGGTTGGGGAGTGTTATCTCATACACTGGTATTTTTTCTCACTGGGGAGTAAAAGCCATGAGCAAAAATCTACTTATATGGTTTTTACTGTAAATGCAGTATACCAGCAAAATATATTTGCAGCTCTGTTAAGTTTTTACTGTTAGTTTTCCCATCAATGCTTTTGACTCCTAGTAATGTTTTCCATTTAAGTCTGTTTAGCTACTTTTCTAAAGGGAAGTCACAGAAAACAGAGCTGCAAAGAGCTGCAGAAAGCCATCTAGATTTTGCCTAATAGATAAGACAAATTAAACTTAAATTGTCTGACAGTTTTAATTAATTAAGGAACCTTCAAACAGCCTTTCATATGTCTTATTTCAGGTATGATATTATTTGGGAAAGGGTAAATTTTTGAAGAAAAAAAAAGGAGCAGTAGTCTGTGAACTCAATTCTAAGTAGTGGAAAAGAACATTTCAAAATTACTAGTACGTAAAAACACGAAAATTTATTTCACACTGAATCATATTAAGCAATACTTCTCTGCCTTCCTATTCCGCTCAGTGCAGTGAAACTGTTCATTAAAGACTGGGCTCTAAATGAAGGACAAAAGAGGAACACTCTGGATATCTACCTTCTTACTTTTCTCCCAGAGGACTCATAATCTTCTTATTTAAGTCTTTCACAGAGCTGAAAACCAAACTGCTTATTCCTAATGTGACATTGCTATTGCCCTCCTTTTATGATTTCTCTTTTGACTTTTGCAGTCATTGCTTCCCTTTCTTCCATTTCACCACATTTTGCTCCTCAACTTCCTTTTTCCTGTATCATTGCTATTTTTGGTTACAGTTGTTGTAGTTGATGCCTTAGGGTTTTCATGAATTTGTAGATTTTTATACTTCTATGCAGTTTCTTACATTTAGAGTAGCTAGCAGCTTCTAACCCTGTGCTAGCTGTCTTAAGAGTCAGATAATAGCTGGAACACCATGCCTGGGAAACGTACCAGAGCTAAGACAATTAGATACCATGTTAGTCAAAACAAGAAAGCAAACCCCAGCAACCTTGGAGAAGCTCCAATAAGGGAAAGTGGCATGAAGATGATGATAAAAGATGAAATAAGGGTCTTAAGACCTCCAACTCAATTCTAGAAGAGGCATTCCATGGGGCAGAACCAAGGGAAGTTCTGGGTATGGACATTTCTCTAGATTGGATGCAACCTTTAGATATGATAATTGAGTAGTGTTATAAAATTAGTATCTTGCCACGTAGGTAGCTAGCTTTTCCCAGTTCTTACACCTTGTTGACATTTCTCACACACACACAAACACACACACACACGCACACACACGCACACACTCTCTCTGTGTGCCTGCCTTGCTCCTGCTGCCTAGCCTGGTGTGGTGCCCTGTGCTCCCCTCCCCCGAAAGGGAGTGGGGAGGAGCTCAGAAGAGCTTAACATGCAAAGTCAAAGGGGGGTTTTCCCTCCTTTGCTCTCGTGGTGGGGGGGGGTGTGTTGGGGGAAGATGTTTCTCCTCCCTTGTTCTCCCAGGCTGGACCTCAAGAACCTCAAGTCCTCCTTGCAGGAAGACGAGACCAGTAATGGGACTGGGTATCAGCATGAGATGCTGGGAGTGGCTGAGCACTGCAGGGGAGCAGCTGCAAAAGGGAGTTTCTCCCTTGTTTATGGTGGGTTGGGAAGTGAGCTGACTTGGGGACAGATGTTGCAAGAGTCAGCATTCCCAGCCTGTGGGTGAAAGGGTCTTTCACCTGGAAGCATTGTCCCTTGTTTGCTTCAGTAAGACAAGGCAGAGTGGCTCAGGGGTTGGCTGGGTACACGTACAGCTGGGAATGAGAGGGACGCCTTTCGGATTAATTTACTCTGCGTGTTTTGAAGCGGTGGTGCTTGGAAAAAGAACTCACATGGTATTCCTGAGGCTGTGAGTTCAACCTAGCACCAGTTCTTTCTATCTGTTACTTGTCAACACGGGTTGTACTCTTTTATACTCTTTTCATACTTTTGTACTCTTTTTATACTCCTTTATATTCTGTAACCCTAAAACCCTATAAGTAAAAGAACTCTTCTCTACTTTACCCAAATAATGTTGTCTTGGAAAGTTTTTTCCTTCCCCTTACAGCAACATAAGTAATAGCTTGAAGAAGCAAGGCTGGTATTGTCTTTTGAAGACTGTAAAATTAGCATCTATTATACTCTCTCTAAAATCAGAATTGCATTCCCACAGGTGTCATCAGCTCCACCATTCCTGATCCTTTCAGAAGAAAAGTTTGGAAGTAGCTGGGGAAATACCATTAATCCACAGAAAAGGGATGACCCTATCAGATCAATCTCCTGCTCTATGAAGAGCAGTGCAGTGTAATAAACTCAGGATGCTGGCAAGGAGACAGGCATCTGTATTTTGGACTAATGAAGTCCTATTAAGATCTATGTGCTTGGAACTGTTCCTGGAGCACCGTAGCTACACATGGATCATGGCAACTTAGTCATCATTCAGCAGAATGCGGCCGCCTGCCTCGTCGGCTCAGATGCAATAAGGCAGTTTTCCTAAGCAGATGTGTCTGAGACCTCAAGGGCATCAAAGCGCCTGAGATTCCTAACTACTCTGACAATCTGGCAGCAGTTCTGTTTGGCACAGGGCACCACAAAGTCAATAGCAAGCTTTTGAGTTGTTTCTCTCTTCCCAACACCATATTGCTCGATGTCTTTCAGTAAGATGCAAAAAAAATGAAGGGGTCAGACTGAAAATGAAATGTGATAAAGAGCTGGTTATGGCCTTCTGTACTGTTGTCACTTGACACAGGAGCTTCCTAGAGATGGTACAATAATGGGTAGATGAGTCGTGATTGCACCTGGACTGAAATATCCTATGGGCAGTGGACTAAATAGTCATTACCACTCTCTATAGGCTCAAAAGAACCCAGATATCTGGCTATACCACCCAAGTCAGCCCCAGTAGGGGCTTAAGAGTCACAAATGCTCTTTCGGCACTGATAGTGAAAGGAATATATGTTTTCTTATCTAGTATCCACATACAGATACTGATTTTGTGGATGGTCTTCTAGAGTATATCAGCCTTTCTGGAGGTAGGGTTTTACCACTTCTTTACACAAAAAACTGGTTTCAAGGGCAGTTTAAAGGCAGTCCTAAATCTCAAAATTCTACAATAGCAGACAAAAAAAGGGCATTTTTAAGTTATTGTCACAGCTGTGGCATAAGATTATAGGAAATCTTTATGTTGAAGTTTATCTGCATTATTTATTGTTTTCGGTCAGCTTTGCTGACATTTTCTTCTCCACTGTTTCAGTCAATATGATTCATGAGCAAAAAAAGACATGTCTAGTACACAGGGACACTTATATGAATCAGTGAACTTGTTCCATGTTATGAACATATTTCCTTCTTTTCTTCCCTTAAAACCTGAATTGATCAAGTGTGCATTAATCTTATTTCATCTCATCTCAGTCGTATGCTATAGAGAAAAAATGTAAAACTGTAATTACTTGTAAGAATTAAATTTCTTATTTATATTGAAAATATGAATCATTATGTATTTTTTTAAAAACTAAATTCCATTTATGCAGAGTCAGGATTTTCCCATTCCCTAAAAAATATGTTATTTTCAAACCTTTCAGTTCCCATTATCCATTTCATTTTACTGTGTCCAAAAAGGGAAGATTTTTGTCTGTTCTTAGACTATTCAATGCTATTAGGTATGAAAAATCCTATCTCTAATGAAAAATCATGTTCTGCTTTACCATTATTATTCTAGTTCTTTAATACAGTTCACATGGTGCAGTAGTACTGCTGCTGTTAAGCAAGTCATGAAAGTGAAGGCTACTGGGGAAAAAGTACAGCAGCACTGTAACTTTGCCTTGCCACTCTAGCCCAGACCTTCACCAGTGGTGAGACAGAACAAAGGGAAAGGGGCTGACCTGGAGCAGAAGCAGGAGCAGTAGGATGACTGGCTGTTCCAGGCACCGTATCTAAGATCATGAGCTAATGAGAGTGCACAAAATTTGAAGGATAAATTCCCTCCTTTCCCAAACAAAACTGATTTCCTACCCCAGAAAAAGTTTGATTTGTATGAATTTTAGTCACAGTGACAAATGCAAAAAGCTGTAGTTAACATACAAGAAACATAATGCAAACATGCCTAATGATAAGTTCCCTGACTTGTTTTCTGTCACTGTATTTAAATCCCACATAAACTCAAAGATCTTTCTGCAGTGTATGAAGACAAATATTTGTTGGTCAACAGATGACCCCTGCTGGTGTGCAAAATAAAAATAAATAAAAACATGCTAAATGATAAATTCTACTAATAAAAAACACCTCCTAATTATTATTTTTCTAGATTTCTTTGTGCATATTTGGCTGTGGTTTGTATTTCATTTTGATTAATCACATCACTCAGGACTGTATTCCTTCAGCCTGTTTGCCACAGGATTGTATGTTGCCTTTCTTATACTTCTCTCCATAATCAACCATGTGATATTCATTTCTCTGTAACATCTTCTCATCTCTGCTTCATGTGTCCAAAAATTTCCTTCTGATCATTTTCAAACAAGTTCCTAGTGATCTTGTTTCATTGTCTGTTTATATGCAATAAATGATTACAGCAGTTTCTTCTTTCTGTGCTTCTGCACAACCTGTGGTGTTATCAAATTCAGATTTTTATCAGTAATACATTCTTATTAATATGGGGTTTTTCCCTGTTTTCCCCTACTCATTTGACTTTGACCTAACGTGAACCAAAAACTAACTTTTACAAGAGTTCACAAAAAATTTACATTATTTTTCCAGCATACCCAATATCTACCTGTATTCACAATCCCTTCATCTTGACAGGAACAGTCCATCTGCTTTTCAATTGGTATTAACATCAGAGTTCTACACAGTCATACTGTCTTCTCTTGGCAATTCACTCATTAACCCTAGTCCTTTCACCAGCAAGGAAGGGAATGTAGGGAAGGGGGTTGAATGAGGCATTCACATCAATACACAGGTAAGGCTACTTCTAGTGCTTCTTTATTTAACTTCACCATGTCAAGCTAACAATTCAGATCAGATGTCTATCTGAAATCACAAAGCACATTACATTTCTTTTTTCTACACCATCATTTCTAGAAATTATGCATTTCACATTGTGAATTCTTTGTGGTGTTCTTTGTGCATCATGACTGTCTTGGATAGTCAGGAATGGACTTTCTCATATACATATTCAACTAGATTGTTCAAGGCAGATATTTCTGATGTAAGCCCACTGGAGCTGTGCAACAGTGTACTGTCATCTCTTTTGGTGGGAGGTTCCACATTCTGCTATTGAGAAAATTCTGCCTGAGATTTTCCCAACGCTCCTCCTACTGGTCAGTAGCTTTTGTGCCACTTCAGCTGTGTCCCTAAAAGGGAGCAAGATTTTTTTTAAAACACCCTTATTTGTCTCAAGTCACTGCTAAAATCTTGTCACTTTGGATTACATTTTATCTTAAGCTCCCAGATTCTTGTTATGTTTAAAAGTACGCGTTCCATATAGAAAACTTTGTGCAGTTATAATATGTTCCAGAATTTTAATTTCTTCCTTTTCATTTCATTTAAGTGTTGCCATGTTAGTCTCCAGCAACATTTTTGCCTTAGGGACCTTCACCTTAATCACATTCTGGTTGTATTAACTTCGTGTCTTAAATAGAAATGTGTCTTCAGTCCTCTCCTCTGGCACACAGAGCTATCTCAGCATATCCATTGCAAGATACAGCTTTTTTCAAAGTTGAGATATTATTTCTCTACTTTTTATTTTTCATGAAAAAAACCTAGGATCCGGGGAAAGTTTTACCAAAACCAGCTCTCTGGAATAAAACTCCTTTCATGGACTTTAAATTAAATGCTAAAAGTGATAACAAACATGAAACAAACAAATAAATAATGTTATATTTGCTTTTCTAGTGTGCGCTTAGTACTTATTCTGTGGAAAAGTTTTCTGTACTCAGGTATATGCAAATGTACAGCAAATGAAACTGGCTTGGGTTTGGTATTTTTTTGGTTGATTGGTTTGTGTTTTGGAGGGGGTTTTTGCATTGACTCTTGTTTCAAACATGAATTTTGAGGTCATGAGACCTTGTGGAATCTTATTCTAGGAAACAGTTTGTCATTAATTTGACTTTGTTGAGGCCTGATGGCTTCCACTGCCTTAGTGAGGCCTGTAGGTAAAGACTTAAGTGGGGTCCAAGCCCCTGTATAAGGGAGATCACATGGAAAACACTTTAGTTTCATGTGTAGAGGGCCACATATGTATCTATTTTCTGAGGGATGAAGTTCAGAACCAATTGTTGTAGAACTGAAGTGAAAATTTACTTTAGAGAGATGACCACTGAAAGATTTAAAGATGGGGACATATAAAAATTTAGCAGCAGCATCATCATGTCCTTCTCTTTCATCTTTTTTAACTAAATAATTAAAAGAGTAGCAGTAGCATAATGACACATACATATAGTATCCGTACATTTTTCTTAATAGTTAAGCTTTAGCTACGTGTTTTCTGCCTTGCTCAAGCTATAGAATTCATCATTTTTCTGAAAAAAAATTATTTTACAAAAAGACTAAAGTTTATCATGTAATTAAAGCACTAGAAAGGAATTATTTCACACTGAATCTCACTAATACTACAGGTTTTCTCTGTGACCTTGAGCTAATAACTTAATCTTTCTGTACCTCTGCTCCTCATTTATTTTTAAAGGATGATAATCCTTCTTGTGTCTCTATATTTACATTGCAAACTCCTTTTACTCTGTATTTTATGTTATTCTTGTTGCTTTTATCTATGATAAGTTATCTTGTATGATAGATTATCCTGAGCTATGACCTGGCTGTATAAGGAGTTACTATTATTATTATCGCATCAGAAGTAGAAGTTTTTTAGAGACCAAGTCAGACCCAGAACTTCAGTGTTGCATGAGTCTTTTATCAAGAGATGGTGGGCTAGTCTTACAAAGGCTTTCCCTATACCAGTACAATAAATGTGCTTGGGAGTGGCTATTCTACCACCTTTGGAGAAAACCAGTGTGGAGTGACATGCATCTGCACCTTTAAACTCAGCAAGCACTAAGGCAGGCAGGCTATGTGAATGCAGTCTATTGGGAATGGTCTCCAGCTTGTAGTATCTCTCAAACTGTGTCCTGGATTCTTGTGAGAGTTTTCTGGGCCAAAAATTTAACAGCATGGGCAGGACAAAGAAACATTTGCAGACTCTGTTTAGCAGTGGCAAGTCAAACCTTGCACTCTCACTAATCATTCTGCTTCCATACATAGTTATATGCTTAAAATAATTTATCCTAGTCTTTACTGATGTCAATCCTAAGGCTGGAAAAGAAGAAAATGTGCTGCAAAAGAAGTTCTGTTATAGTAGAAACTTGACACCAAAAATTGTTCAAAATAAGTCCAGCCAAAATTCAGGGAAAAAAAGTGTCTGTTCAAGCTACTCCATAATATGGTAAACATTCCCTGATGAATCACTAGTTCAGGTGATTACGGTTTATATTTATGATTTTTGTATCAAGAGGATCAGTTTGGTAAGCAAAACATTAATTTGGTAGGTAGATGATATGGCCACTCTTTTAGATTTCTCTCTGGTGTACACACTAATAATCATAGAGACGCAGTAAACATGCCAGTGTACACAGGACCCAGAAGCCTAACTCCTGGTTACTGCCGCCTTACATCAGAACATTCAGATCTCTTTTGAAATCTAGCTTGAGTTGATTCTGAAAGGCTTAAAATCTAAACATATTTACCTAACAAGAGATTTTATTACAATATGAGCCTCTACAGTCAAGCCCCACAGTGTGGCTATCAGACAACCATAGTAATGGTGGGTGTAGCTGAATTGTCACTTCCAGAATTATCACACTAACCCTGATGCATTGTCTTGTGGGACAGAAAACCAGTAGCAAACAAAAGAAGTTTAACTACTTATTTTGCAGTTTTGAAAAGATATTGCAAGTTTGGCTTAATCAGCTGCAACACCTGATTAAACAGTACCCTGCATATTGCTTTCTGATGAGTGTTTTATGTGTTCTTGTCTCTGCAGACTGAAGAAGTCCTGAAGATTGATGGAGGGCCATGCTATTCAAACAGCAGGCGTTGCTGAGACAGAAGCTCTTTGTGCTAGGCAGCCTTGCTATTGGAAGTCTCCTATATCTAGTTGCCAGAGTTGGGAGTTTGGATAGGTAAGTCATTAAGTAGCTGCTCACTTAGAGTGGGCTAAGATCATCTAAGTTTATGCATCAAGGGTCTGATTTGTTTCATTCTTTATTTTGGTTTTGGTTTGGTTTTTTTTAGTGTCTACTCATGTATACATAGACTGTCTATTTTAAGTAGTGTTTTTCATTATTTGTTTCTACCCTTTGGAGGATAGAGAAGGAAAATAGTCACAGGTCATCCCTGTCAAAGTATTTCTGTCTGTCCATTTGTATTCTAAGCACATTGGCACTTGTTTTCAGAGAAGAAATAAAGCAACATCCAGTAAAAATGTCATTACAGTAGCTCATTTTTGTCTGTGTGTGTCTGTGTGTTGACCTCTAGTTTCAGGAAAACAGTTATGATGTATTTATATATCTCCTTTTCTAAATTTGTGAGCAAGCAATTAATGTGCTACAGTGGTAGTTAAAATTAAGTATGAGCCTGCAGAGCAGCTTGTCAAGTTTTGAATACTATTTCACTTGAAAGATTGCTTCAGGGTTTGAGAATTTTAACTGTGTTAATTAGGTGGTATTTTCTGTAGCTGAATGTGCTAAATAAGTGAGTTTTCTCTGCAAATGATTTCCTGGAGAGTAGTAGAAACTACAGTAGAGAAAATCAAAGAGTATTTGGCACTTCTGACCAGGCTGAGTTTGACTGGTTATTAACACTGCAACAGTAGTACTACCTGCACTGACACTGCTGTTTCTGTCACCTTCAAAATGGCCTGGGATTGTTCTTGTATGTGTTACGCTAAGGTATAATAGATTAAAAGAAAAAAAATATAAGGAAAGAAAACTATTTCAAAAGAATGAATGAAACAGAAGACTACAAGATTTCCAGAGGCTGGTAGACACTTTGCAAGTGTTAATGCTATATTACCGTCCTTCTTTTAAATGAGGAAACATGTTAGTTTAGTTCAAAATTGTAACACAATGCTGTGTTACAGTACACAAAAAGTGAACTGAAAGCATAGCTACCTTCTGTCCATTGCTAGGTAATGATGTGCTCCACCTGAGGTCATTGTGTACCTTATTCAACGGCTTAAATCCACTCCAAAAGAAGAAGGAGAGCATGTACTCAGCTAGGACCAAGTGCACTGCAAGTCAAGCCCCAGGACTTAGATCTTCTTTCCCCTGGTGGTCATAACACCTCTGATACTTCAGAGGTGGAAACTTCAGTGAGACTAATGTGATTCTGTAAATGGAGGCAGCAATCCTAACTGGTCCCTGCAAATGTATATTTATGCCCAGAGGCATGAAATCTAATTAACCTTCTGCTATTATCTATGCTCACACATCTACAGAATTTACTGATGGCTATAAAATTATCTCGCCACAGTATTTGACTCGCTGACCTCCTGCGGCAGTGAATTCCACTGGTTTCATATATAATGTTGCCAATGGCAGTAAAATTCTGTTTCATTCTCTTACATTACCCAGTGTGAAGAATACCACATTGCTAAAAAGCAGTCCTATGTATGGACTTGTTATGAAATAGAGAGAGAAAGAAGTACTAGAAAGGACAAGACACAGATGAATTATCTGGAAATGTTCTTCTTGCTCATCTTTGTTGAATCTGTCAGTAAAAGGATGCTGAGTGGCTTCAATAGACTTTGGAATAACTGATTGTTCAGGAAGAAATCCAGATTCATTTATGCTTAATTTATGCTGATCTAATTTGAACAAGAGAGCTGGGGATGGCTTGTATTTAATAGCCTCAGATTAGACTCTTCAATGGCAGTGTCTTGAGTTTTCTTAGGCCTGAAGGGAAATTACCACTAACTTATCTGATTCATTGAGTCATAAAGTCTGATCAACTGAGCGCTTCCCTCCAGAGGAGGCCACCATCCTTTAGCTCCTGAGTGCATCGAGCTGCTTCACATGTGGAAGCCCAAATAGATTCTGTTCATGGCAATTTTGAGAATATCTGGATCAGTCTTTGAATTACCTGATTCCTTCATTGGTAATCCTGGGACCCTCTACCTGATTTCCATGCTTCAAAGTGCTCCTGCTGGAACTAGGCTTATGATCTTTTGCCATTGTGGCATCTCCACTGGAAGAAAATTAGCAAGTATTCCAGATCAGGAGAGACAGCTCATTAAGATTGCCCAGACTTATATTAGCTGTTTTGAATATTTTTAAAAAATACAGTTCCCTGAGATGAATTGTTTTATGGTGTTTTTTCTCATGAAGAATACTTGTGGAGTTTTACTGTAGCAGCTTGACAAATTGCCTGTTTCGGGAGAGCAACTCAGTGATATAATAAATGTCATATACTCTTAGCAAAAGGCTGTTATTTAATGGAACAATGACTCAGAATCAAGAATATTAGCATGTTGCAATATAACAGTAAATCGTAATAGGATTCAGCTACCAAAATCTGCCTTATACCACCACTGCCAAGAACTTTTAAAGGTTACTTTTTTATGTTTAGAGAGAGGAGAAGAAAAGGGAAAGAGTGAAAAAAACCTGAAATGTAAAGTGTTGAGGAAGGACTTTTAACAACATCCAATCTTTTCCCTTAGGCTAAAGGATATCTTGAGTATTTATTTACTTTTAAAGGAAACCACCCTGTTTGACAAGCTGTTGTGTTACACTGAAGGCAGTGCTAGCTGTCTTTTTGAGCAAGAGATAAAATTAGTTGAGATGAGTCTGGAACTGCTGTTGTGGAATCCTCTTTGCTTGAAAACAAATAACAAATACACAGAAGGAGAGGGAAGAGAAGAACAGAGATAGAAACTGTAGCTTCTGTTTCTTATGCTTTTAACCGCCACCTGCTGATGCAGAAAGACTCTCACCAGCCACACCACAGTCTGATGAAGCTGTACCATTGTTAAGTCAAGACATTTCTTCCTTTTTTTTTTTTTTTTTTTTAATATGGACAGGTTTGCATCAGCATTTCAATGATTCAGTCTTTGCCACCAAGTCAGGGTTATTCTGTAGATGTCAGTGAGCAAAGAGAAAGAAGAAACCAGAAACCCGAGAAAAGAAATAACAGGAACTCACTTCTCATTGCACTTTCTAATTAGTCTGCAGGACTTAGCCAGAACTCATGTGAACCCAGCAGTGTCATCAGGATTGTTTCTTTGGCTCTGTCTGGGCAGGCTATATCTCTCAGCATCTGGATAGTCAAAGAGACTGCTAGCGGTCAGTCAGGGGGATCAAACTTATTTTGTCCCAACCATCCACTGTCCTAGCATCAGTGTCAAATTAGAGACCCCAACAAGCAGTGATGGATGGAAAAGCCATAAAAAAATAAATAATTATGTCCTGAAAGCAGGGTTTGAATTATCTATAGTAAATGAGTGAGGGACCACATGCTGAGAAAGCAGAATAAATACTGAATACCTAAACAGCTATTAATGAGCATTGCCCATCTGGTATACTGGCTAAGGCAGGGGTCCTGTGAAAAATAATAGCATGTCCCCACGTAATTTAAGAATTGTATCATAATATATATGCACAGCAAGCTCACACTAAAATTACCTAGGCAACCTTTGTTCATACACATCCTTGATTTTGGAGAGCATGGATCCACAAAATTAGGAATAATATTTTTCTGTATAACCGTGGAAGCTCTCCCCACACACCAATTTAGTCTTCAATAAAATATTGGCCTGTATAATATCCAAAGTACTGATTTGAGAGTGGAGGGGAGGGTTAGGATTTACTACAAGGTTCTGTAGTAGCAAAATTTTACCATTTTTCTTACTGCATCATTTCTTGGATTCAGTGGCATCAGATACAAGAAGGAAAAGAAGAAGTGGAAAAAGAGGGGAAATAATTGTAGGTGAATATAAAAGAATAGCACAAAAATACAGGAGAAGAAAGAATAAGGCACAAAATAAGATTTAGTGGGAGGATACATAAGTGATGATAAGAAGATCATTGATATAATGATGCTATAAATGCATTTTTAAAACTTTTCTTGCCATTGTTTTTGTGTCTTGTTAATCGTGTTTGATTCAGAATCTAGGACTTTCTGATTTTGACTGGCAGGGAAAACATTGGGCATATGCTAAAGAGAAGAAGAAATATTGAAAGGTGATGCCTAGAAAGCTGGTTTTCATCCCTTTTGCTACTCTTCACTAGAAAGGCCAGCTCTGGATCAACAAAATGGAAAGCATGGGAAAGAATTCAGGCTAGAATAGGAAAAGCATGGGAAAGAGATGACTTAAATGAACTGGATTTTCAGATCAAAATATCCAAATATAATTCATCTTAGAATGCTTTATAAACTGCCAGAGCAATCTCAAAGTAATGAAGAATGTGGAAGGTTAGACAACGTTCAAGAAGACCCAAGAACAGTAATCATTGTGCCTATGCTGGCAAAGAGCAGAAGGGTGGAGTTAGGAGTTACCCAGCTAAATCAGAGCGCAATACTGGATTAAATAATAAAAAATAATTGCAAACTATTTAGTCACTGGCAGAATAAAATAAAAGTTGAAAGACTGGCATATCACATTACATTGGGAAGGGTTTCCAAGAGCATGATTACCTTATACAGAAAACTTACCTTAAGAGTTATCTTTTTACAAATACCTCTTGTTTCACTCACAGACTGCAGCCACTCTGCCCCATTGATGGTCGTTTTGGACCCCGTGGCCAGGACGAAATCCCTCTGCGAGCTCTGCAGTTCAAGCGAGGTCTGCTCCATGAATTCCGAAAGGGCAATGCCACCAAGGAACAAATACGACTGCACAATCTGGTTCAGCAGCTTCCCAAGGCCATTATCATTGGGGTGCGGAAAGGAGGCACCCGAGCACTACTGGAGATGCTGAACCTTCACCCTGCAGTGGTCAAAGCTTCTCAAGAGATTCACTTCTTTGACAATGATGAAAACTATGCCAAGGGAATTGAGTGGTACCGGAAAAAAATGCCTTTTTCTTACCCTCATCAAATAACAATTGAGAAAAGCCCTGCGTATTTTATCACTGAGGAAGTACCTGAAAGGATTTACAAAATGAACTCATCTATCAAATTATTGATCATTGTCAGGGAACCTACCACAAGAGCTATTTCTGATTACACTCAGGTGCTGGAAGGCAAGGAAAGAAAGAACAAAACTTACTACAAATTTGAGAAGCTGGCTATTGATTCTAATACCTGCGAAGTGAACACTAAGTATAAGGCGGTAAGAACCAGCATCTACACAAAACATCTGGAGAGATGGTTAAAATACTTCCCAATTGAGCAGTTTCATATCGTGGATGGAGACCGGCTCATCACAGAACCACTGCCAGAACTCCAGTTGGTTGAGAAGTTCCTAAATCTTCCTCCGAGGATAAGTCAGTACAATTTATACTTCAATGTCACCAGAGGGTTTTACTGCTTGCGATTTAACATTGTCTTTAACAAGTGCCTGGCGGGTAGCAAGGGACGCATCCATCCAGAGGTGGATACTTCTGTCATTACCAAATTGCGCAAGTTCTTTCATCCTTTTAATCAAAAATTTTACCAGATCACTGGGAGAACATTTAACTGGCCCTAAACTAAACTTCATACAACACTTTCTGTTGCACCTGAGACATGCAATTGGTGTCTCTGCTAAAATATGCACTTTTCATAGACATGGTTAGCAAAGTAACTTTTTTCATGTAGAAGTGTACATAATACAGTGTGTGACCAAATATACGGTGGGATCGATTTTTTTCTACAGAGTAGTAACTAACATAAATTTACTGTCAATATAGTTGCATCTTTTAAGATATACTAATAAAGGGAAAGGAGGTAATTAGGGAAACAAAGTCAGACATTGTTAAAAGGGTCAGTGTTCCTCTCACTTAGTGAAGTGTTTATGTATCATACTTATTGATCCAAGCAGAACATTAGTTTATGCCATAAAAATTCTTGTCAAAAGTCTGTAAAGCTGTAAGAAAGCATAATCTTGAGGCTATATTCGGTATGTGTATTGCTAAAGGAATACTGACACTTTAAACACAGTGCTGAATTTTTACAATGAGAGTGAATAGTACTATTTTCTTATTATTTTAAATTAATAACTTAGCTCATACAAACTACATTGTTTTAGAGTTCCTGTGGTGAGTTTGCACTATTGTTTTATTGTATGGACCATCGTGTCACTTGTAGCATGTCAATCATGTGTCGAAAAAAGGTCAGATGATTTTTTCTCTATATTTGTGTGTCGACAAAGCTAAATGTCATGTACATAGTGTACAATGTTTGTAAATACTGGTTTCACACTAAGTAATTCTATTTTGTAAACTGAATATGGCTATTTAATTTATTGTGAAAATTAAATTTATTGTGGTATTTAAAAATGGAATGGATTAAAATTAACTATATGTGCAATGGCTTTTCACCTTTGCTTCATATACATTGTTGTGATCCCTTAGATCATATCTATGCATGTGAGAGACAGTTACACATGTAAACTTGGCTTTTAGACAGTTGCAAATATTGATCCATGTGGTGAAGCAGAGTTTATTAAAAAGCCCATCCATCTAGAAATCTGGTATAATGCACACCTCAAAGAACATTATTGCTGTTCTGTTCCAGCACTTTGCTAAAATTAATTCAGTTGCAGTAGCCTATGAGGCTAAAGAATGACAGTGAAAGCCTGCTGTAACCAGGTATATCAAAAAAGCAGAGCCCTCATTAAAATCAAAATAACAGACAGACAAACAAAATTAGAAGAAGGGTTATAGAGTTTTCATCAGCAACAGCTGGTGATGCTTCAGAAGTCAGAGAAAACTCTTGTGATACCTTTGATTTCATCTGGTTATGCATGCACCTTCTCCAAAAAAACAACTACAGTATTGTTATTACTGGTATAAACATATAGCACGTTTCCATTCAGTAAGTGACAAATTAAGTGACAAGGATTTAGTTGGGGAAATTAATATTTTCATTCTTTACACATTGTATGGCTCAAGGATTCATAAGCAACAGAATAAGAGCAAATGAAAAAGTCTTTTAAAACAGGAAAGAAATGAGGGAGGGAGGGGAGGAGGAAGGAAGGAAGGACCAGGAAAAAACCCAAACAAACAAAATCCCAACCATTTTAGAACCATCATCTAAAGATTGATGGGAACACAAATTTTGGAAGGTATCTAGAGCATCTGAATATTCTGAGTTACAGGAGCAGAGTGGCTGGTAGTTCAAATTATAACAAAATCAAGTGTTCCCTGTGGGGTATTTCTTTTGTTCAGTGATCTGAAAGCATTGTTTTTTTCTGAATAAGTGGGTTTTAAAACTCTTGTGAGAGATTGCTGCATGTCTTGCTATATCTTTAATCATATGTGCTAGCACTGTGAGCAATGTGCCCTTTCTTCATGCTGCTTCGGAGCCTTGCCAACAGAATACAGCAGAACATGTGTGAAATTTTCAGCAGTAGCTACAATACAACTCACTGTTTTTCTGTATGAGGTATGAGAGCCATTTATCCTACCCACTTCCAGACAAAAAGACTAATAGTGTTCAACAGGGAGATTTTATCCAATTTAACTTTTTCATGGTCTTCAGGTGGGCAGACAGATTCCAGATGCTTTGAATGATACTTACTGACTTTGTAAAGTCATGGCTACAAACTGTGGCTGAAGGCTGCGATGTATTTTCAAAGAAAGGGACAAATTAGGTCAAAGTTACCTCCAAGCACAAAATATGCATTTGAAATTAATATCTCTCTGCACTGATCAGAAGAATCACAGAGACTATGATATAACAGGCACGACTACACACATTCCTGTTAAAGTCAGCTGGCTTAACTCCAGCTTATCATTCGCAATTTTGGAGAGACATGGATAAATTTAGGTGGTATCTTAGACAAAACTGGTTCAAAAATGCAAGAGGAATAGACAGGAATAGCAGGGGAAGGAAGAGGCTTCAGGGGCATTGTAATGTATTAAGAAGACTAAAAGAGCAGGAGATTGATTCATTTTCACTGAGCCTTCAGTGCAATGTCCTTGACTCTACTTGACATAACCCAGGGAAGAGAAAATTTCAAAACTGATTCTTAATATGTAAATACAACACACCACCCAAAATGTGCTCCTGGGTTAATGGCGTTTTGCTGCAGTAGTCATAACCAGTTTGGGAAATTCTGACCTTATGGTATTTACCTCTTCAGGAGCAATTTGTGAATAATTCATTTCAGCTTCATTGTTTTGCTTCCCAAATCCTGAGTGAATAATTTCTATTCAAATTGATCATGAGTGTTCAGACTGGGAAAAGCATTCTTAGCTTGAGTTTACGATTGCAGAGTGATGCACAACTACATGAACTTGCAGCTGTTAACATATGGTATTCAAGTTCTCTAAAGACATTGCATCTTTCTTATTTTCTGTACTCTAAAATTACAGTCTCATAGCTCTGGTAAATGTTTGGATTAAAACTGCTAATATTTCTGTGCATTTTTATCAGATTGTGCCAGTTGCTATTTAAACAATATAGAGCAACAATTTGCAGCATGAAGGATTATTGGAGATTAATTTGAAATTATATTTTCAGAAATTAATATATAGATAAATAAAGAACTGACATTTGGAGATGAGCAATTCATTTACCATTAACCCAATGTACTGCATTTTCTTCAGGAAAGCAGAATAAGCATGATGAAAATGCATTTGCCCTATTTTAATGCATTTTTTCTCTTTTACCATGATGTTGAAGAATACAAGAGATACATCATTTTTAGCAACATATTTTATTATATTAGTCCCAGATTTTTAAGAGGCAATGGCCACAAACTGAAAACACAGAAGCACCATCTGAACATCAGGCAACACTTTCTCCCTGTGAGGGTGATCAAGCACTGGCATAGGCTGCCCAGAGATGTTGCAGATTTTCCATCACTGGAGATACTCAAAAGCTATCTGCACACTGTTCTGGGCAACTGGCTCTGGATGTCCCTGCTGGAGCAAGGGGATTAAACCTCCCTTCCAACCTCAATTATTCTGTGATGCTCTGAAGATATCTCTCTACCGTTAAGTTCTCATTAAGTAGTGCCCATTAGTTCAGTGTTACAGAGATCACAGAGAACATTCAAGGCCAGTGTCACAAGCCAGTTCTATCAGTGTTCAAAGCCAAGGAGCAGAAGAACTACAGTGCACATATTTACTCCCTGGCTACCTGACCTAAGTCATATTGGCAGCCCTTGCAACTTACTGGAACCCTATGACTGCAGAAGCTGAAGAAATAACTTTGAGAAATCTTTCTTTTTCATGGCCTGGATGACCTCAGTAGGGTAGCAGAGGATACGATAATACAAGGTCCATAGGAGGTAAAGTTCCAGCAAAAAGAATTTAGTGAATTTCTTTTTGAGAAGCTCACAGCAAGCAATGTTTTTTGCATGGCATTCTCTACAGCAAGACATAGTCTTGAGGAATAGAGTAATTAAAATTTGTTTCATAGATGCCTATTATTTAAATTCTCTCCATATTCCAATTATATCATTAGCTACTTATATTGGGCACATTCCTTAGGAATATATACAGAACTGCTGCGTGAATGCAAAAGATTCATATCTTGTTCGTGGTAAAGATTTAACTTACATTGCTTCTCCTTTTTGATTTGAATTATTTGTAAGACCAAAGTGTAGACTGTAACTTGAAGAAAACAGAAGCGACAGTTCAATCAACTGAAAAACACATGACAATAAAGTTTTAGAGAAAATTAATTTCCCTGCCTTCAACACAGGCTCCTCAATATTAATCAGTCTTGTTGAAATAATTTATTAGCAAGCTAAATTTATTTTACTCCCAACAATCAAATGTTAGGAACAGTGAGAGAATAAAACTCCCATAAAATTACTGGGAGCTGGTGTGAAGTTTTCAATGAATTTTCATAACACATGAGATTTTGCTACTTGGATGCTCATGTACCTAAGATACTAAGCTCAGAAATTTCATGAGTTTGAGGCTCTTCTGAATTCCACAATTCTTTTTCCAGACATTTTCAGTTTGATGGCATAAACTTATAGCTAAACTGGAATATCTAAATCTCATATTGAAGTCATTGCATCCAGTTATTTTGCAGACTTGACTTCATATATGTAACTGATTTATCTCCCATGCAGTAGGGTTGAGTCCTCTAGCAAAAGGTGTTTGCTTGCAGTTTAACTGATATATCTCATTGACATTTTAGCCATACTAGAAATTGCTCCAACAGCAAATTACTGAAATGAATTATCTGCTTCCTTGGAGAAGGCCAAAGTCAGAGCCAACACTGGAAGGGATTTTTAATACCCACTTGAAAAGGTTCAAGACCCAGCTTCTCCTAAAGCAGCTAATGCTGGAGCAAGGATCATCCAGAAGCATCATTTATTAATGACAGTCCTATAAATCACTGCTAGTTTTAGTACAGTGACTGAGAATCCTGCAGAGATCAGGAAGTTCACAAATGACCCTTCTTCATCAAGAAGAGGTCAGGAGTTGAATGTTATATAGGGATTGCTATCTCTGCTTTCATTTAAAACAGGATAAAATGCTATTTCTTTCCTGTGTAAAAAAATAACTTTAGAAACAGGTTTGTAGGAGTCCACAATCCAATGGCAGTTTAAGTTAACCCAGCTCATGCCTGCCAAGATCCCAACCTCCCTCCTCACACAATGTGCTCTTTCCCTCTCCTTTGCTCTGACTCTCATGCTTATCTGCTTCTTCTACGTCAAGTTGCTTCAGTTCACTAGGCAGGCAGGAGACTAACCTGTTTAAAAAGATGAGTAATGTCATGAAAACTGTACTGGATCAGAGCAAAGGTCTTTTCAAACCAGGATCTGCCACTAGGAATGGCCAATAGCTAATGCTTCAGGCAGGGCATAAAGACAAAGAAAGCTGAAGACAATTCCAGGCTCCAGTGGTTTGCAGTTAATGGATGCCTCCAGTGGGAGAGGATAGTCTTTAGATGTAGCAACACTGAGTGCCTTTCTCTTCTATGTCCTTAGCCAGAAACCCCTTGAACCCGCTGAAAAGGTGTTCCCAAGATGTGCTCTAAGCCCTCTTATGTTATCAGTTAGGAAGATGTATAAAATGAATCAGAGAAATGTGGGTATTACCTTTAAAATCTGATAATGAATATAATGATATGGCAATAAAAGTTTCATCTTCCTTCCTAACTCACTTTGAAAATGCCATAGATTATTAGTTTCTTGAAAAAATACTTGCCACCAATCCCTAAGCAGACTTTGTCCTCAAATTTGTAACAGATTTCAGAAACAGAATAAATAATGGTAAATTTTACTTTTGAAAGAGCTTGTTTGCAGAGAAAAGGACTTCAGGTAAATGTTTGTATTGGGTCTGGCTGAGAAAGAGTTCATTTCCACATAGCAGCCCTCACAGTGCTGTGCTTTGGTAGTTAAAAGGGCATTGACAACACACCAGTGTTTTGGCTACTGCTTAACTCAGCATCAGCACTGTAACATTCCTTCCCTAAGTGGCTGGACATCACTGCTGATGGGAAGTAGAGAATAAACCTTGTTATTTTTCACTTTGCTTTTGTACACCCAAGTTTTTGTTTTGCTTTTGCCTTAGCCTCAGTAAACTGCTTATCCCAACCCACAAGTCATTTTCCATCTTATTCTTTCTCCCCTTTATGGCTGGGAAGAGGAGTGATAGAGCTGCTGAGTGGACAGCTGGCATCCAGCCAATGTCAATCCACCACAATGTTTTAAAGAGATTTTAATAGTAATCTCAGATATTTTTTGTTATTGTAGCCATCAGCTCCAAGGACTGGCTACTTGGCTACATCACTGTTAGTCTTCTACTTTAGTGTCACTGTTTAGAGTGTATTGGGTAAGATTTAATTCACAGAGGAGAAAAAATACTTTAAATAATATGGATCTAGTGAGTCTCAGATTGCATTATAAAGACCTAATTTTGTTACTGAAGGCTCATGTATGTTACTGAAATGAGGATGTGCCCAGGTTAACCATCATCACTACCTATAAGTTGATTTTTCATTTGTGTATGAGTTTCTTTGAGGAGTTACTTTAGCATGTGATATTCCATATCACTCTTCTACCAGCTAATCAGCTCTGACTAATCCATTCTTTAAAGCCTGATTTACCTTCTGACAACTTTGAGACAAATATAATAAACCATCTTCAGAACTACCAGCTATCCCTAACTGCATTTACATTTATAGAGAAAGGATTTTCAGTTCTTTCTGCAATAGTGCACTGATGAAAGAGTCAAGCCCTCAGAGAACATCCATGTGTTATCAATCTGGATACCAGCCTTTTTCCAAGGGCTTGAATTGACAAGTGCAAGGAAAGCACAGAAAAGACTAGAATGCCATCATCCATCTGCTGCACCTTGCTTAGCATATGGTAAATAAGATTACCTGCTGTTCTGAGATCCCTATTAAAACTGGCAGTAGCATGACTTTAGGAGCTGATAGTGACCAAACTACAGACTCTTTTTAGTTTATGTCTAGCTTACTTTCAGTTCAACTTTTACTCCATTCAACCTATTAGTTTCAAAGTTCTCTCTCATGGTGCACAGTGATCGCTGACTCTCCCTGAAATTTATGGCTTGTAAGACAGCAAAAGAAACTGTCACTCTGACCACAGAGAAAGGTTGTGATACAAGGAATTTAACTCTGCTGATGTTCTTGTGATTCCTAGATGATTCCCTCTAACAACTTTCAAAATAATATCCCCTCAGCAGCAGTGGTCACTCCTTTAGAAAGTTAATGCTTCTGTGAACATGTCCTGATCATTGATCAGGATATGAAACATTAACAGATTGCAGTTCTTTGATACAGTACATATACTGTACACATAATACATAGCAAATCATAGGATATGACAAGGAAACAATGCTACTTCAAGCCATCTAACATTATGCCTCAGGCTGATTAAATAAACAAAAAGAAACATGACAGAATCATGCACATCTTACTCCTGGCCTTAATTGCAAACAACTGTTTAGTAATGCATGAGGCCTTTGCCATCCAATTCCTTGGCTGATTTTCTACTGATGAAAGACTTTCCACTTCATTGAACTGTGAAGGCATCATTTCTATTCCAAACCCATGGAGACAGAAGAATTAATGTACAATTCCCTACTATATGAAAAAAGTGATACGCACTTCATAAGAGGTGGGACTAGTAGCAGCACAATTACTAACTTCATCTTCAGGAAATTGCTCCAGTTGTTTCAAGCTCCTCAGTGTAGCTCCACTAGTAAAAACAGCTTTATAAGAACTGAAAAAAGCCTTTTTACTTTGGATGGCTGTGGTGCATCACAGTGCCTTGCAGAGAAGAGGCCCAGACCTGTAAGGCTGATGAAGTGAAACCATCATTTGGCTTAAAAAAAGAAAACCTCCACATTTGGTATGCATTGAAACAGCCAGCTTGCATCAGGGAGATGAAGGAAATAATAATCACCTTTTTTTTTTTTTTTTTTAAGTGAATGGTAAGGCTAGTCTTCTAAGAAGTAGCCACAACTAATTATCATTAACATCAGTAGTAATTAGCAATGCATATCGTATACAATGGGCAGTAACTGTTACACCTTCAGGCTCATTTAAATAAATTTGCTCTGAATTGACTTGAGGATTAACTGAAGATGAAACTTGCACTCAGTGTTGATTAGATATAAAGTCTGACTACATTTCTGTGCTGGGCTCTAAAATTGCCACCTCCATGCACGTGGTCTGCTCTGGTACAGTGGCCTGCCATCCTATCCATTGATAACAAAAGAGGAACAAGCACAGGTAGTTATACAAGTTCATTTATATTCAAGATCCAGCAAAATTTGCTTTGCAAAGCCACACAGGTTTTATTCTAAAATGTTCTAACTTGAAGATTGAAGTTGAATATTTCATAGCTGTCATGTTCACTTCCACTTCTGACACTTAGATATTAAAAGAAATCCAGAATATAGCTATGCAGACATCTTATCAAGCTTTGAAGCTACCTATACAATTCAGATTTCTATTTTTAATTTATTTTAATGGATTAGAGTAACAATTGCACAAATAATAAAACTGCACAAATAACAAAATGCTAAGTCAATAAATAAAAGTAGTGGCAATGCATTTTTATGTTGCATAAAAGAGTAAAAATAATCACAGAAGTAGACTAAAATTATAGGTACCTTCTCTTCCTGGTTGTTTCTATGTGTAAGCCTACAAGACTCTTCTTGACAGCTTTCTTGTTCAACCTCAAAAATGCACTGAGTTACAGCTAATGGCTGTTGCTGCTTGCACCTTGATTAGGATATTCTTTGAATATATGACACAAGCATTCAAATTCCCCCAAGCTGAGAAAACTCTGGAATGTAAGGTAAGCATTTTGGGGGACAAATACAAAACAGGACTGCTGGCAAATCAAGGTTGCATACTAGGGCTCTTTGCTAGGCTTGCTCAGCACCGGCTGATCTTGTACAACCTCCTCAGGAAGCCTGATAGTTGGACACCACAATGTTTTGGAGACATAAGAAGCTATGCTGATATTTCCAGCATGGACTGCATTGGTTGCTGAATCCTTAGAACACACTGTCCTTACTCATGGTAAAGGTAACCTGGGAGCTACTTCTGGGTTACAAATTCAGAGAGGTGGCTACGAAGTTTAGATGTTACAAAAATAATCCCCAGTTACCCCAAATGTCTTGGAGTAACACCCCTGAACTTAAAAATCTCATGTGTGCAGCCATGCTCTATGTCTGCAAGTTAGCAGGCAACTTAGAACCATCTAAGCTCATGAACAGCAGAGCAGCCTGCACAGTGAAACCAACAGTGTTTTCAGCATTGAGATGAGATCAGGTACTGTGCACTATTTCATCTCTGACTAGTGAATTACAGGACTGACATTACAGGTGTTCACATGGTATAGGAAAATCTAAACACACTGACTGATGTGGTCAAATGGTTGAGTGCTGGCATTGCTCTATTAGCCGCTAAGCAATCTTCAAACCTACAAAACCTGCAATCTTCAAACCTACAAAACCAGCATTGGAGTGCATTTGAGTAACACTGGTGATCTCATTTAATTTCTTTTTTGTTACTTTATTAGTTAAAATTCAATATATCTGATGCCCTTTTAACTCATACAGCTCTGTGTGTAATCAAGCTGAAGGTGTAGTAGCACTTCGTATTCATAACATTCCAGTTTTTATTGCTGCAGCATTTTGGAAGTGCATTCTGAGAAACTAGGAGATAATTTTCTTCCACATAAATGAAAGTCAAACCCAGGACAGAATCACAGCTCACAGAAATGATGTACCAATGCCTTTAATTTAAGAGACATTCTCTGCCACATCTATAGCAAAATCAGTTGGGGAACAGCTCTAGTAAAGCAAATTCTGTGATCCTATAGAGAGAAGAGGAAACTTTGAGGTGTGAAAATGAGGGGAGCGTGAGAGTGACTGGAGCCAGTGTTCAAAATAATGTATCCTCAAAGGCAGGCCAGGGCTGTGTAGTAAATACATTTAGTCTATATTGATTTGGGTCCTGGCATATCCAGCCAGTGTATCCCAGCAAATTTTCTGCTTGCATGCAGACTGGGAAAACTCAGTTTGTGTTAAACAGCCATGCTCCAAGTATTACCAGGTAACCAACAGAAACCTCTCTGGGCAACCGACGTAGCATCCATGGCCGCACATGTGCAGTCATTCTCCTCCTCCTCCTTTGCCTAATCTATCCCAGAACCTTCCAGCTCTGAGTCCTGCATCATTAGGCTTCCCATACCAAAAGGAAACACAAAATAATAGCTAATCCAATGTCTGCCGTGGGGGTGGTTGTCGATGGTCCTAACTTGTACCAAGTAAATGAAATGAGGCAAGCTCCTGAGCCAAGAAGCAACCTCAGTGCAGCTTCCAGGCTTGGTCTACAGTTCCCATCTGGAACAGAGCCTTGGCTTTGCTGCAGGAACCAAAATCTGCAGTGGGGAGAGGTCATGGGCAAAGCAGGTTTGTGTGCTGATGCACCATGGCCCATCACTCTGTAGACAGGTGTGCTTCCTGGGGAGCCCGCTCTCCTCTTCTTCTAGGGATGTAAGGCAGGTCTCTCCCTTGCTACATGACCTTTCTGTATATGTACATGCAAAGCAAGCCTTATTCTAAATCCTTCATATGCATCTGCTCTTTTCTAGTCTCCAGAGCTCATTTCCATTGTGTCTGAGCTCTCTGCTTGGGAGACAGGCACCTGGCATGGGTCTCCTCTGTTTCATCCTAAGGCTGTTTAAAAAGTCTCTTATTTAGTAAGAGTCTGATTGCATTAGGGAAGGGACTCTGACTTTTGCGTGCTGGGTTTATGCCTTTTTGTAAAGTAGTAGATACGTAATTTCTCAGTCTTCTCATATAAATGAAATCTCATCCTTTTCCTGGGTTTCTTGCTTGATAACTTACCAAATTTCCAGGGGGATGGAAAAGGCAGCTCTGTATGCCAAGCCAAAGGTACTATGAGCATGACTGACAAACTTTCTTACCCTCCTAAGCAAAATGTAGGAGAAATTAACCACTTAAAAAGGAGCTTATTCCAGTTGTCAGCTCAAAGTTTCAAATGAAGGGATGTGTCCACATACATTTTGAGCTACTCTAAAGCAGGTATCACCAAGCTGTGTCTCCTGACCTACATGGATTTTACTGAGGTACACACATGCCTTTCATGCAAGGATTATGTTATATCTCCAAGACAGGGAACTTGTCAGGCTGCAGGAGGCAAGGAAATCTGCAAAAATTATGGATGAGACATTGTATGCACTGAGCTAACCAACTTGAATTGTCCAAATGAATCATTGCTATGATACTGTAGCTTCCATATTGGAAACATAAAGAGTTTCTGTACCTCAGAATGAAAGCCACATCAAAAAAAAAAAAAAAAAAAAAAAAAAGAGGGAAAAATAAAGGTAATAGACAAAAGGCACTACCTTCTTTGAAAGGAACGCATATATAGAAGCAAGCATAGATGTAATTTGACAAGAAATAAGAGCAAAAGTCTGTGGCTGTAAGTACGAAAAAGATACATTCAATATAGGAAGCAAGAATAAAATAAATCAGTTGCCATATGTAAGGACAGAGTATATTAGTTGGAAATAAGCAGAAGTATTTAATACCAGACAAAGTATTTAAGAGGAATCAAAAAGGCTTCTTATGCGTATATGGGAGAGAGAAAACAATAGAAAAAATAACTTCATAAATAAACCGGAACATACATTCCCTGATGAACAGAAAAATACCAAAGGTTGATTTGAAAATTAAATTTAACACAAAATTAAGAAGTAAAATAAACTGAAAACACATATCATATGTTGCATTTTGTGTTTGCTTTTTCTCCAAGTGACCTTTGCTGTGTAGGTTATGCACCCCTACATAATCCTGCGTATCTGTGCCAGGTTTGTGCTATCTAACAAGACCGGCTGAATTCTGCCCCCTTGTGTTTGTGTGAACAAGGGTAGAAGTCCAACAACGCAATTATTCTGCTTCCCCAGCTAGGAACACAGTAGCCTACAAAAGTCTCATCCCTTCTTATCGTAAATAAGAATGACTTATCTGAAGTGGACCTGTTCAGTTTAATACTAGGTATTTTTTTCTATTTTGCCTCTATAAGCCAAGAATCTACTTGTTCATTTGAATTCTTCAGTTCAGATGTGAGGGCTGGGCTTCCTATCCTGCTTCCAGCAACTTCCAAATAATCCTGCCCTCAGCCTATCTCCAACAGAGAGACCAAAAAAGCATCTTCCAGCTGCTGGATACTTAGGTTTGAACTTCCTCAGCTTTTGGAATCTGGAATCTCAGTCTCCACCTGCAGTCCTCACCACTGGGGTTGCATAGAAAAGGTTATTGTGGCAGAGCTGGACACAGTCTCTCTACAATAGCCCCTGCCTCTTCTTTCTCTGCTTTAAAAGTGCCTCCTAAACTGGGTCACTCTAAGCTGTTACAAAGGCAGGTAGTTCTAATTCTGAAGACCTAATGCAAATTTAATTCTAACAACAATAACAAGAAAAAAAAACAGCAGTTATAATAATGAGAATGTAATAACTGGATTATCCAACAGAGCTGGTGAAGAGACCTCTCTGCTCATCACTCATAAGAGATGTTAGTTTTCTATTCAAAGGCTACACTCATAACTAAAATGACAATATATATATACATATATATATATTATGAGTGGCACTGCAGGTCATAATTTTGTTCAAAGGCATTTCTGATGTAAAGCTCATCAAATTGAACATAATTTCCATGATGTATCTTTTAAATGTGGTATCTTAAATACACTATTATTTAATAATTAATTACATTTTTAAATACAGAAAGTTCAATGGCTTGAAGATATTTACTATTTTATCAACACTGATGAGCATAAAAGTATTTCCCCAGCCATTTCCAGATAACATAAAAATTGGCGAGACAATAATCAGAAAGCCTGCTACCACTACCCAGTGATTGTATTTTATTGTCATTTTGACCAAAAATACATCACTGTTGAACTTGACACACAAAGAAGATGAGGATCAGCTTCTATGCAGAACTGCTCCATCAGTGTCAAGACCATTTACATTATGTCTGCTTCAGTACCAACAATCCTCCTTCCAATTTTGTTATCCAATAGTGCACAAGTCTCTTCAGCAGGATGAGTTGCCAGGATGCAGGGTAGTTTTCATAGCTGTCTGGGGGTTATGACATTTCTGTTCTTTTCCAAATTTCTTCAGCATATGAGCTATCTCTGTTATGCACAGCAGTTATGCTGAAAAGGGCAGGATTTCCAAACATCTGGTGACTCAACTGGCTTAGGCACAACAGCTTCATGTGAGATGCTGAATATCTGGAAAACCCGACCCAATTGCCAAGATACTTAAATCATGGCAGAGTCAGAATTTTTTGTACTGGGTTGAAATTTCTAGGAGGGGGAAAAAAAAGTGCACATGTTCTAGGAGCACAACTTCATCTGTTTCATGGAGAAGCCTCAGAATTTACCCCTCCGAGTAGAAGAAAACTGTTTGTTTGACATCCCTGTTGACTGAAAGCTGCTGTGAATAGCACCAAATAGCCCAGAGTAGCATGAATTTCTCTACAGTTACAACAAGTGCAGGACAAAGCAGGACAAGAGGAGAATGACTGATCTAGTCTTCATGCCCCTTTCAAGTCTTTGCTTTTTAGCTGATTCATGTGACCAGGTCTCCTGTTCATGGAGAATAAGATTTTAGAACCACAAACATTTTATTACAGTAAAATGAATCGGGAATAAGGGCATATGCTGTCAGTCAAGTTTTCTAAAGGTAATAGTAACTACTAAGTGGTGAAAATTTTCGTGGTAGTTTTCAAAAAAATATCATTGAATCAACATTCAACAGAGACCCCTGGAGACTGAAAATGGACCAGTTTAATGTCATAATTAAGACAAAATCCTATGAGTATTACAGAGATTATAGAACAGTTACTCTAACTTCTTTTTTAGTAAAGTATTAGGTACCAGTTTATAGCAATCAGACTAGAACATTTTAAAGAAAGGAAAATGTCTTGATTTAAGGGCAGTCAGCCTTCCTGAAAGAAGCATAATTATGTCTCACTTAGAAAAGTAATAAGGCAGTTGACTCCCATTAATCTTCAATAAATCAAAAGGATACAGATAGTATAATTAAAACTTCAGTGACTGAATAACAAAGTTTCACAGTGGTTGCAAAGGGTTACGAGCTGTGAGAAAAATGAAAATAATTTTTCTGGTATGAATCCAGTATAAGCTTTTGACAACAATGATACTCCTATGAATATCCATGCTGGTTTGCCCATTTAAAGTCAGAAAACAAACTGTTCCACAAGATTGATATTAGTGCCAGTTTATAAATTTCAAAGTAAAATATAGGAAGACTATTTTTACAAGCAGCATTGCCACTTTCAAGAATATATTTTACAACTTAGAGAAAACATCAACAAAAATCTCAAAACAAGCAGCAAGTCAGCAGCTGAAGAAGGAGCTGAAAAGCAAATATTCATGAAAGCACACACAAATACAGATTTATGTTTATAACCTTAGGCAATCCAGTGGGAAATTATTGACTTTTAAAAAACATATATGATCAGAAAAAAAGAAAGGCTCATATTATTAAAGCTCTGTCTGAAAACTCAGGCACTATGGGTTGAATTTCTGGCTCTGCCTCACTCTCCCTAGATGACCTTTGGCAGGTCACTTATGTCTCAGTTTCTTCTCAACAAAGTGGGAATCATGTTTCTATGCTGTGTAAAGGTTATACCAGGTAAAATCATTAGCATCTGAGCCTGGCAATGCACAGAAATAAGGAGCAAATAAATTAGACATGTATCAGAGGAGTTGGTGGCTACACAAGTCTGTGTTAGTGAGACAGAAAGACTTTCATAAATATGTTTGTTTTGGTTTGTTTTTTTTCCTTGGCATTTGGAGTTGCTGGACTTTTACCAAACTACAAAACATCTTCCAGCTTCAGTAGCTGAGCTGCAGCCTGATAAGGCAGCAGATGCCACATGAGAGAAGGCACCTGTTCTGCACCCTTCCTGCATTAGGTAATTATGTGCAAAACAACTTACATGTGCAGTCCCTGAAAGCCAAACTGTTGCCTCAGTCAAAATCTTGAGCTACTCATTGAGGCAGTGAGAGTGTGCACAATGAATTTACAGTGAAGTATACTGTCTCAATTACATTTTTTCATGTGTGTCTACAAGTATGAGTGCATCCATTCCTGTGTGAATCTATAGATACATAGATACAATTTTTTTTTCAAGAAGCTGGTTGATAAAGCAGTAACAGAAAGCTTAAGTTTGTGTAAATGAAATGGAGCCAGCTAGTTAAATATTATAAACCGAAAGTTCATAAGGTCAAACAGACATATGGTTGAAATGCCAAAATGTCACATTAGTTCAGAAAGTGTCACCACAAAAAGAAATATACAGAGGTATTTCTGATACTTTACAAAAGGGTTAGGAAAGAGATAATGATCTGTCACTGATATCTCCTGCTTTATGTTCTTACAGGTTCCAAACTACAATCAGCTCTAGTCAATAACATGGATTTAGCTAATGGGTGCAATTGACTGGAACAGCTCATACCTCAGAATGGAGATGATAACACTTTTATATTTTAGCTGAGAATTTACACTCCTGCAAACTTCGTGGTAATCTCAATCTTTCTTCTCATCAGCTTATTTTACCAATGTCAGTTTTTCAGTCACTTATCTATCAAAAACATCTGGCTTTCCCAAGGTAGGGTGCCATAAACTACACAACTATCATGATCTCCTCCACAGGTGGTTCTACTTTAAAAATTTAGAAATGTATTCTTGTATTCTCAGTGACAGAGATCAGTGCTTTAGAAGAATCAGATTTGAAGAGTATCAGGGTCAAGACAGACTCTGTTGGTGCAATAGGGTCTACTTCCCATCAGGCTCCTTTTCCATGTGTAATTGCAAATGCAATAGTTTATTTCTATGTTAACTCTACCCTCAAATCAGTAGTTGGGGGCAGTAAAGAATATAAAGACTTTATGGCTTTTTTCAAGCTAAAATGATTTCACAGAATCACAAAATATGCTGAGTTGGAAGGAACCCACCACAAGGATCATTGAATCCAATCCTTAGCCCTGCACAGGGCCATCCCCAAGAGTCACATCATGTGCCTGAGAGCATCATCCAAACACTTCTTGAACTCTGGCTGCCTTGGTGCTGTGAGGAGCCTGTTCCAGCACCCAACCACCCTCTGGGTAAAGAACGTTTTTCCAATATCCAACCTAAATCTCCTCTGACACAACTTCAGGCCATTCTCTTGGATCCTGTCACTGATGACCACAGAGAAATGATCACTGTCTGCCATTCCCTTCCTTTCATGAAGAAGTTATAGACTGCAAATGAGGTTATTGTGTTATTTAAAGCAAGTAACTTGAAACAAAGCAATTATAAAGGATGGATGGATGGATGGATGGATAGATAGATAGATAGATAGATAGATAGATAGATAGATAGATAGATAGATAGATAGATAGATAGATATAGACAGATCGATAAAAAACCCAACAAACCATAAATGAAGGAAATTTGGAAAACAGAATATGATTATTAGCAAAATAACATGCAGAATGCTAAGTGTTTCTCTGATACAACAGTAACATATTAGCAGTTGCAGTTGTGGGATCTATGCTTCCATTTTCTTTCTTGATGAAAGAAATGAAGGAAAATTTCTGGAAAATATTCTGTGGACCAAACATACCTCTGCAGTGAAAAGGAACAATTCATTTATGTCTGCTGCCTTTTGTTTCTGTTTGATTTTTGTTTATTTGCAAATGATGCTAGATTCCCAATTTCTACGTGGATCATTTATCGATTTTTACTATTATTGGGTTGTATATACATACACGAATTCATGGTCCAGAGATTTTTACTAACTGTGCAGTGGGAACTGTACACAGGGACATTTTTCGTCAAAGTCAGTGAAGCAGCAAGGAAGCAGAGCCAGATCCTGGATATACCAAGCAGTTTGGAACTGAAGGTGCTCAAAGCTCTCTCAAGTGAGGCTATAAAGGTGCAATCATACAGAACCAAGGAAATTAAGCCAAAGTCTTGTCCATGCTACATATGCATTTTAGGACAAAAGCTCACAGATTTCCGGATGCTCTAGCCAGCCCTACTAGTGTGAACACATAGTCAGCATTACTATGCTATTCTATCCTCCAGCATTCACTGCAGACAGCCAGGACCAGAACAGACTAGACCTGGCTTTGCTTTGCAAGAACTGTAATGCTGTCATCACAGAATTATTTCATGCTTTTCCTTACAGATAGCTGTCAGGAAACTTCTCCATTCTGTTACAGTTGTGGAAAGAAATGTCTTAGGTAGGCCCAGTATAACTGCTCTCAAGGGCATTGTTGTCAAGGGCTTTCATTAAACTGGATACTTCCAGTGGAGCTCATATTACTGTTCCAATAACCTGCACAAAAGACATTTGGGATTTTGAGGCTTGAGAAGACTAACTTGCCATTTTTTACAGCCTAGTAATCAAACGAAGAGTCTCACTAGTTCATGGGTGAGGAACACAAAATGGTTTAGGTTACTGATAATGAAGTCTTCAAGAAGTGGATCATGCACCTACTCAAGACATTAGTTATAAAGCAAGCTAGACAAGCAATTTATCATTTCTGAGCTCTTTGTCAACTAAATAACTGGTGCCAGGAAATACTGACAAACGTAGAAGAGCACCAGATTCGGCAAGATACATTATTTACAGGCAACATCCTATTCTTGTGGGACATAAAGGGGAGGAAACACAAAAAGTCATATCAGAAAAGGTGGAAAACAACCAATACAGACTAAGAACCATTTAAATAGAGTTTAAGGAAATAATAAACTGTTATATATTTATACTGAATTTTATTTAGATTCTATAAGTCTACAGAACAAATCTGGAGAAGTAGAATGCCTCATTTAAACAAGACAATTGATACAATAGTAGGTGTATCAAGAATTTGTTAGAAGGAAAAAAACCTGTTGAACACTATGGCTACTGTATCTATCTAATTAGATTACTCTGTCAGTGATCTAATCAGGACCAGGTCTTAGTTTAGAGCACTGCCTTGCCATGGTTCATTTGCTAGCACTCCTCATGGCAAGGCAGTAATTTGTGGCAACAAGCACTCTTCAGACATCTTTATTGGTATATATAGCATATAATACCAGGGTATGAGATATACAGAAAAGCTACAACATACTTAAGATGTATGTCACATACACAAATAAGGACACGGTCAGTCTTTTTTCTCATGTCTAAGCCAAATGCTATTGCTAGCTGTAACTTTGCCACTTTACATTCCCTAACAGATAAAGTAAGGAGGTCTCAGTCTTTTCCCACACTCCAGGAATGGGAGTGTCTGTTGGCCATGACCAAAGGTAAGACCAGAGCCTCATTATAACTAAGAGCAGTTCAACATAAAATAGATGGCAGAGCTAATGGAAGGAGAGGGTTTGAAGATGGAAAAACAACTATCCCCTGGGGGAGTAATCCTGTGCTGAAAAATCAGGATAAGCAACAGCAGGGCTACCTTGTTAATACAAGGCATATTCATTGACCTATGTGAGCTACTTTGTCTCACCTCATGAGTATTGGCACTTTACTGAGACACAAATAAAGCCTATAAACATGCTACAGAGCAGGCTGGACCTATAAAATCTCCAGGAATATTCAAGATTTTAATTTCAATTAATGTTTTGCTGTCTCTCTTCTGGCCAGCACTGTCAATACCCACCACACAGAGCATGTGGTGTCCCTTAGCTGCATGGGTACAGCTGACAGCATTGACTGTCACTCAGATTGGCTTTGCTAAAGGAAATGGCTGCATTGAAAGCACTTACAGGACCTTGACAGTGACCACTGCCACAAGCAGCAAATGATAAGCTGTTCTGCTTCAGGCAGTAGATTCTGCTCCCACTGAGCAACGGTTGCCAGGAGGGAGTGAGCTGCAGCAGTGCCCAAAGATTGCTCTGTGATGAACTTCATGAATCCTATAAGAGCTGGAAACTTCCACCCCAGCTATATGGGGTGAGAAACTTTAGATTTGTGAATTGGCAAATGTGCATTATTCTTTTCTTTCGCTCCTTGTTTTGGGCACACTTGCCTAAGAGGCAAGTGTCATGATGCTAATTAATCCTGTAAGCCTGTTTCAGCCCTACAACCTCTCTCCACTCATGGAGAGAAAGCTTTCCTCATCATGGTAAACACTGACTATGTTGTCTATGTGCTCCACAATGGGAAAATGGTGGCAAAGTTTGTCTTTAGACTAAAGGCTGCCTTATCATTGCACCAAGACCTTATGTTTGTATATGGAAAGCAAGTGAAAATGGATAAAATAGAGTATATTCAGATTGTATAAGGTAAGTTAATCTTGTTGCTTTTATTCATGTAGAAATAGTTATAGCTTACAGGAATAAAGGTTCCTTTCTTTCCAGCTGTACTGAAACTCATTGATGCCTAAAGCCTGCCTAAATCAGTATTACAGAAACTATGTGACTATCAAAGGCCAAAAAATTATTTAAATACTTGCTGGCTTTGTTGTATTATAGAGGATGTGGATGCAAGTGAATGGTATGACGGCTCATGGATTTCTTATCCAAATACTAGGATTTTTTGGTATTTTGAAATACAGAGTAACAAAGGTGAGAATCCTCGAAGTCTCAAAGTTTTAGCAGCTTATGTTCCTAAGCATAATAGGCAAAATTGATGCCCAGGCACATTTGTCTTCTTTTGTGTTCCAAATGCAGTAAGGTTTTAATCTTGTAGCAGTCCACTCGTATAGCGCAATTATAATTCCATGTTAAAATGAACCTTAAGGTAGGAAAAAAAAACCCAAACAAACAAACAACAAAAAATCCACAAAGCAAGCCCAAAACAAAACCAGAAACAAAAACAAAGAAAAAAACTGAGGTGGGTGCAGGCAAAGGATCTGCTATTTCAATAAAAGAGAAATATCTCCCAGGAAGAAAAAATATATCTGGGAGTTTCTACCTTATTATGAGAACCTTTGAACCTATAATTTAAAATGCAGTTCATTCTATATTCAAAAAGACTGGGGTTACCACTCCATGTAGAATTTGTAGTGCTTTTGTACCTTTTTCTCAAGGGTTGAGACGAACAACATTTCTTAAAATAGAAAAGATTTTACTGATTCATATGTCATAAAATTATAATTTTTTTTAAAATAACAATTATTCTTAAAATTTAACTTAACAGAAACTTTTATTCCCCAGAGAGTAACTTGGAACTCACTTTAATACATTCACTCTGAGCTGAGAGAGACTGAGAATTCCATACACACAAGCAGCATGAGCTGTGAGCACAGGAAAATGTGCTCCTCTGAAGTTGGCACAGAAATCCTGGTTACAAAACTTTATTGCATACTAATTGAACAGGGACAGCTGGAAAAGCAGTGTATCATCTAGAAAAGTAAACCTGTTACATATGAGTGAGACATTGATTCCATCAATTGGATTATTAGCATCCCTAGAAAATATTCCTTTACTTTGTAGGCTTTTTTTTTTTCCTGTGGATTTCACCTTGAGTCGTTTTCATTAACTGGAGCTCCCCCTCAAGGAATACAATGGGAAACTAGTTTTGCAAAAAAAGAGACAGATTTTTCATCTTAACTAAAACAATTCCTATACCCTAACCTACAAAATCTCAGATACTTTCTTCAGCATATTCCCTTGCTCACTGCTGATATATAGTTTGCAAAGTAATTTCATGTAGAAGTGAGGCTGTTCTTAAATAAAGAAACATAGGCCAGAAAAGATTACAACACTGATCTGAGTGACTTTGGGACTTTGAGAATTCAAGTATGATTTTACTCAAGCTACAATTCTTGTACCACAAAATGTCTGATACCCACACTCTGCTGGTAGTACAAAAAGCCTATGTTTTGGCTCAGCCCTGTCCCTCACACTTCAGCAAAGCTTAAATGAGACCTGCTAGATGAGTCACTGCATGGAGCTCTTAGCAGCACACCTGTCCAGCAGCCTCCCTGCCCACTGTTGGCCAAGGCAGTACACTCAGAAGAGATGACAGGCCAGAAAATATCCAGGGTCTCTGCAATCACTTGGCAGAGAACAAGGGAGCAGAGGAGATGCTGGCAGAATGTTTGCTCACTATCATTTTAGTTAATAAAGTTTAAGTCTGCCCTGTTCATTATTATGCGCTTAAAGTCCCTAGATCTATAACAACAACTTTGGAATATTATTTTTAAGGTTCTCCAGGGACCTGGTCCCACTCTTAGCACTCTGCGGTACAGTTCAGCATGGTATGATTAGCTACTAGAATCTGGTTTTAATTCCGATTCTTTCAGAAAGTGAATGAACTCTCAAATCTTAATCTGATGCAACGCCTCTCAGTTGATTTTCTTTTTAATGTTGTACTGTAGAGCGAAAAATGACACACACTATTGGCCCCACTAATGTAACTCCAACAACACTCTTAAAAGCTAGTTTTGTGCTATTTTTCTTGCATGGTAATTAGATTTTGTATTCTGCAGTAGGCTCTAGACACACAGCCTTGCTGTGAGAGGTAACAATCTTGCCTGCACTGGTTGCTCAATCCTGAAACTTTGCAATATGATACTGCCCTTTGTTCCTCCTAAGCAGCCAGAGTGAATGCTCAGTTATTCAGGAGCCAGGTTGACAGAGATCTAATAGCTAATCTTTATAAAATATGCTTATTTATTCAACAGAAACTGCAGGGTATACACAGCCAGTGAAACTAGAAGGTTTCCTGGAACCTTCTGTAGCCACCTCCCTGTAAGTATGGTACACCTGTAGCAGCTGCTGAGACCAAAGTGTTGTTTTTACTCAAGTTTAAATAAAAATACATGAGTAGCAACTGTTTGAAAGTGAAATAAGCTGCAGTTAAATGGACAGAAGGCATTTAATTGACTTAATTGTGTCAAATTTAGTTAATTATTGTTCAGCTGGTGCAAACAAAGTTACTGTTCTATACTATACAACAAACTCTGTAGAACTTAAAATAAATACTTAAAATTCCCTACTCTGCCAAGAATTACCTTAATGTTAATATGATCAAAGTCAAGCCTCAGTCTATTCTCCAGCCATAATAGTACCCCTTTTCTATAATCACCCAGTACAAAACCATTTTCCCTGTTTCTCCAGCAGCAATTTTTTCTTGTAGCAGCATGGACACTGAGGTTCTTGGCTAAATTTCAAGTCACAAATAAATGACTTTGAGGGGAAAGCAGAAGTCATACCACTCCACAGCTGATAGTCCTTCCCTGCCCATTCACATTTACTGAGAGAAAAAAAAAAAAAAAATCAGTGTTGCCTGTCTTTTCTCTATCATATGGTCTCTGGGATATGACCTCAGAAGGCCAAATGTTTCAGTCTACACAAGGAGAGCTGGAGGAAAATGGTCAGCAGCTGGGCATGTCTCTACTGACAGCCACATGAAGCCATATTTTATACTTTGAAAGCGGAGCAATTGCAGTAGGATTTTTTTATTTTAAATGTAAATTAAATCCCTCAAGTGAAGGGATACATGTCTGACCTTAACACTGTCTGACCTTAAAACTGTAGCAATAGCCTGTATCCAGCAACACTATATATATATATTTTTAACTAAAGAATGTTTGTTTTGATTCTTCTTACTGTCTTCCTGAAGGCTAACTAAACCCTTTCCTTCCTCACCTACAGCTTCATTTCCACAGACATGCAACATACAGATGTTGCAAACAGTTAATTTACTCCATCATTACATTTATATCACATCTCCCCATTACTGCTGGCCTCTCATTTGCCACAATATGCAAATAAGCAAATGCAAGCTTGTAACATCCAGGCTGCATCGCACATTTCTATTCATGCAAGAGGAATAATTCTCTGTCCTGTGCCAGCTGGCTTTGTGGTTTGCTAAGGCTGTAGTATCACAGGGTGATTAGAGAGGAAAGGAAGAATGCAGCAAGTGCAGTAGGTTTTGCTTCTGCTGCCGCCACCAAAGCGAGCACTTTTCATTTGTCTCTATAATGAGAGGGAGCCTTCCCAATCCCAGGTACATTAAGAAAGAATGTGTGCATGGGGGAGTCCCCACTGTGCAGTTACCCTAATGTTTTTCATGACTTTTCAGATGGTTTTCACTGAATTAGGTGCATAAAGGAAGAACTAATCCTGCTGAATCAGAAAATGAGACAACAGGGATACTTTGTATGATTCCCAGTAACTTCATATTACAGTCTGCAAAGGCTACAGCTCTAAATATATGTTACTTATCTAATTCCCACTGAAATCAATAGGAGTTTGGTGTACAAGTTCAAACAAACTGCATGGGGAATATGGAAGACCCTGGTGACCAGAAAAAGAGCATTTTTTTGTACTATTCAGGTATTTAGAGCCTGTATCTCAGTACTTTGAGTCTCATCTATAAAATAGGATTATTGAGGCTTCAGAATAAGACTGTGAAACAATTTACAACCTTGTTCTCTAATATGCCTTAAGCTTCTGGTGGTGTACCATTAAAATTTAGAATCACAAGGGAAAAGTTCTATTATAGAGCAACAACTTTCATTTTAACTGCAGACCATATGCTCAAATATCACCTATCTTTCCATATTGTTAACCAAACTGCTGGCATCAGCTTGATTTGTTGAATAAATAGATTAATTAATCTAAGAGAGGCATGGTATGCATCCCCATTATCTTCCATTCCCTGCACAAAAAAAAGAGCAATCATGATGTGCACTTATATTAAATTTTGTCAGTAAAATATGCTTGCTTGATATTGTAGGCATTTGCATTTTATATACTTCAGTTACCATCTGCTAATGGTAATTTAATCATTCAATAAATAACACTAAAGAGAGCAACATTAATGAAGATTGGAGAATTTTTTAATATAATTAATGATTTTTGGTTTATTTCTGCAAACTGTAACTGCAGCCAGCAATAAAGAGAATAATCCATTAAAAGTAGAGCACAATAATGAAAGCTGTTGTTATGGTTCTGGCATAGTGGACGACCAAAGGGATTGCAAATTCCCAGAGTGATGACTTTCTCTACCCTTTACAAAGGAATAATGTGTGAATTATTATGCTATAGGGAGATGGGACTACTCCAGCAAGGCTGAGATTGCATACTAGCCTAGAAGAAGTTCCAGGAAGCATTCATAGCTTGGATAACCACAATGTCTCCAGCAAGGCAGGAGGAACCTAGGTATGACCAGACTCTCTTACAGAGTGAAGGCTTTAGATCCCAGCTCTAGAAAGAATGCCATTTAGGGAGGGCACTTCAGGCCTGCTGAATAGTTAAGTCACCTACTACCATACAAGTTTAAATATAAGTATTTGGTTGCAGGTTTTTCTTAGTAAATGTATGCTGAGATATTCTTATCGGTATTTTATTGCTACCCAGGATTTTCATTTGATTTTTCGCTCAACTCATCAAAGTATGAAAAACCTTTTTTAAAGTTTTAAACAGATACTGAATTTGATCCTCTTTTCTGAGGTATAGGCCAGATTTTTTTCACAAGTGGACTGAAAACTATTATCTTAGTAAAATAGCAATGGGCTTAATCCCAAGACACAAAGCTCAGTTGTCCCACAGTAAATTCCAGTCTGCCAGAGGTCACATCTTCTGCACTGAACATTTGTAATTAAAGTCCTAGATCCAGGAAAAGTAACAGAGACATAGCATCAGTAGTGTTGTATTTAAGCAATTAGTTAAATAAGAATTAATGATAAAAAGATTTGTCCTGTGGATTAGACCAACTGCTCTTTTGCCAAGTATTTCCTCTTGCTAATGTCAACAGGAGGTGCTGCTTAGGCTGACGTCATGAGCACAGTGTTATCCAGTACTCTTTTTGTTCATCCCCAGTATCCATAATCATCAGAGATATGGCAGGGTACATCCCTGCCTGTTTCTTTACTATCTGTTTGTGGACACATTGTCAATGGATTTGTCTAATCCCCATTTGAATTTCCTGATATGGTCTGTAACCCTCAACCCCTTTCAGAAACAACATCCAGCAGTATGAAGGATCATAGATTATTGCAGATTGGTTGGATTTCTAGTGGCTACCTGGTCCAAGATCCTGTGCATTTTAGGATCACCATCAATGTTAGATCAGGGCGTGTGGGCCCTTGCCCACCTGAGCTTTGGAAATCTCCAAGAATGGAGATTCTGCAGCCTCTCTGGGCAACATCATGTATTTAACCTTGCTCTTTGTGAAAACTGTTTTCCTAATTGGAATTTCTCTTGCTTCCTTTTCCTTTCTCCAGTTTGTCAACCTTTCTCTTATATCTTTTTTTATCCACTGTGTAAAAACTACTTCTTTTAGTTGTTTTAAAACAACCTCCTCCTAATTTCAGTGATTGCCCTTTATAGTATTGTCATGTGGTGAGAACTGCCATAAGTCTTTTTTTTACACTATGAATGAAATTTCCACAAAAGAGGATTTTACTCTCCTATGAATATTAAGTACAGTGAAGTGGTATTTGCTTCTATTGAGGTGGAAATGTGACTGTATCTCAGCCTTTGGATTATCTATAATCCAAGATGAACTGAGACAGTAAAATTAATTATCTAACCAGTGGTTCATTCTTGATTGAATGTGACTGATTACTGCAAAATAATTTATTCAAAATCAAGTTTGCAGATTGAGCAGTGTCTGTAAGCATGGGAATATTCAACATGAGCAAACAATTTGTGTGAAGGTTCTTCTTTTGTACAAATCCTGTGGTTGTAGCAAGTTAATACTTAAAAAAGAATTTGAGTCAGGTCAGTATGTGATACAGTACTTGATGGTCAGCTGTCTTGGACAAGGGTAGCTATGCCCATGACACATGGGTCTAGATCAGCATCCTACCTATGCCAGTCCCATCTGCTTTATTTTGCTTGAAATGTTTACATATGAATAAGCTTCCCCCTGGGAATAAATTTCCTATTCTTTTTTCTCACTCATCCTGTAACTTTTTGTCCTTTAGTCAAAGACCTGCTAAGTAATTGCTCATCAATGAAGTGAATTTTTCCCATTGACTGATGCTGTCCCACTATAAACCCATAAAACAATCCTTCATCCATTCTGGAATCTTCTGAGGTAAATAACTTACCACATCAACTACTGTGCTAAATAATCCTTGCTTTATGAGCTTCCAGCCCCTATGGACTGAGGCACCATTTCTTCATTATAATTCTAAAATAAAACATAATGAAATATTTTATCACTGTCTTGAGTAAATGATGACCTCTCAGGCATGTGTTTCTAGAGCACAGCAGAGGGAAGATTAAACACAAACAATAAATATAGGCAATTGTAAGTGGAGTGCAACAATAATGTAAAATTCTTTTGAAGAGAAACTTGCCAGTCTTTCTAGTGGCAAAGAACAAAGGAAAAAAAATATATACGGAATGACATGCTATAGGAAGCATGCCTAGATTTTAGTTCACATGTCAGACCAGAGGTGGACAAAGATGGAAAGAGTAATGGCAGTAATGGCCAAGAAATTCTGTCTGGGTGCATGTAGCATGAGCAAGTCCTGAAGCCCCCTGAACACCAGGGGTTACTCAGTATTACTATGTCTGTGGTGGGTGAAACAGAGGTGTTGATGCAGAAGCAGCTGCAGCAATTGCAGGTCTACAGGGACTCTTGGCCTCTTGAGCACCAGCACAATTCCCCACCACAGTCTTTGCAATGTTGAAGTCCATTACAGACAGGGCTGGGCAGATGTGTGATGGCTGTGGTGACTGACTTCCCAGGGGTCATTGCTGTGGTGTTCCTTCTCCTGTCCCCGTGACCCTGCTGTAGCTGCAGTGCCTGGCTTCTCGTTGGCTTCAGGTGATGCTCAGTACCTGACATCTGAAAGGTCCTGCTTGAGTGTTTGGCTACTGGCCAGTTCAGAGGGTGCTGTTGGTGCTGTGGACCTCCAGCCTAGTGTTGCTGTCCCATCCCTTTGCATGTCTCAGTTCACAGTCTGGCTGTTGTGCATGTGAATTGGTTGCCCTAACATACATGGGATGAACACAGGCATCTGTGCCAGTGTGTTTTGTCTCCTGTGCCAACATCTGGATGATAACCTGCATTTCTTTCTTCTGAATTGAGGCCAGAGACATTTTGGGGACAAAAAGATCTCGACTGGACAGTTCCTTCCTCTAATTATTTCTTAGACTATATCCCAGTCCTTTAGCCCCCCACAGAACTGTTTTGGCAGTGAATGGCCTCTGCAATGTTCACTAAACAAAAGGATTTAAAGTTTTTTTCCCAGTAGTCTGAGGGAAAGATGGTTGTTGCCCTCAACGAACTAATTTGCCTGAACCCAGCTGAAGGATGAAGCCAGCTATTCAGGCACAGGTGAAAAGGAACAGAGTCACCGCTGCTACTTTTTACAGTTCATTTTAGTGAATTTAGTTCCCATTGGAGACATGAAAGCAGAATACAGCAGCTATAGCCTGCTTTGTTCTGATTATTTCTGGCTTGCTCTAAAAGTAATTTACTATAGAATAATCTGTGTTAGAAGCTTTGGCTCTGCTATTTTACACAAAGCAAATATAGCATGAGCATCCTTTCTACATTGTCCTGAGAAAGAAGAGCCCTTGCCTATGTTGAGAGAGTGGATTGCTCCCAGTGCTCCATCAGCACCCAGTCTGTCTGATAAAACAGCCAATGAGGTTGCCACTGGTAACAGTGTTTTACTTTGGATACAGAATGGTATTTTTTTTCTATGTCTAAATGTCTGGCAAGCCTACTAATTGTGCTCATTCCAGCAAGAAGTTGAAGAGATGTAGTTGTAACACTTAACATCCAAATAGTCATTGATTTAAAAGAAAAAAAAGGAAAAAAGCCAAAAAAAAAACCCAAAACTTGCAAACTCAGTTTCATGCTTAGCACTAGATTAGTCCTTACTTCTTTCAAATCCTTTAGACTGGAATACTGTTAGACTGAGAAAATGCAATTTAGAGCTAGCAGGCAGTTTCAAGTTAGGGTAAGTATTGGACAATTTGTCACTTTATCATTATTTTACTAAAATAAAAGGGGCTGTGCCAGTTAAGGATGAGTCAAGGATTTGCCTCATTGGTTTATTAGAATGCCAAGCCACAAATCAAGTAGGAAAGTATTGGTGCTGCTTGAGCTAATCAAACGGCCATGTGAAGGTTGAAGTCATCTGAAATAATCCAACAGGCTCCTTTAGCCCTGTGTGGCTGAACTCAGCTATCTCAAGGAGAATCCAAATGGTGCTGGAAGGCTAATCTATGCATAAACTTAGCAAACCAAACCACTTAGCAGGAAGAGAAAATGAGATATTATATCGCACCTATTTCAGGAATTCATTTGGATGAGGGAGAGTCAAGAGTGAACAACAAGCAAAAGTAAATGCATAACCCAAACAACCTAAGGGACTATATATTTTAAATTCTGAGGATAAGCTGCATACTGTTGGGCAGTTCACTTCACTCTTTAAATTAAACTCTGAGATATTTAACAGGCAGATGCATTTCTTTCCTTCCCGGGGGAGTCAGTGAACATTTATTCCTTATGCCCTCTTCATTGAAAACTGTTCAAATAATTGCAGCAGAACTCCACCCCAAAGCCAGCTTAACCAAAATATCAGAAAAAGCAATTTTTCTAGACACCCATTCAGAGACCCAAGAGTTCTCCTACTGGTAAAAATAGTGGCATTTGGACAGCCAAGCTCATGCCCTACGAAAAATGACAGGTGACAAACTTGGAGCTTGTGAACAATGAAACAAGGCAAGAAAACGGCACTTGCTTCCCTCCTCAAAGCCCGCGAGGATGTGTTGCCTTCAGCAATTTTGCTGTCTGCACTTTATGCTGTTGGAGATTTTTGTTCTTTAGTAATATAAAGGCAGGTTTAGCCTATATGGGGAAAAATGTTAGGCTTAGGATTGCTGCCTTAACCAGTGTGAATCAAATACTTGTTTCATCTTCTGAGAATAAAGGAAAGTGTGTAGTGATGGGGAAGCTTTTAGAAGACAAACCCAGAAAGAAAAGCAGCAGCATTTATTATTATTGCAAAATATATATAAGCAACTCACCAGCTCAGACTGATCATATTATGTGCAACTTGCATGGAAAGAAAAGGATTAAAGTATGATCAAATCAGGTTTATTACAAAGTAATGACATATTTCTGATATGGAATTAGTTGGTTATGGATATTCAGCAATTTATCTTGTCAGTTGAAAGTTTGCCTTTGACAAAACTCAGTTTTCAAGACAGACAACAGCATTTCATCTGGAATTAATACCAGCCATTTTATTTCTATTTTTCTGGATTTACAAATGTCCAACAATATATTTGAGCATATTAATGAATTGAGGAACAGAGAATTCTTAAGAGACCTGGGGTTTTTCTTTTTGTTTGATTGGGAGGTGGTGCTTGAAGAAATTCATAGCAAAATTACAGGTAAGAAGAAACAACACATCTCTTGGGAAGCATGCAGTTAAATTGGAATCCTACCCCAGCTTCCTTCATAGAAAGTGTGTTAAAATGTCATTTTATGTAATTATCCCAAATACTGCTGGATATGATGAACATCATTGCCTTTGAAAAGGTAGTTGGTCTCCTTCCTAGGAGGACTGACATAGGCCTGCCTGTACATACCTGTTGTCCCAGTGAATAGCTGGGTGACAGAGAACATTGCACCTGCTTTCCAGCTGCACTTCAGCTCATGAAGCTGAAAGGTATTACATGAGCAGAGAACTGCAATGATATAGGTTGCAGAAAATTTAGTAATCAGAACTACATTAAAACCCTCAGAATTAAAGATCGTGTTTGAATCATAGAATCGTACAAAAATTTGGGTTGTAATGGACCTTAAAGATCACCTAGTTCGAAGCTCCCTACTGTGGTCAGGGACATATTCCACTAGACCAGGTTGCTAAAAGCCCCATTCAAACTTTCAGGGAGTTGAACACTTTCAGGGATGGGGCATTCACAACTTCTCTGGACAATCTGTTTTGGTGCCTCATCATCCTCACAGTAAAAAATTTCTTTGTAATGTCTAATCTAAACCTACTCTCAGTTTGAAGCCATTCCTCCTTTTGTTATCACTACATGCCCCTGTAAAAAGCTTCTCTCCAGCTCTCTTGTAGGCCCTCTTTAGGTACTGCAAGGCTGCTGTGAGGTCTCCCCAGAGGTTTCTCTTCTCCAGGCTGAACATGCCCAGCTCTCCCAGCCTGTCTTCAAAGAGGAAGTGCTCTTTGTGGCCCTCCTCTGGACCTGCTCTGGCTTCTTATGTTGGGGGCCCCAGAGATGGATGCAATACTCCAGATGGGGGCTCTCAGCAGAGCAGGGGGGGAGAATCACCTCTCTAGACCTACTGACCATATTTCTTTTGATGCAGCCCAGGATATAGTTGGTTTTCTGGGCTGCAGGTGCACATTGCCAGGTTGTGTAGAGCTTCTCATCAACCAGTCCTTTTCCTTTCATGTGTGATGTATGAAAAGTGCTTAGTCTGAGCTGATGAAATACTTTTATGTATTTTAAAATACTAGTAAACATATTTACTATATTGTATATATAGTCAATGTATCAGCATATATTATATATATATCAGTATCAGAGGATGTCAAAATGTCTCAGTCCACTTCCTTGGCCATATTCCTCTCCCTATAGTTCTTGCAGTGAAGCAACCTGGGCAACCAGATCTCCAATACCTGTGAATGCTGCTGACTGCTGCAAGGGAAAATTTTCAGCAGTCTGTGCCATGCACCCACTGCTTAGATGAAATGTAGACATAAAGATCCCTCTGCTTCTGGAGTACCTTCCTTCAATAAAAGATTGAACTATCTATTTCTTACTGAAATAACTCCAATGAGGCTCACTTTTCATGAAAAAATTGTTTATGGGAATAAAGAATCCAATCTTGATGTTGTCAGTGAAATTGCTGCAGACTTAGTTCAGTGTAAGTGGGATCAGAAATTGGGGTATAATAATTTGAAAACATTTTGAGTGTGTCATTTTCCCCAGAACCCTTTCATCAGTATCACTTGGTGTGTTTTTTATTCACCACACATTATACTGCAGTTTCCTGACCAGACTGTGACATTTTCCAACATCCTTTCAGCATTATTGTCAAAACTGTCTAAACTAAAAGCTAAAACTTAAAAAATAAAATTGATTTTTCCAGTTTGTTTTAGTCCTATCTTTGCCTCTGGAATCTTTCCAAAATCTATAGCAGACTGAAGTCAGTCCAAATTGCCTTCTCTGAATTTTGAAAGAAAGGGAGAAGAAAAGAAAAGAAGCTTTTGGAAGAAAGCTTAGCAAGTCAATTAAAAAGAAGTATAGTCTAAAGAAGTGGTTGCGTGGTCTCAGGGAAAAAAAAAAACATTAGCAGAATCTTACGGAAGACTTTAAAGTCGGAGTTGACACTAAGAACAACAAAGATAATAAAAAAATATTAAAAAAATAAAAAAGACATAATGTTCCTTCTTTCTAATGAAAAAGAAAGGCAGAGATCTTTAGTATATTCTGTTTTGAATGGCTTTAAAAAAACAACCAAACAAAATACACCACTGTGTGCCCCACTGGCATGAAACTTTTTGCTTAATTGTGTTGTCAAGTCAATTAAAAAATGCCCCTTGTAATGGATAGGGCAGCAACATAATAAACTCTGGGTGTGACTTTTCTGAAACAGAACCTGCAGACACAGACTTTATGTACAAGGGACCTTCTGTAGATATTAAGCACTATTACTAAACATTGTGCATTAACACAGTAAACCCTAAATACAGTCAATTATTTTCCTATGTCTCTGCTAGTAAGTTTTCACAGATTTCACAGAATACTCTGAGTTGGAAGGGATTCACAAGGATTATCCAGTCTAGCTCTTACGTGAATGGCCCATACAGGATTCAACTCCATAACCATGGTGTTAATAGCACCATGTTCTAACCAACCGAGCTAATCTCAGGATCAGTTAATCAAGCCCAGGACAGCTCTGAGGCATTGAAGTCAACTGGAATAGTACAGCACATGTTCATAACATAAAATTACCTTACTCTTCAAAACCGGATGGCCTCATACAAATTGCCTATTGGAAATTATCCATAATTGTACTCAATTCTGACCCATGCCCAAGGCCTATGTTTGGAAGACTGATGACCAGTCTGGGTCAAAACTAGCAACCACTCACACTTGTACAGCACAAACACTTGAGCTGCAGTGTCTAGGAAAACACCCTGGAATTGTTCGGTTTGCTGCTATAGATGCAGAATTTTCAGACATTGATCCTACAGCAAACACAAAAGGCTTACCATGCCATCTTGATAAGTTTAGAGCACAGCTCAGAAGCTCAGAAAAATTTCTGAAAACCAGAACTTTGAGTATGTCTTCCCTCACTCTGCGTCAGGGGAATAAGGAAACTGGGACCGGGATTTATATAAGGTTGTATAGTAAATAGGGGCTGTCTACGGGAAGCCAGGTTGATGGACAGCCACATACAGTCAGTTAACAAAAAAGCTCAGACGGATCTACAAGGTAGGTGCTCTGCCTGGTTGGAACCCAAAGCCACGGCCTGCTCATGATAACTGGTGCTTAGTACTTTTTCCTGAACTTTTCCTCTAACAGATGTCTGGAGCTGCCTTTCTCCCTCTGTATAATAGCTTAACAGGTAGAATGTTTACAGTGGAACAAATTTATGGCAGCAGTGGAAATGTAAGCAGATCTTGTCCCTGATTGTTTGCCCTACAATGCTCCCTGTCAGAGTTAAGCTTTGTGATTTCTCCTTTCGAAATCGTGAAATTAAAACCAGATTCTGCAGCAGTCAGTCATGGTTGGTGGTGAGCTGTTCCACAGGGTATTAGTCACCTCACTAGAAAGCTATGATTCACTACATATGGACATGCAGAGAAGGGTCTAACACCACCATAAAACCGCTGAGTTTTAGGACTCAAATCCTGAGATATAAAACTTTTCCTAAGCAAGACAGTTATACAGGTGTTTGACCAGTCCTGAAATTAGTAAAGGTGAGGGATCACTTGAGACACTGATAAGTGAAGGCAGTAAAGTCACATTTCTGGTGATCCTGCCTGATGGTCTTCTCACCCATGCCTAATAGTGAGAGCTGTTGTCACTAGGTCTCAAGACCTCTCCTCCTCCTCCTCTATCTCCTGATCTCCTCTATTACTCTGTTCTCCCACACTACCTGACCATGCTCCTCTTCTCATTCCCAGGTATGTCACAACCCTGTCTTTTGTGTCTATTCTCCTGCACACAGGATTCTCCCATGAGCTAATTCAATTGACAAATAAAACACAAAATTACAGGCTGCCTTTGCAAGCTTACTTTTTTGCTCAGTGGTTTGAATCAGGACATGGAGAAACCCAGTGGCTTCAAGACAATCAGTATGTCATGAGGTCCTAAGAAGGATGTTGAAGCCGCAGCCTTTGGTAGTTGTGATTTCTCTTTGCAATTGCACTTGTAGGAAGCAGAGGCTTCCTTCCTCTTCCTCAGACACTGTCTCACATCTTCCCAGACATCAGAAGCCACCTAAATTAAAGACGCGGGTCTGGAGGAATGAAAACCAACATTGTTCAAGTTTTTTGTTGAGGCTTTGCAGAAAGGAACTCAGGATTTCCTGAAACTGAAAGAGCAAGTATAAGGAGGAGGCTTATGTTGCCCTATTCTTCTCTCTGTAGTCCAATCTCCTTTTTATAGATTTAATTGCTCATTTTCTTGGTCTGCATACCTTGCCTTAAAGGAATTAAACAGGGAGGTATTGCTCAGTGTGTAACTACAAAATAAGTATTCCCTTCCCCAGGCTCTCCTTTAATATGTGTCTATCTTCCTGACTCCTAACAGAGCTTCTTGAGAAATTTTATAACAGATTCCCTTATATTTGACACTTAAATAACTGCATGTAAACACTGCACTGGTTTTACACCACTGACTGCAAGACAGAATTAATTCCATTTGGATTTACTGTGGTATCAATGCTACAAAAGTGAAAAAAAAGAGAACTTGTGCAGTCATTGAAAATTACTGCCTTGATAAATCAAAATCAGCAACAGAACTTAAATATTGTTTTGATTCACAGCCCTAATCCAGTATGTTCTAAGCATGTGATGATGAGAACAATGCTACTAATAGATATGTAGAAATATTTTAAAGCCAGGAAAACTAATTCAACATGCTAAACAAATGCATATATGAATGGTTGAATTACTCCAACAAAATTAGTAACAAAGCACACATAACATTTCTTGTTATGAATGACCTATAACTATTCCATAATTACAAGCAGTATCATTAAGAAATTCTGGTTTCTACTTAGCCACTTCTTGCTTCCTTTGCTATTTCCTTTGTGAAACTGGCCATATAGGCCATGTAATGCATTTTGTCCCGTATGTTTCCCACATAGGAGAAAAAAATTTCCTTAGATTCTAGGTCTCACATTGTTTTTAGCACACACATTTTTAGCTATCTACCCAAAGTGTATAAAAATAAGTGTCTTCTGCATCACATACATAAATATTAATAGTTAGCATATGCACAGTTTAGATTTGGCAAGTAAGGCGTAAAACATATTGGCATCTTTTAAATGTTATTTCTTTGTTCTCTAGATCATAAAGATTTGGGAGGTGAGGGGAAATATCTGTGTTTGTTGCTGTTTGCTTCAGAATGAAAACTTCAGCTAACATGGTGGGAGACATGCACTTAAACACAGGAAGAGGATGTAACAGATGTAGTGGCATCTGCTTGCACTTTTGGAATTTTAACTAAAAATGTTCTGAGGAACAATTTCCCGCATCCTTCTCAGTAAGCATCAACTTAGCTACCCATTGATAATGTTTTAAATGTCAACATCCTTCTATCACTGCTTATCAGAGACAGAAGAAGAACGACTGCAATATAACATCAAATTTTCCCATTTCTCAGACTGAAAAAAACCTTAAAATACTTACCAATTATATTCTGTCTTTGCAAGATGAGGTTGAGCCAAGGACACATGAAGGTCAGAAGCCTGACTGGGCTCAGGAACCCCAACACTAATTTGGAGGGTGGGGTACATACTCACAAGATCATGCATATGTCATTGGTCATCTGATCATATAACACCAGGAGAAATATTCTTTTATTAAACGGCTTTGGTTTTGGTTTTTTGTGTTTTGGGTTTTTTTTAATTTGGGGATATTTTCTAGTTACCTTCCTTTATTCTTCCTTCTTTCTCTCTCAAAAGCAGGAATCCAATAAATTTACAACCTCAGGACTTGTATGAAAAACAAACAAAAGTCCTTTGTTTATATTCTACATATCTGTTAACAGGAAAAGTACTGCCAGAAGTGTATTTCAAAGACTCTCTTGCAATAGCTTCTTTCAGAGCTTTTCCTTGCTACTCCAAGGACATTCTCTAAATCAAGAAACTGTGTTAGGCAGGACAGTTGTGGTAGTTAACCTAACAATGAATAAAGCTCTGTAAAAGTTTCTTTACAATGGCTTCAAGACTAAATGCCTAACTTTTAGAAAAATATTTGACAATGTCATATATTTCATATCAGTGTGCTTGCAAGAAGATATTGATGCAGAGATTGGGTGATGGCATGATGCCATGATGGGGTGGCACTGAATAGAGTAGTCACTGAACATGCATAGCACAAGACAAAAGGGCTGAGGAAATTCTTTACAGACACACTGATAGAGTTCCTCCCTCAGGATGCTCCATATGTTATTTACTACTAAATGAAGTGTTTTGTGTCATCCTTTGGGGCTACAGCATGGATGAAAGCAAGGTTTTGTGGCCTGTAACCCTTGCATTTGAACACATCCCAGGAGCAATCTAGTAAAGCAATCCAAATTTTATCTGTCACGGTGCTATGGTAGTAAGTAAAGGAAACCAGGGCAGCGATCATCCCCCAGTAATCAGCACTGGTAAGGCTACATCTTGAATTCTGTGTCCAGTTTTGGGTCTCTCACTACAGGAAAGTCATTGGGGTGTTCGAGCAAGTCCAGAGAAGGCCAAGGAAGATGGTGAAGAGTCTGAAACACAGGTTTTATGATGAGTGGCTGAGGGAATGGTAGTTGTTTGGCCTGGAGAAAAGGAGTTTCAGGGGAGCCCTTGTCACTCTCTTAAGCTGCCTGAAAGGAGATTGCAGCAAAGTGGGAGTCAGTCTCTTCCCCAAGGTAGCAGGTGACAGAACTAGAGGAACTGGGGGAGGTTTGGATTGAATATTAGAAAAAAATCCCTTCACTGAAAGAGTGGTCAGGCATTGTAACAGGCGGATCAGGGAAGTGGTAAAATCATCATCCCTGGAAATCACAGAATCGTTATGGCTAGAAAAAGGACCTCTAAGATCACTGAGTCCAACCTTTGAGCAAACACCACCATGGCAACTAAACCATAGCACTAAGTGCCATGCCCAGTTATTTCCTGAACACTTCTAGGGATGGTGACTTCACCACCTCCCCGGGTGGTGAAGCCTGTTCTAATGTTCCACTTTTTTTGAAAATGGCTAAGTTTGTTCTCTGTACTGCTTCAAGAAATCATCGGGGATAGAAGTACAGTGAGTTCTTCTTATATGCACACTGAACACTGAAACAGACCTCTAAATGACTGAACCTCTAAATGACTGAAAACACGCAATCATTAAAAACCCAACATTTCCCACTTGCTATGAAATATAGTCCCTTGAGAAAGTAACTTCAAAGCTTAGAGTAACACTTTAAAATTATACCAGACTTGTCTTTAGATGCAATAGAATTCAATATTTTTCTTCTAAAAAGTCACCAAGAAATGTGACTAGATTTGTTTCTCCTCTCTTGAAAAATGTCAGGTTTTGGCATTAGTCTTTATCAGCTTTTGGAAACTCTTTGAACTTTAGACAACATAGAGAATCTGTCAGTTGTCCAAAATGGAGCAACTTCATTGGGTGGATGCTCCTAACTGGCAAATTTATTATCTCTTCTTTTCAAGTGCTGAATCTGAAAACATTTGTTTGCTTTCTTTTTGTTAAAGAAATCTGTAGCTCCTTCTTTCTCACACCCGGAATAGAAAGTAGGCAGCTTCATATATTTATCTTATGGTTCAAAAATACAGCTCATAACATTGTGAATACTGCATGCCAACACCTCAGTATGTTTAATCATTGCCAACTGAAAATCTGAATCCAGGGACACTTGACAGACAGTCTTAAGTCCTGCTTTAATTCAGGAGTCCATGAAGTAGTGGAGAATTAGGCCATCAGGTTATGGATTACAGAATAAGCTCAAGTTTTTATCTTGTCCAGGACAGAGTATTAAATACCTGACTTGAGAAAAAGACAGGAGATTCAGTTCTGTTAGTTGCTTTTTATGTTAGAATTAGAGCCTTTGGTTTCCACTATATATTGCTTTTAAAGTCTAGGTCTCTTGGGAGACTAAATATATATTTGGAACTGTTAAAACTTTTGACATACAGTAGCAGAAATAACTACTGAGTGCTCTCAAAAATAGGTTTGGCTATTTAAGTAAACTGCAGTGAAACTAGGTAGTTTGGGCATCATTTGGAATGTAATTTGTCCAGATCTTCAGCTGGTATAATTAGCTTAGGTGCTAAACCAGCTGTGTGCATAGACATCTAGGCTTAAGTAAACTACGTTTGAAGAAAAGGAGAAAAAAAGATGCTTAACAGAAGCTAGCTAAAGCTTAGAATTCAATAATTCACTGTCAGGCCCTGAACCAGCTTCCTCCCTCTGCATCTCTCATCAGCTCAATGCGTTTTTTTGACCTGCCTCATCTCTTCAGGCAGGAAGTAAGAAAACCTAAATTACAGACATGACTGCCTACCAGGAAACTTTGGAATTTGTGATGCTGGGAAGAGTGAGACACCACATCTGGGGTTGGAGATATGAAAGAATCAGGCTAGATTTAGAGTCTGGCTATATGTAAAATGCAACTAGTCACAACCTCTCAGCTATAATCTTCCTACAGCACACTGCTTGCTTGTCACTCCTGATCATTTTAGTGGGCAACTCTTCTATTAGTCTTAAGTCATTACATGTACACTTTTTCTTAGCTTTTAACCTAATGTACACTGACTATTATTGCAATATCATATGAGTACTCGGCAGATTTGACTCACCATATTGGTCTTCTCCTTGGAGAACGCTGATCCCAACAGTCATAACACTGGTGAAACACTCTGAGGCACTTCCCACACACCTGGCTATCCAATCTTTGTCCACAGTGGCATTCTGATGGATGTGTCAAGGGACACATGGATCTGCACAGAACTGAAGAGATGAAGATGGTTCATGAAGTAGATACTTTTCTTTGTCCAGGTTGCTAGGCTAAAACTGATTTAAAAAAAAAAAATTATATGGGAAATTTAATGGGGAATACAAAATGTAACAGGGACTTTCACCTTTTTGTTTTCATTTTGTTTGGTTTTTTTTAGTTTGCCCCTTAATCACTTCAATGTCAAGAAACATGGTTCATCCTGCCCTTCAAATGCTTTGTTCTCCCAGATACTACCTGCTTGAATGTGATATTCCTGAAGAAATCTGCTTATCAAGTTGAATGAGGTAAGGAAACGGGAATATTAGCAGAGATGTAAGGGTACAGCCAGCACATCAACTCCAATGGCACCAGGAAAAATGATGGCAGAAAGGTGTAGAGAAGAATTTGCTTCCATTACTAAAGGCAGTGCTGCATGTAAAAGGACCAAATATGCGTAGTATATACAATGCAGTATTTTCATCTGGAGACAATGTGACACATTCTCAGAGACAGCTACCAATAAAGCACAGGTCCTAAAATGGGAAATTCATGTGGTTTCTAGAATGTAATAATGAGTCAGTGGGATAGCACGGACATTTTGGTATTTGGGAGAGATAATGAAAAAAAAAATAGATGTTTAAAAACTTCTACATGATGACCTTTTTTGACTAGGTTTAAAAAAAAGTAACAAGAAACCTTTGCTCACTTTTGTTTCTGTTCTTTGACATCCAGGTTTGCTGTGCTGCAAAGAAATGTTGTGATACATTGCACCTGTGATAGATTCATTCTAACAACAGATGAGGAGAGAAGGAACATTCATGACTTTGCAATAATGAGATTGCTGATCCACGACCTGCGGGTAATTCCCACACAGTAGAAAAAAATTCCAATAGAATTGCCAATAGAAAAAACAGAATTGTCATCTGCATCCTGACAACTGCACATCTTCTCAGATCCATCTATCCTCAGACCACTCTTTCTTGTTTTAAACTTTGTACTGGTATGGCTAAAGGAGTGGCAAGCAGTCTTGTCCTCTGAGAAATGAACTGCTTATAGACTCCAGAATTCCATTTATTTTGTCTGGTTTTGTTCATAGGCAATTTTTTCATTGCCAAGACTCAGTCAGAGAGGAAATTCAACCTGATAGGTACAATTTCTATGAGAAGTTTGGCCCTGTTTTCCTTTAATTGTTTTCTAATAGATACAAATAGGTATGTGGATACTGGTTTACAACAAATTAGTCTTCAGAGGTTAGAACCAGTTTATATTGAAGCTAACCCACCACTGTCAAATTGAAATAGTATTTACACATGCCTCACAGCAGCATAAATTGGTTTAAAATTGGCTTTAAAATAAATTGGCGCATTTTTCTTATGCAGATATATCTTTACTTAATAACAGTTCACATGGTACATCTCATATGCAAAAACTAGCACTGACAGGATGTTTGCATAGATGGCCAGTGCTCATTGGGTTTTGCTTGCTTGGGATATCAAGGGTTAATTAAGGAATCAGGAGGAAGAGTGAATCATGCAGGGACCAGAATGTCTTAGCTGCAACCTGCTCAGCTCCTGAGACAAGAAATAAGGAAGTGATTTATAGGTTATAGCAGTTCAAGGCTCATTTTTCAGGATTTGCTGAAGAACTGTGATACTCTGCACAGTGCTCATCCATGTCCTGATATGCTCCTCATCTGTGGACTTTCTACCAGAACACTATTTCGCACTATCATGCCACAAGTTTCCCACTACTTACTGAAAGCAAAATCTTACCTGTGTATGTCCATACCAATTTTTGTAAACTATGCTTTTGCTAAGAACGAAAAAAAAGGAAAAAAATTAACCCTAGCAATTTGTAAGCGTACAGAGGAATTAAAATGTCATTTATAGATTGAGTAGGCCTGTCTGCTACTCTACACAAGTTCACCTTCCACCCAGCTTCAGTATTTAGCTCAGAAGGAGATAGGATAAAACAAAGTAAAGCAGACACCAGTAAGTCACAAGTACTGTGCTTGATAAGGAGAACTGTGGCTCTGGGAAATTGTGATGGATGGTTACTTTTTTAATCTATATTTTTGGAATCTCATAAATACCTGACTTTCCCTAAAAAAAAAAAAAAAAAGGTCTTTCTTCAAGTGTTACCAGATGCAGAGAATATCATTCAGTCATCTCACTGAAAGCTAGCGTAATTTAAACTGATCTGTCTGCAAACAATGAGCATTGGAAGACTAGGCAACTAGGCACTCTAGCAGTCACCAAGAAACAGTACTTAAACTGAAAAAGCTAGTGACAGGTATCTAGGTTCTTGTAAAGGTGAATGCATACCATTTTTTTTATGCCTGTCAAAATTTTCAATACAAATAGGAAAGGTTATTTATATTGCTCTCATTATACTATACCTACCACTCCAGTTTGCTTCTAATCCACCTGTCTACTCCTAAGAACTCTTTAAAAAGTAAGTTTTCAAAAGAAAATATTTGAATATTGATGCTTATAGCCATTTTTTTAAAGACAAGCATTAGAGCTATTGAATTATATTATGTCACTTTGAATAAAAACTGCATCTGCATTTAAATGCTGCATGCTGAAGACAGACTTTTCCTGGCTATCAAACTGGCAGGAACCCAACTGCAGGAGCAGGACAAGTTCCCTCAGCTCCCAGACTATTGTACAGCATTAAAACAAAACCACTATTAGTCTTAGCACTTTCCAGCAATAAGTAAGGGTATTCAGCAGTTTACGCTCTTGAAATTCAAAAGCAGTTAGTAGACAGCAATATTGCCAATGCTTATTCAATAAATAAGGGAGAAAATCTGAACTTCATAGTTAATTTTCTGTTTACTTCTCTTTATCTATCTGTTCTTTAACTACTTTGATATTCCACATAAAGTGATTTCTTTAGCAAGATATCTGCATGATGAAACTTGTGTTTCCTTACCAGGAAAGTGGCCCCAAATCCATATTTGCTTTTATGCTTTCTAGAACTCTTGCGAAGTCTATCAATAGCATTAACAGACAATAGGACAAGTCAACAGCATTGTCTGTGACTTTCTCCTTACCTTTGTGTGATTACAAGTTTGCAGATCTGAATGCTTATTTTCACAGATAAAAAGGGGTGGGGGGAGGGGGGAGAGTAAAGAGTATGGTTAGGGATAAAGAAAAGGAGGGGATTGAGGTGTACTTAATGGTATATGGGATAAAATTTTCTATGAGGAGGTGAATTAATGTATTTTGGATGTATTTCTGGGTTAAGTTAGTTAGGGGTTCTGAGTGTATGGTCTGGAACAAGGTAGTTTAAAAGGCTCTTTCTGGCCTTTGCTAGTGAGAAGACTTATCAGTTCTTAAATGAGCAATTTCCTTTGTTCTTCAAAGGTTTTTTTGTTTGTTTTGTTGGTTATGTTTTATTATGGGTTTCATTTTTTCTGTTTTGGTGGGGTTTGGGGTGGTTTTATTTTGATGTGAGGTTTTTCTTTTTTTGTTTTTTTTTCTTGGTTTTTGTTTGGTTTGGGTTTTTTTGTGTTAACTTCATTGATTATTAAGTTCTGCCAAAGTGAACTGAAGTGGCTATATCTGCATGAGTGTGCATAGGGTGTACAGTTTGGGCAAGTAATGAGCTAGGTGATGGCAAGCTTTCTAGCTGTATCTTGCTGCTTCTAGATTATGCAAGGAGAGACAAGGAAGGCAATCTGCGCATGATTTCTGTGGTATGTAATGCCACTTTGCTATAGCAGCTGCTAAGAGAAAAAAATAGATGCTCTAGGTCCTCCATTTAAGCCCTCTGTTTTAAACATATCTTACTGGGTGGGGTAAGATCTTCTGGATTTGAGAATTCTAGATTGCTTTTTGATAAGAAAAATAAAAGGATAAATCTTTACCTATAGAGGATTTCTCATACACTATTTGCATAAGCACTTCCTGAGCTGTCAGGGTAGATGTGATTTAGCAGAAATACACACAAAATAGTAATGCTTTCTATTGCAATGCTGGCTGCAAATGTTGAAGCTGAAAGTTACTCATCTGTTTAAAAGACCTTTATTGATGGCTTTCCCTCCCCCCTAAACAAACACTGTTTAAGGCTCAACATATATTCTTTGTGAAAGAACAAGCTATGTTAGAATAACGTTAGAATAATGATGCAGAGACAGTGTGAAAAAAAGCTAGAAGTCATTCAGCAACAGCAACAAGCACTTACAGGAAGGTATAAAAAATACCTTCATTATCTTATAAAGTGTCTGTATGTTGCAACACAGTAAAGTGGGATACTTTGTTATGCAGTCTTTTCTGGTTTTGAACTGCCATGGGACTCAAGTAGCTGATGTACATGCCTGTTTACCATGGGAACTGATCCTCCAGAGTTTCTTTCATATCATTAGCTTTTTGTGTAGCATGGCTGCTGTGCTGTTTCCTCAACAAGCAAGTTTGAATGTATCTGCAGAACTTGCATTTCTAGAAGTGAGACTAGGCTAGGAAGTCACTCTTGCATAGATTCCTGCGAAGCTCGATATTTAAGCTTTGCTGACCTTTAATAGTGTCCTTACTGTAATAGTGGATTAACTGCAAATTCAGTGAATGAATTCTTATCACTTTGGCTTTGTATGTTTATTGATGTTTGCTCAATTAGGGTATGAGTTAGAATTCAAGGCGCTTCTCTAAATGAGAACTACAAGTACTCAAATTCAGGTGTCAGAAGAACACATGTAGTCATTTTTATTACAAAACTAACATAGTTTCTCTTGATTTAGCCCATTTAAATGAAAGTAAGCTATTTCTTTATGAGGTTGAGTACCAATCTGGAAGTAATTGTATAACTTACTAATGAAATTACGAACTTTATTTTCTTCAGATGAAGTAACTAATAAGAACTTGGACTATATATCACTACTTTTCTTGAATTCCCTATGTGGTGCAATAAAAGTATTCGTGGTATTGAGCCAGCTGATGTGCTATCATACTGTTTCGATCGAAATGTTTATCAGGCAACTATAAAATAATAACTTCATAACCACATTGAATTTCAGTGGTCAAGGAAGCATAAAGCATATTGGTTACCTAATACAAAATAATGTATGAAGCTTCTGGAGTTCAATCTAAATCTGTTCAAGTGTTGAGAGTATTAAGCAGGCTGAGATTAAATGAAAATTAGTGGTAAGTGAATAATATCATGCCTGTTATAGCTTATAATGTCATGCAGCTATTTTGCTGCAGTTTGCACCAAGAAACATACATCAACTCTATGATAAGCTGCAGAAATTAATTTTGTATGTTATTTCTAAGAGGAAAAATTTCCAAATGGAATATGACAAAAGCTTTTTAAAAATACTAACCACCTGGCTACAGGTGTGTGTCATATTCTATGACAACAAAGAATTCTTTTGCTACAACGAGGGGGACGGGGGGTGAAATTCAGAACTTTTCTTAGCATGTCCTGGGTTTATCCTCAGGCTGTTGCGTGCGTATATGTTGTTAACAAAATTATTTTACAGCTCTCTAACAATACAAAATAGTTCTAACAATTTAAAATGAACTTTTTTTCTTTTTTCAGCTACAAGGACCCAGATTCCTGTTAGGTATCTCTAGGACTGGAAATAGTCTAATTCTGGGAAGAAAGATCTGCATTTGGGCATGCACTGGTTTTGATAAGTTTTGATAAGATTATACAAACATCTACTTGTATAAGAAGGTGCACGTGGCAATAATCAGGGGTTTTAGTAACTTTTAGAGACTCCAATGAATCAGCACACCTTTGTCAAGAGTTACATGAGTCCAAGTCCCTAAATATAAGACAATCAAGTCAGTTTAAGAAACCTTTAGTGTAACTAATGCAGATCCCCAGACTCAAGATGTATCAGACCTTAAGTTCTAACAAGTACGAATCTCATATAAATGTGAATATGTGAAAACTGTAATTACTGGCTGCATAAGAATGTGACTGTGTTACATTTTCTCTATTTTTTCCTCTTCTGATTGTACCTGAGCTGAGGAAAGACTGCTGGTAGATCTCAAACTGAAACGACTAAGATGTGAAAACTTTCGTGTGGGGCTGATTTTCGGAGAAATTGCTGTGTTATTGTGGAGAATGCTTTAAACTCCTTCTAGAATAGGGATACTGAGGAGCAGCACTTGCCAACGGGGCCCAAGTGCTGACTGTCAAGAGTATTGAAAAAAAACAAAACAAACAAAAAAACCAAACAAACTTTACCACCATACAACAACAAAGAAAACCAGGAACCGGTTTTGTTGTGGAAAACAGCAGCCCGGAGTGCGTTCTCACTGGGGGAGGGGACCAGGCACGGCGCACCAGCCTGTCGAGCATCTTCCGCACCGGCCTCGCCGAGGGTGAGGCAGCGGCCGCAGCGCCGTGGAAAGCGCTGCCCGGGTACGGACCAGGCAGCCCAGCGGCCCCGGGCGGTGGCTCTGGGGCCGAACAGGGGCCGTGCCCGCCACTCCCAGAGCGCGGGGCACTCCCGGTTCCCGCTCCCGGTTCTCGCCCCCGCTCCCGCCGCAGCCGCCATGGGGAACGGGGCGCACACTACGCGCATGCACCAAACGGCCCCGCTAGGGGGCGGGGATACAGCCCGGACGCCAGCGGGGGACCGTACCACTGAGCACCGTGGGGGGGGACGGGGAAAGAGCATTCCCCAAGGATTCGTTTGTGAGGAATCCCCGCTGGCTTTTCGCCTCGCTTGTGTGTATGTGCCTATGTGAGATCGGCATGGAGAAGCAGGCAGGAGACCATGCTCGCTCCAGTGCGCCTCCGCCCCCTTCTTTCCCTCGCCTTCCCCCATCGGCGGCCGATTGGACGCGCCTCGCCAGCGGCCCCTCCCGCTGCCGACGGCCCGGCCCGCTCCCGCTGCTGGCGGTCCCGGCGCCGCGAGTTCCCGCTCTCCCGCCCCCTCCCTC